>JAKFQP010000064.1:310917-373239 GCA_023375905.1 Nycticorax nycticorax | reverse complement strand
CTGTCTTTTTGAAAGCTGCTTTTGGGGAATTCCATTGTAAACCAATAGGTTTAAAATTCCTACTAGTCCCTCAGTTTATGGTCTTGAAAAACAATTAGAAATTTCTGGTGAAAATATATTCTGAACCAAAAAAATTTTCAAGTTGCTCCAAACCTGGCAGCTGTTAAATGAAGAACATAGATCATCACCACTTTCATTACTCTTCAGTAATAGCAACACTCATCAATCTCTCATCAACTTAAAAGTAGAGTCAGCTTCATTGTTGCTGAGTTCTTCAAACAAAATGCAGGCAAAAAAATGCAAAGAAATTCACTGATATAAAAATATTTTGTAGATTATTATATCTTTGTCAGTTTGTTCATGCAAAACAAAAACATTTTTAAAATGTCAAAATTATTTTTCAAAAAGTGATTTCCACCTCTGAAAAAAAACCTTGTTTTTAATGTTTTCTTCTTTATTACATCTAAAATGTAATACAACTTATATTACAAAATAAATATTTTATTTGTGGTTGAAATAAATTTCTCATTGCCAACATTTTTGGGCCACTATCAAGTTAAAAACAAAAATAGAGATTCCAGAGAACTAAACTGTGGGTTATTTACCCAACTAGTCAAAAGAAACACTAAAACTGATAATATTACTCAGTAGCTGAGCTTCCAATCTACAGCTCATGAGGCATACATGATGATTGTAATGGTATACATATTTTATGTTGAAAACATATAATTATTTTTATCATCATCTCAGTAATTTCTGTAGGATTCAGTTTTGTGCTTTGGCAGCCATTTTTGTTGACTGAAATTTGGTTCTCAGAGCACTCTGTCATCTAGGTTCAGAGTTAGCAGTAGGTTTAGTGGATTTCACCCCACATGCACAGAATGACGCCCAGCTAGTTCCAGAGCAAAAGATGTCTACCCCTCCTCTCCATTCTACTGCTGAGCATGACCTTATATGGCATGGAATGTCTCTTTGGTAAGTTCAGGTCATCTGCCTGGTTGTGCCCCTTCCCAACATCTTGCGCACCCCCCAATCTATCCACTGTGGCAGCAGAATGAGAAACAAAAGTTTTGATGCTGTGCAAGCATTGTTCAGCAACAGCTAACACACTAGTCTGTTATCAGCATTGTTTTGGTTACAAATCTAAAACACAGTGCTATATGAGCTGCTATGAAGAAAATTAACTCCATCCCAAAAATTAACTCCATCCCAGCCAGACCAAGTAGAGTTAGAAAACACTGTAATATCAATACTGAGTGCAAGCTGCTAAAGTTTCAGTTCTGTAGATGTATAATTTTAAAAGGGTATAGTACTAATCATTTATCATCTGATCTATTCTATTAAACAGGCTGTAAGCTTTTGCTGGTTGGAACAAGAACACAAAGAAAAAGAAAAAGAGAAAGAAAAAGGTAGAGTTCTGACTTCCTACAGTGAAAACTCTACCATGATGATAAATTACTTCCTTTTGTTAAATACCTGTATCTTATTTCTATTCTGAATTTGGCTAGTTTCAGTGTCCTCCCAGTGGGTCTTGTAAAATCTTTGCTTTTAAGTTACTTATTGATGAGATTTAGACTGAAGAAAACGTACTGGCTTTCCTATTTTCTTTTTTTAATGATTAAGACACCTAGCTCCTAGCATTTCATTATAATACATACTTTGCATTTCTATATACCCATGATACAAAACAGAGGTGACAGAGGGTTGTGCTGCCCTGCCATCCAGAGGGACCTTGGCAGGCTGAAGAAATGGGCTGACAGAAACCTCATGAAGCTCACCAAGGGGAAGTTCAAAGTCCTGCACTTGGAGAGAAGCAACCCCAGGCTCCAGTACATGCTGGGGGCCACCCAGTTTGAAAGCAGCTTGGCAGAAAAGAACCTGAGAGTCCTGGTTGAACACCGAGCTGAACATGAGCCAGCAATGTGCCCTTGCAGGAAAAGCAGGCTAACGGTATCCTGGGCTGCATTAGCAGTATTGCCAGTAGGTTGAGGAAGGTGATCCTTCCCTTCTATTCAGGTCAAGTAAGACCACTACTGGAGTACCGCATCCAGTTCTGAGCTCCCTAGTGCAGGAGAGACATGGGCATGCTGGAGACGATCCAGCAAAGGGCCGTGAAAGAGATGAAGGGACTCAAGCAACTCTCCTACGAAGAAAGTCTGAGAGATCTGGGACTGTTTAGCCCTGTTTAGAAGGATTTGGGGATCTTATCCATGTACACAGGTGGGTGCAAAGAAGAGGTAGTCAGGCTCTTCTCAGTGGTGCTCAGTGACAGGACCAGAGACAATGGGCACAAACTGAAACACAGGTTCCCTCTGAACATCGGGAAATACTTTTTCGCTGTGATGGTGACTGACCACTGGCACAGGTTGCCCAGAGAGGTTGTGGAGTCTCCATCCTTGTAGATATTAAAAACCCATCTGGAGATGATCATGAGCAACCTGCTCTAGCTGAGCAGGGGGATTGAGCAGGGAAAAGATGACCTCCAGAGGTCCCTTCCAGCCTCAACTATTCTGTGATTCTGTGATATCAGGGGTGCTTGTCTTGGTGAATATACAGTTTGCCAATATCTTTTTAACATTTTTTAATTGGTTTTGATATAATAGTACTGGACACAGACCTTGAGTGACAGGTATGTCAGAATGTTATTTTAGCTGTAATACTACATTGACATCTCCTACCCACTTATCTATGATCAAGTCTTTTTCAAATTCACAACTTCCCAAAATAACTCCCAGTCCATGTCCTCAAATATGCAATTTTAACATACTGTACATTTGGCCTTATTAAATTTTACCTTATTCACTTGGGTCCAACTTATTCAATGATCTCACCCATCATCAGACCTGCAGATTTTAGGTCTTCCAAATGTATCAGCTAGAGAAATGTAAAAAAAGAAGAGAGAGGAAGCCTGTGATACAAACAAGGGGGCATGTGGATGGGAAAGACAAGGCCAGATGCAAATTGCTCCTCTCACTCTACTTGTCTGGTCAAGGTTATGTAGAGAAATTCACATGGTATCATCTCACAAGCAACACATAACCCAATGAGGATACTAAATTCCAGATATTTGATCCCTGAGATCTTCCAGAGTCCTATGCTCTCTCAATCCATTCACCCTTCCTTGCTTCCCTCATTGAGTTGTGTAACCTACTTACTCAGTGGGTTTGTTTTCATTTTTTCTGAATAAACACAATATAACCTTTTCTTACATGATACCACAGGCCTTTTTTCCTACTTCAGCAGACTTAAGCACAAGCAGATTTTGATTTTTACAAAAGTTTGTTTTTAAAATTCTTCAAGAAATATCTTTAGGTAATTTATTCCAGCTTGTATGGTTTTTGTGAATTATTTACTTTGTCTTTGATTTTAAATATCAGCCCTGCTGAATGATTTATGAGTGACTCCCACAAAGTAGTCCCCTCTCCTTTCCCACATTTTTTCTCCTTTGATCCCTCTCCTTCTGTCATACATCTACAATTCATATGCATACAGGCATGAAGCAATAACAACCGTAAACGTTGATTTCCATGACAGCAAACTGATTCACCCAGTAACACCTAAAAAACCATTAAGTATGAATAGAAATCACTTTTTTTAAAAAAAAAAAAAAAATGAAAGAAGGCTAGATTGGTCATGTTTTCTTAAAACTCAAAGGAGTATATAAACACCAAAATAAAATTTTAGAAATCTATCTGCTGATGAAGTTAAAGACAAATAGTGATCTCATTCTATGCATGTAGTCTGCCATTTTTCTGCATCTGGCTGAATATTAGTTTTGAAAATGAGTCCTTGCCACACAGTTTTTGATATTTTCACTTACTCTCTGAAAGGACAAATCTGTATTTTCAGATCACAAAACACATTACCGTTAGACTATTCATGCATGACTGCTTTACACAGTGAAACAATCATTCCTAACGTGTTCTTCTCTATCCTGATCCTTAGTTACACTCACAATTTGCTTATGCCTTGTGTTTAAAAAAGGAAAATCTGGACAACGTGAAGTTTATCTTTTATGTAACAAGTTACCTGTCATTTCTCCAGTGTCACAAGAGAACTGAAGCTATAAAAGTAGTCTCTGAAGAAAGTTCTTTTTTGCAGCAGTTACAGGCAGGAACCAAATCTATTATTGTTAATGGTTACAATAAGGAGTGGAACATGACTGTAGTCCCTGGAAACTGTCAAGGGGCACTTAATAATAGCAGGACACAGTTATGTCACTGGTTTTAAGGCAGAATTCTCCAGTGATTTCAGTGGTTAAAAACTGCTGACATGGCTTGGAATTACTGTTCATGTTTTATTTCACATAGATGCCTCTTTCCACAGCAACAAAACTGAAACCGTAATTGGGAAAAGATTTCCAGAAAGCCTTTAGCATTTATTTAATACTATTCCCACTGAAATAAAGCTACCCCTGGAAAGAAACACAGGCCAACTCAGAGAAGTAAAAGCTGGATTCCTAGGGAACAAATTTAACTTGAATCACAAGGACTTTTTATTCCTGGCACAAAATACAAAGACATGAAATCCAAGAGTGGTCAAAATCAACAATAATTAATTAATTGCTAAAAAAGGGGGAGGAGGGGAGTAATAATCTATAATATTGTTCTGTTTGAGATAGAATGCACAATAAATCTATAAATATCACTGATAAATAGATGAGAAAGATAATAAGCAATTACAAATTAACAACAGGAATGTTTGAGAATCCCATTTCTAATATTTATCCATCTCTGTCAATGGGCTCATATTTTTAAGGCAGGAAAGTACCTGCCATTAATTATCTTGGTGAGATCTTACTCCGGCCATAAGGGAGAAGAGTATTTTATAGACCTACAAATCTCTAGCCAAACAGAGCCATTAAATTTACAATTCAGATGTTTTCTGTTTCTTTCTCTAAACATAAAACAGACATAAATGATTTTTCAGAAAATAGTGGTGGGATATTATTGCACCAAAGGGATAACCTGAGACAAGAGATTTCGGAATTTGGAGGAGTGGTGCTCATCATGAGTAGTGCTAAATGACTAACTTCTCTGGCTTCCTCATGACACTTAGCATGTGTGAAAGAGATCAGTAAAAGTGAGTACGTAGGCTTCAATTTCTTTTTAGACTCAAACTCCTTGGGATTACATTTATTTTTCATAATGTATCCAGTATTATTTCTGAATCAAGATTTTTTCAAGATAAATATCTTGGCATACAAAAAGATTAATCTGTAGCCCAGAGTGGATATTTTTTTTCCATTCTGAAGAAGTTATTAGATTTTTAAAATACACTAGGAACCAGAAAGAATAATAATTGGGGATGGTTTGGGACTTCTTCTATGCAACAAAAAAGACCTCTTTTGTCCTATAGTTACAGTATCAAAATGAAAAAGAGAAATATGAATTATATACATTTAATGAAAATGACTGAGAATCTTTATGTTTCAGTATGAAAAAGAACACATTCTTTTTCTGAGTATCATTTTTAAGATGTGAGTCATTAGAAATAAAGGAAACAGGTATATCCAAACTCTCCTGGTTTTGGCTGAGTTAGAGTTAATTTTCTTCCTAGTATCTGGTATAGTGCTCTGATTAGAATTTAGTATGAGAATAATGTTGATAACACACTGATGTTTTAGCTGTTGCTAAGTAGTGTTTACACTGAGTCACGAACTTTTCAGCTTCGCATGGTCTGCCAGGGGCACAAGGTGCTGGGAGAGGGCATAGCCAGGACAGCTGACCCAAACTTGCCAAAGGGCTATTCCATACCATATGACGTCATGCTCAGTATATAGAATCATAGAATGTTTTGGGTTGGAAGGGACCCCTAGAGGTCATCTAGTCCAACCCCCCTGCAGTGAGTAAGGGACACCGCTAACTAGATCAGGTTGCTCAAAGCGCCATCCAACCTGGCCTTGAATGTTGCCAGGGATGGGGCCTCCACTACCTCTCTGGGCAACCTGTTCCAGTGTTTCATGACCCTCATTGTAAAGAATTTCTTCCATATATCTAGTCTAAACCTACCCTGTTTTAGTTTAAAGCCATTACCCCTTGTCCTGACACAGCTGGCCCTACTAAAAAGACCTTCCCCATCTTTCCTATAGGCCCCCTTTAGGTACTGAAAGGCCCCAATCAGGTCTCCCCGCAGCCTTTTCTTCTCCAGGCTGAACCAGCCTACCTCTCTCAGCCTGTCCTCATAGGAGAGGTGCTCTAGCCCTTGGATCATTTTTGGAGCCCTCCTCTGAACCAGCTCCAACAGTTCCATGTATCAGCGGGGGGGAGTTGGCAGGGGGACAGTGACCACTTCTCAAGGGACTTGCCGTCCTTATCGGTCCACAGGTGGTGGAACAATTGCATCCTGCATCACTTCCTTTGTATATTATTATTATTGTCATTGCTGTTGTTATTGTTATTATTATTTTATTTTATTTTATTTCTGTTATTAGACTGTTCTTATCTCAACCCATGAGTTCTCTCACTTTTATTCTTCCAGTTCTCATTCCCATCCCACTGGGGTGGGGGGGGAGAGAACAAGCAGCTGTGTGGTGCTTAATTGCAGGCTAGGGTTAAACCACGACACAAACACAAGAAAACTAGGGGTTTCTAGACGGTAGTGCAATATAATGTGGATATTCAGTTTTTTCCTTCAGAGAATGGTAATGTGTTCTCTCTGCAGCTCCTGGCAACTGAGACTATAAAGATCCTAATGCTGGCAGGTACTGATTGCTAGCCTGGAGCTCAGCACCCACATCAAATCCCACATCAAATGCCATTAAATTAATTTCCCAGGACTTACTAGGAAGGAAGGACTATCAGCATCTCTTAGGAGAAAACTCAACATTTTGTAGAATTTGACTCTCAAGTTGCTCCCTTATTTTCAGAACTATTCATTTGAACACAAAACTGAGCAGAATTTTCAGAGATAACTTCAGAAATAATTGTTTTGTTAATAATTAAAATATCCAGACAGGGTTTCTTCCTCATATTCTGAGATTTTAAAGTGTATTTGTATACCTTTTATTATCTTGCAATATTTCATGTGTTTCTTAAGAAGACAGGAATTTTGATTTCTTTATCCAAACACAGCTTTCTTAAGTAAAATGTTAAGGAAACTACACAGGAGATAATAAAATAAAAAACAGTAACACTTCATAGGAATTGTAATTATTCTTTTTTAGTTAGTTTTTCCAAAATAAAGATGAAAAAGAAATCTGTAAAATCCTAAGGAATATAAAGAAATAGTGCAACAGGGAGTACAAGTTGCCCACCCAAAGATACTATATTCATGTACCTGTGTTGGTTTTCTGGTCCTGGCAAAGCAGAATACACAGGATCTGGGCTGAAGAGGGAATAGCCACAGAAATGGTCACACCTCACTGCATAGCAGAGAGAATCATATCAGTTCCATGCAGTGATCTATAACTCTTGATTTAGCCTGCAGGAGTAACTACTCAGTTATGCCATGACCATAAGCTGAGTTAACCTTATTGTATACTTCAAGAGAATTAATTCTCTTGAAAACTCTGCTTCAGTTTACACATTTCTAGTGCTCTGCCACTCCATTTAAATCAGTGTAATTGCTCTGAATTTGCACTGATATCAGAAATCAAGGCTGGCTTAGCCAAAATTTAGAAAGCAGCAGCTTTTCTTATCTAATCCACAGCCCTAGTAGCACTAACTCCTAGTAACGTGTTCATTAAATAAATCATTCTTAGTGATGTATTAATATTTACAATACCATATACAATTTCAGCATCTTTTTCTGAGATATGACCCTGCTCAGCACATGTTGACCACAGTAGAAGCTATCTACCATATGACTTCATTTTCTGTAAATACCTAACACCGAATGAAGTCAAACAGAGATTAAATATACGCTGAAAGTTTGTATCATAAATATAAAGTATAAACTGTTAAACATACATTGTTCCTAAGTAAAATAAAATTTGGGTTTTGTCATCTTCAGACTAAAATTGACGCTAGTTATTCACATTGATTTATTTTCAAAGTCTCCATTAAAATAGCTTTAGGTCAGTTCTAGAAAATAAAAATTCAATTAACTATAAAAGTAATAGAATCTGTCATTTCAAAATAAAATATATTCACCTATTTCATTTCTTTTTAACCCCATATAGAAGAACCTAAAATAATGGAAAAGGAGCTTTTTTTTCTTTTGTAGGAGACACAACATAAAATTGACTACATATTTGTTAGTATTTCAAATAATCATTCAAATGCAGCTTAGTAGAAAAGACAGCGTGTGTAAGCTTTCTCACCACAAAAGAAAATGTCTCCTTATACAACAGAAAAGTTTACATGCAACTATTTTAAAAATTTTCAGTGGAAATAGGCTCAGCTTGACAGAGAGATGGAAGAGCTGAAAAACCGCTGGGGATGGACACTGAAGTATGGTATATATGAAGGTGCTTCACAGATACTGTTTTCAGCAGAGGTAGACAAAAAGGGACTCTGATGACATAGTAAACTATAGTGAGAGAGCAATTTTGAAACCCAGGACATTTCCACGGATATTTCTCCTAATGAGATCAACAACAGAATTTGAGAATAATTGCTTATGCAATACACACAGACACAGATTTTATTTCCCTAAGTTTTATGTTCAAGATCATGTCCAGCATATGGGTTCTAGAGCAGCCATAGCTATGCAAAAAGTTTTTTTCTATATTGAGATCTGTCCTGAGAGCTAATTAGAATTGATTTTTCTTAGAAACAATGACATTTGGGAACCAAGCATTACTGTACTGAGATCCTTGGAAACATAAGGGGGTTTGGTGATTTCCTTTCAGGATTTGTGCAAATGCATAAACAAAGCTATTCGTTACTTTGCCATTGTCATTATTTTTTTCTTCTGCTGGAAAGCTGTCATTTGATGCTTAGACATCCACTAGTGTACAACACACAAGCAGTACCAAAGGCTTTAACTGGTGATGAAAATGGTGCAAAACATAAGAAATAGTAACAAAATAAGATTCTGTACCCAATTTGTTCATTGAGGAGCTTCTTCCTCTTGAGAATGTTCATTGTAAATTCTCCTTCAAGAGGAAGATTTTTTACATCCAATCTGTTCTTTAATAAGATATTGTGGTAATATATTGCTTAAAGAACTGGGACATAATGTGCTGCCTTTTACTTCAGGAAAAATAAGACATATAATATATGACATACTAAATTTAATTAAAAGATCCAAAAACTGACCAACCTGTTTCACTTGTAACAAACTATGTAAATCGTTATTACGATAAACTATTTCAAAAATTTCTTTGCCACAGCAGCAAAACTGTTCACAAACTTGCAGAGAACCTGACAATGTTTTATCTTGCAGTTGCTCTACTGCAATACATTAGCTCATTTTCATGGATTTTTTTATCTTGGATTGGTAGTATAATTGGAAACTGTCAAAGAACTACATGCAAAATGAACACTGACCTTTGCTTAATTTCAATGTGTCCTCCTGGTGGCTGAGACAATCTTTTATGCTTTCTCATAAGGTACTTTGCCATTTTTCAACCCCCCCCTTGGACTCAAACTTGCCTAAATGATAAACCCTTAAACTGAGAGGCTGAAAATAACACCATCAGTATTCTCAGAGAATATCACCGCACCCGCACCTTACCTTTTGAAAGGTAAATTTTGCTGCTTTCTTCTGAAGCCAGCTTCCTGAAAAATGTCATGAACATCAGGACATTTTTAATGAGTGTTTTTTAAAGTGTGATTTCATATATAATAAAAATGAAACATTTTTTCCTATCACCTTTTTGATTATCCATTTCCTTCAATCATTTACCTATCAAAAGACTTTATGAAAAAGATCTATGAAAAAGAAAAAGATAACATGCATACAATTATTTTGGTTATAAAAATAATGGGGGCTATAAAAATGTGGGAGGCTTTAAATGAAAATATTATCTATGGATATGCTACTGAAAAGCATTTATGCAAATACAGAACACAGCTATTATATTGAAGAGAATAAATACTTCTCTGAATAGTTGCATAGATCTCCAGCAGACACTTGAATATTGTTTATCAATTTGTAGTTGGAAAAACAGCTGCCTAACATATACCAACAGACAGAAAGAAAGAGAATTCATCACTTGCTATCTTATAAAATAGTGGTATGACCTTGAAATCCACCTGGCCAACAGTAAAGATGTTGATACTTTGAAGTTCCACTTTTCATCCAAATGGAACAATCCGGTTACATGTGTAACCAAAACTCTTGTTGTCAAATAATAAGGGAGTGTGACTATATACATTACTACTCTGTTGAAAAATATTGAGTATAGGACAGACGTTTAGGTGATACATATTGAGGTGTTTAACTATATTATTATGGAAGATGAGGATCTGACCCTATATAGCCAGAATAAAGTACTGAAGAGTTTATGCTAAACGGCTAATTTAAGTATCAGTAGAAATCTCAAATTTACATTTATTTTGTCATGCTAGACTTTATAAATTCTGTTTTCCCTCTTCTTTCATTGGAATGGCAGATTATGAAAGTGGCACAGCAGAACAAGAAATATTTAATTATAAAAAAAAGACTGCATATAGGAACTAGGTGAAGGAGTCCCAGCTGGGACACTGGGAAAAATAGCTTAAAGTTCCTTTTCTCCCTATTAGGTCCACAAATGTAGTTTTTACCTGACAAAGTCCTCCTTCTTCCCTCCTTCTAGGCATAGACATAATAAATTCCTTAATCTTCCTTGTTTTCTTTTTCTGCAATTTTTTTTTAAACTCTCTAGCTTTTAGGGTTCATAATAATGTGTATTTGAGGACAGTTTTGTGGCAAGGAATAGTAGACTAAAAAAATGTCTAATTACATGATCACTTGAATTGGATCTGAATTTTGGGATCCCAGTCATGTGTTCCTACGTTACATGACAGACTTTGGGAAGTGTTAGGAATGTAACATTAATTCGGAAGTAAATACTGGAAATTTTGCATTTCTGTGTCTTGGCATTGATGAAAATAACAAAAATGAAATACTGAAAATAAAAAGCTACATAAAACTTTACACAATAGTAGCAAATTTGTTCCTTTATGAGGAGATAGTAGAATAAATAGGAATAATTGAAACAAAATCCTTAAAGCCATATGAAAGACAACACCAAATTGAGTGGGGAAGTAGACACTCTGGAAGGGAGAGACACCCTGCAGCAAGATCTGGATAGGCTGGAAGAGTGGACTAATAAGAACCTTATGAAGTTAAATACCAACCAGAGTAAGATCTTGCATCTGGGAAAACATAATCCCAGAGTGCAGCACAGACTGGGATCCACATGGCTGGAGAAAAGCTCTGTGGAAAGAGACCAGGGTGTCCTGGTGGACAGGAAGCTCCATATGAATGAGCAGTGTGCTGCTGCAGCAAGGGCCAACAGGGTGCTGGGTTACATCAAAAAGGGTATCACCAGCAGAGATTAAGAAGTCATTATGCCACTCAACTCAGCGTTTGTCAGACCTGGAATACTGTGTACAGTTCTGGTCCCCACTATACAAAAAGATGTGGACAGGCTGGAGGGGGTCCAGAGAAGGGCCACCAAGATAATTTTTCACAATGAGAACAGCCAGCCATTGGAATAATCTCCCCAGGGATGTGGTTCACTCCGCTACACTGGACACTTTTAAGACTCAGCTGGACAGGGTGCTGAGCCATCTTGTCTAGACTGTGCTCTTGCCTAGAAAAGTTGGACCAGATGATCCTTGATGCCCCTTCCACCCCAGTATTCTATGATTCTGTGAAATTTGCAGAACAAAATTTATTCGATAGTTAATAATCCCACATAGTTGAACTAGTCAAGTTATACTTTGCAATATGTGTACTTTTACTCTGGAATTAGGTAACCCTTCAAAATCTTAGAGTATAATTAAGGAATACGAAATTTCCAAAATAAGGTAAACAAATTCTTCATGTTTCAAATGAAAGATGGCTACACTTTACAAGGACAGAACAAAATATTGATTATTGTAATGAAATAATTTTAATTTTTTTTGTTTGTCTAGCAGGTTTTTGACAGTTACTATCAAGAGTGGATAAGACTCAAGGACATATACATCCTAAGAATGCAGCACAATGGCATCATTTTATGAGAGAAGTTTATCTGCTAATTAAATATAATCCATCACCAGCTGAAGCATAATTAAATGTAATAATTTAAAAGCTATTTGCATTACAAATAAGTGACTAAAATATGTAACTGAGACAACATTTATGTAATTAATAATTTTGTTTGATAGTCACTTATAAAAGCAATTCAGACTTTTTACCAAAAAATGTAACTCTTTGAGCATTGTTGGTAATTTTTTTTTAACTGGATGAAAGGTTTTTCTTCTGAAAGATTTAAAGTGTCCAAAATTATTTATTAAGCTAATGTCTAGAATAAATGGATGCTTGTAACATATCTACTTTTGTTATTAAACCCTTCCATCCCTTGATTTTCTGCATTTGTTTTGTTCTTTTTTTAAGAACAGCCTAACAAGAAAAAGGATTTACAAGAACTCATGGAACATATGGAGAAGCTCATGTTATATATCTGTGCACACATGAAGTTTAACCTAGATGAGAAGAAAGATGTCAATACTATTTCCAAGAAAGATTTTCTTCAGAACTTTCCAAAATTATACAAGATGAGTATTTTCCTCCCAGTAACTCATACCTGCACATATGACCAAACTCATACACAGACAATATATTGTTTATGTCTTGCTTACAGTTGTCTCCAGCCTTCTCACTTGCTTCCTAGCTTGTACGCTTTCTGATTAAAAAATCATGGGGAAATGCAGTCTGAAAATCAAGAAATTCAGAGTGAAATAAAGGTAGTCTGTCTGAAGTCTGATACTTGTTTACAATATAAAACTTCATCTTATTACAATGTTTAACCACATGTTTACTTTAAAGATGAGCAGCCCCATAAGATTCAAAGCTATTACTTGAATTCTTAAATTTAAACTTATGGTTTATGGGTTTATGACTGAAGTGAAATATATTTTCTATTACTGGAAGATCTTAGAGCCCCAGAGGCATGTGGCATGTTGGAGCATCGCAATGACCTGTCTGCACATCAGCCCTGTGGGCTGGGGTCATCTAGCACAGCAAAGTCACCGTGTGGCTTCCAGACCATCTTATGGACAGAATGGGTTCACTGCCTACGTGCTCTATGACTAGGAGTTCCTTTATCAGAACAGGATTCAACTTGGCTTAATTTTTCACTTGGCTGTTTTCACCTTATCATTTAAGCATCTTTATCGTACTTCTTTCACACAGCATAGTGCATTGACAAAAGTGTGAATGATGGAAAATTATTTTTTTTAATCAGTTCCTTGAAGATTCTCAAAAGTATTGCTTATTTTAAAAATGTTGTTAGTCTGAACTAAAACTAAAAATTTCCCTTAAAAAAGATTCTGACAAAGAGACAAATGTAATACTTTTTCTACCTCTATCTTTAGCACCAATGATGGCCTCTGGAACTCCCAGAGCCCTGTTTTGGGAAACTGCAACTGGGGGAATGATAAATTCCCAGGAAAGTCTGACATTGTTCTATGCTTGCTGCTATAGCTGGATACATATGTCTACTGGGCCCAATGGGATTCATCCCAGGGTACTGAAAGAGCTGGCCAGTGTTATCGTGGGATCTCTCCACTATTTTTCAACAGTCTTGGGAACCTGGAGAGGTCCCAGTCAACTGGAAGCTGGCAAATGTTATCCCAGTTTTCAAGAAGGGTGTGAAGGAAGACCGTGGTAGTTACAGGCCTGTCAGTCTCACCTCAGTGCCAGGCAAGATTACAGAGAAGGTTATTCTAAGAAACAATGCAGTCATTGGCCATAGCCAACAGGAGTTCATGAGGGGAAAATCCTCTTTAACTAACTTAATTTCCTTTTATGATAAGGCCACCCATCTAGTTGACTAAGGGAAGACAGAGGGGGTTTTGAATTTTAGCAAAGTTTTTAATACTGTCTCTCACAGTATCCTTCTGGACAAAATGTCCAGCATCCAATTAGACAAGTCCACAATGTGATAGATGAACAATTGGCTGAGGGGTTGGGCTTAAACAGTTATAGTAAAAGTAGTTACATCAGGCTGGTGGCCAGTCACTAGTGGAATTTGGCAGGGCTCAATTTTAGGGCCACTGCTGTTTAATGCTTTTATAAATTATCTTGATGCAGAAGTCAAATGTACATAAGTTTGCCAATGATATTAAATTGTGAGGAGTTGTGGACTCCCTCAAAGGTAGAGAGGCCTTCCAGAGAGTTCTGGATGGAATAGAGAGCTGTGCAATCACCAACCATATGAAATTTAACAAGAGCAAGTGCCAGATTGTGCACCTGGAATGACATAATCTTGGTTATACACCCAAACTGGGGGATGAGAGGCTGGAGAGCAGCCCCACAGAAACAGATCTAGGGGTTTGGGTTGATGGCAAGTTGAATATGAGTCAACAGCATGCCCTGGCAACCAAAAGGGCTAATCATGTCCCGAGGTGCATCAAGCACAACATAGCTAGCTGGTCAAGGGCGGTGTTTGTCCCACTCTACACTGCACTGGTGCAGCCCCACCTCAAGTACTGTGTGCAGTAAATACACTTGAAAGCGTCTAAATGCAAGAAGGGTATCATACTAGTAGGATGTATCCAAAGGAGGGACACCAAGATGGTGAAAGGTCTCAAGGGCAAGACTTACCAGGAGCAGCTGAGGTCACTTGATTGGTTCAGCTTGGAGAAGGCTGAGGGGTGACCTCATCGCAGTCTACAGCTTCCTCGAGGGAGGCAGCAGAGGGGGAGGTGCTGATCTCCTCTCTCTGATGACTGGTGATAGGACACAGGGAGATAGAATGAAGCTGTGTCAGGGGAAGTTCAGACTGGACATTAAGAAAACGTTCTTCACTGGGAGGGAGGTCGGTCACTGGAACAGACTCCGCAGGGAAGGGGTCATGGCATTGAGCCTGTAAGGTTCAAGGAGTGTCTGGACAATGCTCTTAATCATATGGTTAGGTAGTCCTGTGAGGAGCAGGGAGCTGGATTTGGTGATCCTTATGGGTCCCGTCCAAGCTGAGATATTCTGTGATTCTATGATTCCATGCACACCTCCAATGTAAACCTGTTTTCCCCAAGCAGGTACCAGGGTTCCCTCTTTGGTAACTTGTCCATCCACATGTAAGTCAGATGTATCCAGGACCAAAAAATGTAAGATATTGGCACAACTACAGCATGAGATGCCTTTGATTCACAAAATGTCTCTCCCAAAATGCCTCTGACTCTCTGGGGGACTGTTTCCACAAACAATGCTATGCCACCTACACACAGTGTACCTGCTACACTTAGTACTACCAAAACATAAGCTGCAGAACTTCAGGGTAATTCCATGGTCTATATGGTAATCAATTTTAGTATGTTGGCTTATTTTGCTTCACAAAATAAAGATAAAATTGTAAATAAGAATTTCATTCTCTTTTCAAAGGACAATAACAAGAATCATGTAGTGGTCTGTCACACTGCCAAAAGGTTTTACTAACAAACCCGGATTAATGTTTTTCAATTCCACTTAACAGCTCTAACGAGCTGGCAAAGTCAAATCTACAATAGCTGTAAAGAGTTTAATAACAAGGATGGCATCATTAAATATAGTTTTCATTTTTGTTTGTTTCAATAATAGCTTAATGAGGGCTTCATTAAGAGCACAAAAACAGCCACACTGTGCTCAGCTAGCTTAGTTACTGATTCTGTTACTAACTGGCCATTAGTGAATGAACACCTAGAAGAAGAGTACAGTAAACTCCTCTACAACACCTCTCTGCTTCCAGAAAGCAGAAGCTCAGGAATTCAATGTTTGAGATAGCATCTTACTACCAAACTGTCCCTGTTGAACATTCTGTCATAGATTTACCCTACCACTTCTGGAAGTGAGTATAGTTTTGGCACCCACAGAATCCTCTGCCAGTAAACCCTATAAGGTAATGCACAAAGTGTCTGGCTGTCTCCTTTTGTTTTGAAATTGCCTACTCCTGATGGGTTTGTCTGATACTTCTTAGGTCTTGCACTAAATATAAATGGTCTCTCGTTTATGTATTCTCTGCCACCACGATGTTGCAGGCCTCCCTGCTATTCCTCCTCAGTCTTTTCCTTTCCTGTCTAGAGACACTTGGTTTATTTAACTATTTCTTATACAGATGATGTCCTAAACTTTTTGTTGTTCCCTGTCATGTTCTCTGTATTTTTCTGACCATAATATACCTTTCAGTAATCAGAATTGCATGTAGTAGTCAAGAAGTCTGCCTAGTTGTGCATTTTGTTTCACCTGCTCTTCATTTCCCTGGTGTTGATAACATTCCACTTGTTCCCTCTGCATGTAGGACTCCACTGATGGCCACTGGTATCCTGTGACTGCACTTTCACAGTGGTTAGCTTCCTACTAAAAATTTTCATGTGACTATTACGAAAAAGTTATTTTCTGTAAACTATGTATCTTCAGTACTGCTATGAGCTATTACTCCTCTGTTTATTTCTGTGGATCTTTCGGGTTGAAGACTACAGCTTCATCACATTCTCTTAAAAGAAATAGAAACAAGGAAAAGAAGCAGAAGATCAGTTAATCATGAACAAGGAAGTTACTTAAATGTCTTATAGGTAACATAAAGGTCAGGGACCTGTAGAAAGATAAATATCTGGAAATGTTGCATTATTCTGCAGAAGCGGAACTAAGGAGCAGTGAAAATAATTAAGCTCATGCAAGAACTAGTAGCTGATATCTCCCATGTTCCAGTCAGATGTCCAGGAGAGATTACCACTCATCTTAGATCTCTTTTATTAACAATCATAACCTAAAAAATAAACTACAATGCACCTTTTATTTCCAGACATCAAAGACATTCCTCCCAAAGAAATAGCCACAATTTCAGCATCTACTATTAAGTCACTGCTAGAGGTCAGAGACCTTGTCATCACATCTCTCATTGCTTCTATTCTCCTAAATATGACCACAGAAAAAAGAATAAGGTATTTTTTTAAAATAGAAAATAGTTAATTTCCTGGGACTTTTGTTTGTTTGGCTTTTTTTCTCTAGTGGACATTGTATGTACTTATTTTTAAAACATACTGAATACTTTTCTTCACATTCAGCATATTATTTTCTCACCATTAAAACAAAGTATGCTTCTTCATCTTGATTTAAGTTGTCTTATGCAGTTGCACTGTCAAATTGCAATGGCAGTTCTTACGAGGCAGCAAAGGAAAGAAAAGAAAAATCAGCTGAGATGTTTTTAGAGATGATGACTACTGTTGAATGTCTATGTCTGTATAAAATATATACAGGAAGGAGGAAAGTCTTCTATGCTACACTTTACCACTCACATGTTTGACTAAGCTTCTTTATTTTATTATATCCCTGCATTTGTACAGTCTACAAAGTTAGGCAGACTGGATACAAATAAATTACACCCTGGGATGGAATTATCCAGATCAGATTTTATAGAATTAATCTTGGAAACACTGATTGTGTTTCCTCAGTCTTTTGGACACTGCATCACATACTAGATTACAATATCACAAATTGGATGGGCACATATCAACAGAAATACATTTGAATATATACGTTTATATTAATTTTATATTAGTATACTTGAACTTAAAAAAAACAAAGCCATTTGTAAATCATTCGGCATAGGTCATACAGAATCATGCACATAAGTAGATCCATGGACAGCAGCTGACCTGCTCAGGCAAAAAGCAGCCTAATCACTAAAATAAATGAGAAACCTTTCAATGGATTCAGTGGGTTTTGAATCATGTTTAAATTTATTATAAAAATGACTGACTGATTCAAAACCTGTCTCTATCTATTAGTTAAATTTGTTAGGCATTATATAAAATACTAGAAGTGGGAGCCATGACATGTAATAAGTCAATATTAATCAGATAGAAACTCAGGCAAAAGAAAAATAGTATCATAAATCTCTCCTTAAACACAGAATCAAACACAGAAAATATATTGCATTTGTCAAACAAATATAATACATATAGGTACGAACTACACACCAACATCACATTCATTGCAGTTTCATGAGGAGGGAATATTGGTCAGAACTCAGCATTTATTTAATTATTCAATAAAATTCTGCTTGTCATCAGACAAACTAGCTAAAAATTTTGGTCAACATCACTATACCTTTTCAGATGGTTATTTTCGAAGCCAAATTCTTAAAATTGGTGATAACTTATTAGGTCCTGTTTTAGGAAATAGTTCAAAAGAGCAAATATAATTTCATAGAAAACTTAATTACATTATGTTTTTCACTTCTGTGTCTACCACTTGCTATAAACTTCTTGAGTAGTTCTTGTCGTAAAATGTAGCGGGCTAGTAAACCTCAATATTTCTTTCTTGATACTCCAACATATTCTATAAATTATTATCTCTTGAAATAGTATGGCTTTCTCAAGAAAAAGTGAATTTAAATAGCCTTCATCATCCAAGATAACTGATCTGGTGACTAGATTATTGAATAGATTCACAATCTAACATTTCTGTGAAACTATGTCTTGGTTTCCTTTGTTTTTATATACCAATACCTAAATAAGGAACATACCCTTTTAGACCAAATGATTTTTTTTTTATAAGCACAAACTGTTTTTCAAAGAAAACGCTCTTATCTTCGTCACAACCAAAAGTTTCTCTATGACTCTCCCAAGAACTAAATCTGCTTCACTCCAAGCTAAATATATACATTCAGATGTTTCATGGAACTGAAGACATTTGCACACCTTAGACTTCCTTAAATTACACAGACATAGTTGTCTACTATACAGTGTACAGAACATCCAAATAACATTTACTTAGGTTTTACTCTTAATGTTTAGAAACTGAAATTGAATTTCGATTCAATTGAAGTTTCAGGGGTGTTAGAGACAGGTAGCTATTGTTTATATTCCCATTGCCCTATTAAACATTGTATCTTGTTCAATAAGATTTTCTTCATAAGTTCATTTACATTTAAATTTCTCCAGTCAGTGATAAACATCATAGCACAGTATAACAACAGACAGGTGGAAGCATACAGGGCTTTACTCCCTGCTTGAGCAGTAAGATCAAAGTCTGTTTTATTATTTGATATTGCTGCCCTTGAGGGCACAGCTATAAACTTTCTCAGATTGTATCATTGCTTTGTTAGTGATATAAATGCCAATTTACTTCAAATGAAACAGAATTCTGAGATCAATGGCAAGAATTACAGTGAGGAAAAAAGGCAAGACTTGCCAGCTGTCATAAATCTGTGGTCAGTGTAGAAGGTGTTTGTACAGTTTCCCACTCAATTTGAAACATTTGGTGTCAATTTATAAATTGCAAAACCTGCCAGCCCTCCCTGTAAGATTCTTTACCTGCAGCACATAAAACCAAAATTTCCTTGAATGTTTCACTCAAATCACAGCGATAGGAAATATAAGCAAGAAAGATTTACTAGGAATTCAAGAAAATCTGTGTGTATGGAGGGGTGAATAAATACATGTGAAAGAGAGTGTATGTCTCTACATTGCAATATGACTAAATAATCACTGTAAGAAAAGACCCTAAAATACTAAAATCAGAATTGTATATTTCAGGCCAAAGAAACAGCAGAAAAATAAACTGTTGTGTTTCAAACATACTATGCTGTAGTTTGATTTGTTTGATGCTGTAGTGAGACAGCAACAATAAGCCAGTCGAAGGGAAGCCTGATTCACAGGGTGCAGCCAGTTAATGCTTATGGTATTGCAGGCAATTTCACCAAGATACATGCTGAAGCAACCTGTACTTTCAATAGTATTTCTGAATTTCCCATAAAAACTCACTCTAAACAATTTAATTGAAAGAAATAGCTCACAAATACACTTTTTATTTGATATGGAAGAAAAATAATTTTAGAGAAGCTGTTTAACAGTGCCCTTAACACATATCAGTTAGAGGCTTGTTAAAAGTCGCATTTTATAAACAATGAAACACACAGAGACAGAAATAAAATTACCAGTCTTGTATAAAATGGAAATTGTACTTCTTATTGCTACAAACTACACATACATGATTTGCAACATCATGTATCTAATGATCTATATTGAAATAAGGAATCTAAATATGTACACATGCCCTAATTTTATGGAAAATCATCAATTCAAGATGTTTATGTCATGGATTTTAGCAGTTCTGAGTAACCGGAAGTTTGTCCTGTGTGCCATGTACCAGACTATTTTCTTTTTCTTAGCTGGTAGTGCTACCCTCTCTGAGACTATTCTTACAAGAATCACTGTTTATAGGAACTTCAGAACCTCCAAGTCATCCTGTATGTCTGAATGATGCTAAGTATCTGTGGCAATACTTGTGAGAGGATAGGTTCTAAGCTTCTAAAAGAGAAGGCTGGACCGGACTCAAAGCAAATGAGAAAATATAATTTAAAAAAAAAAAAAAAAAAAGACGACACAATGATCAAAACTCTCCTCTTAATTATTGCACGTTTTCATCACTAAATATGTGTGATTTGTGCAAATGCTGTGATAACCACTTCCTAAATTTCCAAGTAGTTTCTAAATTACTTGGATTTATTGAGCTGCTTGTGTCCAATGACACATAAGTAGTGATCCTGACTTACTCTTTCTACTGGGTTTAGCTGGGATAAACCTTCTTCACAGTAGCCTGTAGTAAGCTGTCTTCTAGATTTGTGACCAAAACAATGCTGGTATCATACTAATGTTTTAGCTATTGCTGGACAACACGTACATGGACTCAAAGCCTTATCTGCTTCTCACTGTAGCCTCCTGCATGAAATAGGCAGGGGGTGGATAAAATGATGTGTAGGGCACAGATGAGACAGCTGACACCAGCTGACCAAAGAGATATTCCATACTATGTAACATCATGCAGTGGAAAAGGACCTGGATCTACTGCTTCTGCTTATCACAATCTATTTCTCCAACAGGTTCTCTAAGTGTTTGAAAGTTTAATCATATTTGTTCTTTTCCAGTTTAATCATATTTTTTCTTTTCCAGTAAAAAAATCCCTGCTTTATAGCAGTGTTATTTAGTTAAAGTGAGAGCATAACAGAATGATCAGATATCACTGCTGAAACAATAATCTCATTAACCACTTACTTATCTTTTAGTTTCTAAAAGCCTGTTCCATTCTTGCAATCACATTGAAACACACAAGTCTGCTTTGAAAAGGTTACCAACTCAGCTATGCATGCTTTTATTTTCTATTACTGTGGAATGCATTTGAGTATTTTACGTCATTTACCTACAACTACAAAGAAAGAGAAAAAACAAATATGCAGCAAATATGTCACTTTTTAATATTTTTTTCCCTTGGTAAGCAAAAATTCCTGTCCATTACCTTTTTAATATTTTTTTTACATTTTTTTCTTATTTTTCTTTCATAAACATAGCTCAATTTTAGACTACTTTACAGAAAATCTGTAAGATGTTGGAAACCAAAGCATGTCAGACATATTACGAAAACATTTTTGAAGGGAGTTACTAAGGCACTAGTACATTTCAAGAAACATCGAGGAGGAGTGGGAAGGTAAAACAAAAATAATTTCTACTGCCATTTTAATAACAAGGAATAACAAATCTTTTAACTTACATTTCTTGAGATTTAATAGTTTCTGAACACTTTTCCAGTTAATAAATGGAAAGGAGAGTAAACATTGCTGAGGTATATATCTGAAGGGGAAAGTAGAAATAAAAAACCATTGTCCTAACATGAAATATATCAGGAAAACATTGTATAAAACTTTGTAACTTCCCGCTTAGAACCAAATGGCCTGACAGACTTCAAAGTGCTGTATCCTTTTGTCTCTCTGTTCTAATGGATCCTGCTCAGAAAAGAAATTAAGGGGTTTTTTCTGTTTTCAACACAAGTGTCAAACTCCTGCCTTCCACACCCAAATAAAACTATAATCGTGTGGTTATAGCATTCACCTCAGGGAGAGGATAGAAGGATTATATCTTCCCATCTGATTTCCATGTAAAGCACTTCATTGGGATTTCAGAATGCAGCAAGCTGTGTAGAATTTAAGTTATAAATGTGATTAAAGGATTAAATTCAAGACTGTTATGTAGTTATGCCTGTAGCAGACAGTTCCCTGGCTGGTGCAGGAACTGCCCAGTGAGGCTCTGCACAGGAGAGGCAACAGGTAGCTGGAGGCAATGGACCAGCTTGGAATAGGGACACTGACTAACTGCTAGCCAGGTTTGCGCCAAACTCTTAGTCTAATTTTTACAGGAGTTCTCCAGGTGGGAGCAGCCCTGGACTACTCCCAGGCAGCCCCACTTGGGCCCTGCACTATTTATTTGCTCATATATACTAACTTCCTGGGTTGAGAAACTGGGTGTCTCAGCCAGTGCCCCAGGGGAACCTTGCTGCAGAATTGGCCAGGCTCTGCATCCAGATGAGGCCCTTGTGAATAGTCAGTCGAAACCACTCCTGTAAATGCAGTTTAAACAGACCAGTCTTTTGTAGATTATTAAGATAGTTGGGAGATATTTTGTACATAATTTAAGATAATAAGTAGCATTCGTCATGTAAGAATATTATGAAACCTTTCAAGCAATTTTGGAGAGTTTTTAGACCTCAGTTAGTCTTGGAGCGACCCGAGTACTGAAGTGCTTCGGCTGGGGGATGGAGAACTATGCATGTGGAGAGGTATATGTACAAGCTGCTTTGTAGTTAGCAGATCGAGCCACCTAAAGGTTAAGTACAGAAGAAATTCTCCCAAGTTCTTGCACCTGCATCCTTACAGATGTCTGTCTTCTATAGTGATTTACATCGATAGAGGTTGAGTACCAAGTGACTGTAAAAGCTACCAAATTGGAGCAATATAAATGAGTTTACTGATTACAGAGAGGAAAGAGGAATCTCATGTTTGATCAACATAAGTGACAAAATTTTATAGAAAGACCATTAAAGAACCTTTAAGATGTTACAAGATATTTTTTCATACCTGTTCTTCCTAAAAAATCATTAATCTTTCTATTGTTTGTGTGCCAAAGTAGAAATGAGAAATAAAATCATCTGATTGTTCTGCAAGGAAACTCAGAAGTATGCCATAGAAAACAGCACACTTACCCCAATCCTGAAAAATTTTGGATTATCCACAAGAAATTAAGGCATATTCACAGAGATCCTGTGTTTCTGTGTTAGCCACAGGCAATCTGTTCTGAGTAGGGACTGAATAAGGCTCCCCAGGACTAAAAAGATTTAACACAGAGACCAACAGTGGAAGAAGTAACATGGAAGACCTCAAGGAAAAGTTATGACAAGGTTTTGTGTTTTTCGTCATCCTTGGAGTGTGAGGCCCATCAAAACCTCACAGAAACTGCTGAGTATCTGCAGCTCCCCACTGTTCAAATTCAACAGTGCTGCCCTGATGACTGGCCAAAAGAAAGGAAGGGAAAGGGTTGCCCACTTCCTTGTATCAGATTTGTGAGAAATATTTCAATGACTGCCAGCATCTAGAATTTGGCATAAAACAGCCATTGATAAGATAATGACCTGACAAGGAAGTAACATACAGAATTGATCCTTTTTTTTTCTCACCCAAGAGCCTGTAGGACACAGGAATGATGATACAGATAGTCTGGAATGGTTTTCGTATCTGTAAAAGAACTGCCAAACAAAGGGAGAGCCTTCCAAGAAAACAAGTGACTACGGGAAATTGAAATATAATTTAAGAGATATTTAGATAATCAACTAAAAAATGATCTTTTAATTAATTAAATCCTATTGTTTACATTTTCAGGAATTATGTAAAAACAGACAAAAACATTGTAGATTTAAATTCTTTATTTATTTATAACAACAGTGTTGGCGTGTATAATGAATGGCAAAGGGACTGCTGTGGCAAGTCACCTCAACTCTGCCAGGAAACATTCTTTTCCTTCGTGAAGGAGTACCTGGATTTAAAAGTGCTCACACTGAATTCAATGGACATTTTGTCTAAAAAGGAGTAATATTGCTGCAATTTGCATGTTGTTTAACACTATGATAAACTAAAGGCATTACCACCTCTCTCAGAGAAACCATTTTTATTTTAGTTTGAACTACAACAAGCAAAGAAAAACATATAAATATATGTCTCATTTTTGTTTTTTTCTAAGAGCATCTTAGGAGCAGATATGAGAATTTTGAGGAACCATTTGTCAAAATTGCTATTACCTTTTCAGGTCATAAAATTCACCTATTTTTCTGGTCTTAACCTGCATTTGCCAGATCTGGATTTTTCACACTAAAGCATTTGGGATAAATTTCTGTTGATGGAGGTATCTGACAAATTCTACAGAACCATTTTTTTCCTATTTATCCATTTAGGGTATTTTTCCTCTGCAATCTTATTAAATGAATCAAGTTTCATGCTCCTACCTTATGGAAATGCATTTTTTTCAAAGATAAACATTCTTTATGCTTTTCTCCAAATGCAATTAGCAAACACAAATAGAAAAGGTAGCACCATATAATGAGATGTTAACAAGACACATTCTTATTGTCATGCTTTATCACTTGTTTTTCTTCATTGCTATTTGCCTTTTAATTACAAAAAAAATCTGACATTTATTACTCCATGAGAAAAATCATAGCTCTATTTTGGACAAAGATTTGAGAAGTTTGAAAAATTCAAACCTTAGATTTTAGTGTTTGTTACAGTCTTTGCATATCCACTCTGATAATATGATAATGGCCTTTTCCATATTAGTATGTCTTATATTGTGGTACAAAATGGCTTCCCTGTATTCCTGAACCAGCAGATGAAGGGTGTACTTTGTATGAAAATGTTAGTGTTCGGCATCCTTTAAAAAACTGTACCCTGCCTCAGTTTCAGTATTCAAAAATAATCCTGCCTAACATACTTTGTTAAAGATAATCCTCACAACACGTTCAGTAAAAAAATTTAGTTTGTTTATCACAGAAGAACAGAAATTTTCTCAAGTCAGGCTTGGGAATCAGTGAATAATGGGGTATTTGACTGAGAATTTTCCCTAGGGTTTTTTGAGACCTTTGGTACTCTTGACAGGAAAAGTTCCTTTGAAATGAAAATTAGAGCTGCTGGATGCAATACAAATTGTAGGTGATAAGCTTTTAAAGCCCTCAGTGTTCCTGCAACTAAGGCTGGCCAGAAAACAAGAATGTCATTTTGACTTCTTTTTTAGGTTTAAACATGGGTTTCTGTTCTTATGCTATAAAAAATAATCAGTAACTTTCTGAAAAATTTGTGACAGCTACAATGTGTCCAATTTACCAATCTAATGCTTAGTCAGGGTATTAGCTTAGGACTTTGATTGATGTCAGCAGTACAAATTAGATTGGGCTTGAACCTGAAATCCTGGAAAACACTCTGACCTGCAGACCATTGGCCACTACATTCCACCTCTACTCTGCAGAAAATTTCCTAGCAACATATTTCAGTGGAAACAGCACAACAAAAACTTTCAAAATTCCAGGTAAAATTATTTTTTATCATAATAAATGTAATCACAAGGGTAAGTAACAACACACAGAAACTGTAATATTATTTGAGTTTTGGGGGTTCAATCTGTTTATTTCAAAAGTAACAATTACATCACTGATCTTAAGTGTAAAGGTAATGTTTGGTTTTGTTGTGTCTCCTGTTACAAACTTTTTAAAATACATGCAGTTGGATGAATTTTTCTAAGTTGTTGATATACGCTAACATCTGCACATGATTTCAAAACAGCTCGCAGGCTTTTTACTGATTATTTACATGGATCACTAAAGAAAACAGCAGAAAACACATAAGAAGGCATGTTCATTACAATTAGTTATTCCATGAAGTATCTCATAGAATCACAGGAGGGTTGAGGTTGGAATGGACCTCTTGGAGGTCATCTTGTCCAACCCCGCCATGCTCAAACAGGGCCACCTAGAGCCAGGTGGTTTTTAAATGTCTCCAAGGATGGAGACTCCACAACCTCTCTGGGCAACCTGTGCCAGTGCTCAGTCACCATCACAGTGAAAAGGTGTTTCCTGATGTTCAGAGGAAACCTCCTGAATTTCAGTTTGTGCCCATTGTCTCTGGTATTGTCACTGGGAACCACTGAGAAGAGCCTGTCTACCTCTTCTTTGCACCTTCCATTCAGGTACTTGTGCATGTGGATGAGATCCCCCAAATCCTTTTCTTCTTTAGGCTGAACAGTGCCAGTTCTCTTGGCCTTTCCTTGTATGAAATGTGCTTGAGTCCCTTAATCTTTTTAGTGACCCTTTGCTGGACTTTCTATACCATCTCTACCTTTCCACATGGAGCCCAGAACTGGACCCAGCACTCCATGTGTAGACTCACCAGTACTGAATAGAGGGGAAGGATTACCTCCCTTGACCTGCTGGCAATGCTTTGCCTTATGCCACCCAAGATACTATTAGCCTTCTTTGCAGCAAAGTCATGTTGTTGCTTATTTCATTTCCTTCACTAATAGGGAAATAAATTAATAAACTCCTTTACTAGATAATAATAATTTCAGTTGGTACATCATAAATACATAAAATAAGATTTGTGATAAATTCACTGTGAACAGGAAACCACTTTCAGGGTACTGCTGTGCTGTAATACCTCTTTTTAGTTTTTCTAAGTGTGTTCTACACAAATAAAGATGTAAAAATTTAAACTAAAGTACCATGTATTCATTTTCATAGTACTCCATGTTGTTTCAAAATAGGCTTTTAATAAAGAGATTCATGAGCCATTTTCCACTGGAACAAAACATTTGTTTCTTTCTACATGGACATACTTAAATAATGTGTTCTATTGTCAATAAATAAATGCCTTAGTATGAATAGAAAGACATGACATGAATAAGTCTGTCAGTGTTTTTGTATTATGTACATATTTTGTCTTCCTTAATATGTGTACCAACCCTTAAAGTTACTTAGTGGAAGATGGTGCTGAACTGTCATGCGTAATCTTAGTGAGTCTTTTTCTCAGGGGATCATAAACTCCTCTTTAAAGTATCTTTTATTGGGTGAGAAATAGACAACTTCCACAACACACCTGCCAGTGAAAATTGAACATTACCTTTTCCAGAGTTTTACCAGTAGATTAGCACTGAAATCTGAATTTCTCTTAGCAAGCAATGGAATTATTAAGCTTTCCGTTGAGTTAATAGAAGTCTGATCTTACAAGGGTGTTGATTTCAAAATATTATCAAATTAGTCTATTCTAAACTCTTATTAAAAACTCTATTAAAAATTAAAATGAAGTATCTACATGGCAGAGTTGCACAAAAGGATGCAAGTCTCTCAGCACAGGTATCAGCCTTCGTGGCTTTTGTAAATGAAAACGGGAGCAAGAACAGTGTAAGTGTTGGTTTTAAAACACAGAAGGAGCTGGAGGAGGAAAGGCTTGCTGATTTTTTTTTCTTTCAGGGTAGCTACTAATGAGCAGACACCATTGCTGTGAATGGGAACAAATTTTGCTGTTTTACAAAAAGACTGGATAAAATAAAAAATGAAAAAATTCCTACTTTGAGATTTCTCCCCCTACAGTCCATATTTTTTTTCTGTTGCAACACATAAGGGCAAAGAGTGATTCAGTAACTGTGAAGTTAGTCTCTCATATACAAGCAGTAACGCATTTTCTCTTTCTAGCACTTTAATTTAAAACTGACATATACTTCCCATCTTGAATGACTCTGAACAATGGCATTACTGCCCTGCCAAGTTCAGTGTTGTAGGCCTGACCACACCTGAGGAAGAAAAAAAAAATCAAAGACACTCTTAGTTACAAATTCTCACAGTTTACTACCTAGGTGGTAGAAAAGACTGTCAGTTTTCATGCCTGCAAAGCCTGAATTACAGATAGGACTGGCAACAGAACTCAGTGTGTAAAGTAACTTTTATTTTGTGCAAATAAGTAAAACATATTCCCTTGCAGTGGATGTGAATTTTTCCACTTGATGTACTTCAATTGTCTAGGTAGAATAAAAATAATGATAATAATAAGGGACAGAGGAAACCTAGTATTTATTCAGTTGTTCCACAGGATTCAGCCCTATAAAGTAGGAGGTAATCTCTGCACTATTAGCTTCCAAATAAACAAAGTACTTCATAAAATGGTAGTAAAAGAATTTGTAAATCCTGGCCTTCCTCCATTTTTTATCAATTCTTATTTTATATACTAAACTAAAATCAAAGCAGTGGCAGTGTGCCAGGAAAAAAAAGCTGGTAAAACCTAAGTGTTAGCAGAGATGTTTCCTTGTACAATTTTATGAGGAAACATTATTTTCTATACCATGACTTTTCATTAGAATAACCAAAACATAAAGCTCAAGCTTTGTTTTCCCAGTCAAAATTGTCCTGTGAGGAGAGTTTCAGAGTTTTCCATTCTTTCCTCCTGCACAGGAGCTCTTTATTACATCAAGTTTTTCTCATACCATATTGTAATATGGCTATGCAGTAATTCTCTTTTAACACAGTCTCCACCTTTTGAGTTGCCCTGCATGATTAGCAAGTATCAATAGAGAAATAGGTTCAGATTTTAGTCCATGTCTATATCTCTGACAACTGAAAATAGTTTCAATACTAGAATTCCAGACTCTTGCAACTGCTGCACAATAATTTTTCTCTATACGTAGGCTCTAAACCACAACCACATAACGACAGATCATTCTGTGATACACAGAAATTTCCTACTCTTCTAATGAAAGACGTTTTTATCTTGCAGAGATACTCAAGAATTGACAGCAGTGCTTATATGTTCATATAGTAGAACCTCCCCCAGTTTGTTGTTCCCAAGACTTGAAATTACAGAACAGATGTAATTTCACTAAATTTTCTTCTTGAAAAATTTTCTTTTCATATTCTTGTCCTAATACATTTTACATATATATCATATGCTTGTCCACTATTACTCTTTTTGAAGTGTTCCTACTTATGCATAATCACAATTCCATTTTAACATTTCAGAACTCCTCTATCATTTCATTGAATTAAATGGTATCAACTAATGATGCAATTAGGCTGAAAGACTGTGACACAATTAAGTGCAATTCTTTTTCTTTCAGCTCTTCTCTTTTACTAGTTTTATCTTGTAAGTCTACTGTTTTAATAATATTTCAAGACATAGTACACAGTACCACTTGAATTAATCACTGAATGAGAAGACAGTATTGACTAGAAATCTGTGATAGTCATGGTGTGATTAATATTCATATGAGCAAGCAGAGGACAGTGTCAAATGGCTGAAAAACAAAGAAAATCATTACATACAGAGGGACAAATACATATTAAAAACTGGGGCTTCAGAAAAGCCACTCTGTAATACCAAGGATTAAATTATTGTATAAAAGAAATAAGAGGTAGAAATACAAGAACTGTAAGAGTTCTTCCAAAAGAGTGTGTTGGACAGCCAGAAAGTTCACAGTCAAGAAAGAAGGCAAGTAGAGCTAAGCTGTCATCCTAGTTCAGTGACAAAGGCAGTAACTAGCAAAATAAAAGTCATAATAAAGAAGTAGTTTGCAATCAATTTTAAATTCGGGGTTAAAAACTGTTGAAAAGCAAGCAGAAAAATAAAGGAAAATGAGCAGATAATCTACGTGACAGTAGGAAGAATAATGAGGGGTATATTAGTTATTTAAGTATTTTAAAACACTTAAAAAAATGTGAAGGGACCCAAGTCTCACCTCTTCTAAAATGTGTAATAAGCAGTTCCACACACTGTCAGTCTAGACCAATGGAGACTACCTCGAGTATGAAAGGCAGACTGCATTTGAACAAATAAAATTTTTGAGAAACCTGAAACAGCAGGCAAATCCAACAGATACTTTGTCTGTGTATTTGGAAGCAAATGGATGTTTATAGCGTGTGAAATCCATGTACTATTTTAAAGGTCACAAGGAACTGAGGAAGGTGATGGCTAAGACAGATTACACATTAACCCAGTTTTATCAGGATGTCTAGCAACAACCCTCCAAGAATCAATTAAACACTAATTAATGGTGTAGGTGACAAACAATTCTAAATATTCTTGAAAAACAGAGAGATTCCATAACTCAGGAAATTTATACCCATTTTAAAAGGCACAAGAAACACTTGCTAAAGAACTTGCTAAAAAGAGATCAGTCATGCACAAAATAATAGAAAAATGACAAAGAACTGATGGAAAAGCAAAAGTGAACTGATGGAAAAGCAGAAACTACCATTATCTTTTCACTCTAATATTTTAAATTAAAGGAATAGAAAACAATAGAAAATACTTGCCAAAGCCCACAAAAAAACAGGTTTTCCATTCATTCCTCTTCCCATTCCCAGTATATAAATATAATATTTATATTTATACTGTGACTTACAGATTTCCTGTGGAGGGCTAATTTCTCAATTTCCACTTAAAACTGGAATAAAAGTGTTCCTCTGCATTTGAGGATTAGATCTGACAGTGACACAAGAACATATGAGAGACACAGCTGCTTATCACGTAGGGAGAGGCTGAGCTAGGATGAAGAGACTGAATCACAGAATCACAGAATCGCAAGGGTTGGAAGGGACCTCAGGAGATAATCTAGTCCAACCCCCCTGCTACAGCAGGTTCTCCTAGAGCATGTTGCACAAGGACATAGTCCAGGCAAGCTTTGAATATCTCCAGAGAAGGAGAATCCACAACCCCCCTGGGCAGCCTGTTCCAGTGCTCTGTCATCCTCAAAGTGAAGAAGTTTTTCCTCATATTCAACTGAAACCTCTTATGTTTCAGTTTGTGCCCATTGCCCCTTGTCCTGTTGCTGGACACCACTGAGAAGAGTCTGGTTCCGTCCTCGTGACTTCCACCCTTCAGATATTTGTATGTATTGATGAGGTCCCCTCTCAGTCTTCTCTTCTTCAGGCTGAACAAGCCCAACTCTCTCAGCCTTTCCTCACAGGGGAGATGCTCCAGTCCCCTTATCATCCTAGTTGCTCTCCTCTGAACTCTTTCTAAGAGTTCCTCATCTTTCTTGAACTGGGGAGCCCAGAGCTGGCCACAGTACTCCAGGTGGGGTCTTACCAGGTCAGAGTAGAGGGGGAAGATAACTTCCCTTGACCTGCTGGCCACACTCCTCTTAATGCACCCCAGGATACCATTGGCCTTCTTGGCAACAAGGGCACACTGATGGCTCATGGTCAGCCTGTCATCCACCAGGACTCCCAGGTCCCTCTCGGCAGAGCTGCTTTCCAGCAGGTCAGCCCCCAGCCTGTACTGGTGCATGGGGTTCAACCTCCCCAGGTGCAGCACTCAACACTTGCCCTGGTTGAATTTCATCATGTTTCTCTCTGCCCAACTCTCCAGCCTCTCCAGGTCCCACTGAATGGCAGCGCAGCCTTCCAGCATATCAGCCACTCCTCCCAGTTTTGTGTCATCAGTGAACTTGCTGGTGGTACACTCTGTCCCCTCGTCCAGGCCATTGATGAACAAGTTGAACAACACCGGCCTGTAGTTCCCTGGGTCCTCCTTCTTGCCCTTTTTGAAGACTGGAGTGACACTGGCTATCTTCCAGTCCTCAGGCACCTCTCCTGTTCTCCACGACCTTTCATAAATGATGGAAAGTGGCTCAGCAATGTCATCTGCCAGTTCCTCCAGCACTTGTGGGTGCATTCCATTGGGACCCATGGATTTGTGTGTGTCCAGCTTCCTTAAAAGATCCCCAACCTGATCCACCTTGACCGAGGGAAGGTTGTCCTTTTTCCAAGCTTGCTCGCTTACCTGCAAGGACTGGGGAGCCTGGGGGCCAGCCTTGGCAGTGAAGACTGAAGCAAAGAAGGCATTCAGTAACTCCGCCTTCTCTGTATCTTCTGTCACCAGGGCACCCATTTCGTTCAGCAGCGCTCCCACATTTCCCATAGTCTTCCGTTTGCTGCTGAATTTATCTATTTCTGTTTCTGGTGTAATGGAGTCCCAATAGGACCCAAAAAGATGTTTCAGGACTTGAATTCGACTCTTCCTACCACTGCATATACCTTGTTCCCTCTGTTAGCAGCACCAGCTATTCAAGCTTTCTACATCCAACATAACTGGAGGAAATTGGTATGGCAGACCTTTTCATTAATTTGTTAGGGAAAGACCTCTCTAATTCTGGTTTGGGAACAGATCTGATATTGCTACAGCTCCTTATTTGCTTCACTCATATAAGGCCGACTTCTTCCTTTGCAAATAAGGGTGCAGACAGTATTAAGACAATTTTTACAGAATGAGACCCTAAAATATATAAAATTGTTTCATTAATACCCTGATGATCTAGTAGCCTAGCAGCATATTGGAGTGAGCCTGGGATCACTGCCCAACAACAAACTAACATTCACTCTAGACATCTACCTGTCTCCTGGAATAGTAGAATCAAAGGATGGTTGAGGTTGGAAGGGACCTCCCGGAGGTCATCTTGTCCAACCCCACCATGCTCAAGCAGGGGCACCTAGAGCTGGGTGCCCAGGAATATGTCCAGATGGCTTTTAAATGTCTCCAAGGATGGAGACTCCACAAACTCTCTGGGACACCTGTGACCCTTAGCTGGAGTTTCTGCACTCCGTCTTGTGCTAGAGAGCCCAGAACTGGACCCAGCACACCACGTGTGGCCTCTCCACTGCTTAGTACAGGGGAAGGATCACTTCCCTTAACCTTTAGGCTTTGTCTAAAGCAGCCCAGGATACCGTTAACATTCTTTCAGTGTGAGGACATACTACTACCTCATACTCAACTTTGTGTCCACCAGGACCCCCAGGTCATTCTCTGTAAACCACTTTCCAGAACAGATATTTGCTATATCCCGACTTCTATACTGACTGCGTGGACCTGCTCAGGAATGAGGATTGGCTAACTTGGACAAATTACGATTCATAAACCAGGTGGAATCCAAGATCTTCAAGTTCTTACCTAAATGATCCTTCTGATCATCATTCTTACATTGCCATTGAGTTTTGTCTGAAGCAGTACACCTGCTTCCATACAATTTAGTCAAGAAACTCATCTTTTTACCTGAATTCAATATTATCTACATCTTATGCCAGACTGATTTCCTCCAGTAATCCAAGAGAACAGACACAAATTGGTATTTCAGAGTCTTCATGCCATTAATGCAAGTTAAACGATTTTCTCCCGTGTCAAAGAAATTTTAAATGCTTAATCAACTCTTATTCAAGTTACAATACAAAAAATATCTAATTTAGGTTACCAATATTTTGATTTTAGATTTTTAACAATGCATCAATAGTTACCTCAGTTGCACAGATGAATTGTTGCTCTTCATTTCTGTATCTATGAATAACCCTCACATTACCTAAGAGTTAAGCTGGATGAGTTCCGCTGAGATATATCAGGAAAAGAAGTAGAGAATGAGAAACAAAAACTTGAAGATTAATTTATACAGTAAGTCTACTGGGTCTGAAAATACAGATAATAAACACAGTTTCTGACTTAATCTTAAATACAAATATTTGTTGCTAAATTATTGATTTTATTTCTAATTGTGAAGTTACCCTCTTTCAGTAGCTTTAACATTGAATAGTATTTCAAGATCTTTTCTAATAACAAAACATTTTAAAATGTTCAATTCTGTTCCTAATCACATTAATGGTAAAGCAACTATTTATGCCAATAAGAATAAAATTGGCCTTCGAAGGTGAAAATGGCTTCTTAAATTTAAGGAACTGGTGAAATGGAACTTTTTTGCTTCACCTGCACAGCAGTGGATTTCGTACTTGTTCCATTTCTTCTATTAATTCACCATATCTGGAAAAGATTACATAAGAAAGGGACACAATTATATCAAACAATAAAACATGAACTTTTGCAATGGTAAAAAATGCTCTGGAGCCCTCAGCACAAGAAGGACATAAACTAAACCAGGGTAGGTTTAGACTAGATAGAAGGAAGAAATTCTCTACAATGAGGGTGGTAAAACACTGGAACAGGTTGCCCAGAGAGGTAGTGGAGGCCCCATCCCTGGAAACATTCAAGGCCAGGTTGGATGGGGCTCTGAGCAACCTGATCTAGTTAGCAGTGTCCCTGCTCACTGCAGGGGGGTTGGACTAGATGACCTCTAGGGGTCCCTTCCAACCCAAAACATTCTATGATTCTATGATTCTATGTAGCCCTGTACGTTTCATCTGCAGTATTTCAGGGTTTTTACAGTTTTTCTAATTCCCATAGTGCCAAATCAGGTCAAAATAGCAAAATTCTGTTTCTCAATATAAAAATTTCATCACTTTATTCACTTCGTGACTCATCCTGTGACACTTGCTAGACCCTATAGTTTAGAAATCACCATAAAAAAGACTGATCATAAAAGCCAGTTTGTAACGTTTTCTTTTATAAAAATGGTCTAGACTCAAAACAGCTGTTCTTTCCCTTTAGTTTGAACACCTATTTCAGAATAATAAGAGCTAAATAGCAAAAGCGGGAGTTTTCACTTTTAGTGATGCATTTTTATGAGCAATTTGCTGGGACTTCAGCTAGTGGTTTCCTCTTTTATGTAGGCAAAAGGCATAAATTTTGTTTCACCTTACTGAGTGTTTATTAATGTGTCATTAGCAGTTTGTGCGAAGGACTGTTTCTTCTGCCCTCTTTCACATGGAGGTCCATCACTTAAAGCAATACATATTTTCCAGTACTGCCTACCCACCCTAAGTAGAAAATTCTTGATGTAATCATCAGTCTAGAGAACAGAATTATTTTAGAAAAGGTATTTGAGTTTGACTAATTGAAAAAATAATTCTAAGATCAGCTTTGTTCCTGCCCAAGCCTAAGGAAGGACATTTCTTACTATTTTTTCCTGATGTTTTCCTTACTGATTAACTGGTTTACAGAACATGGTTGGTTCTACAAAGTCCATTGTTAGAGTGAGCTAAATTCTTAGCTACGTAAAAACAATGGCAGACCTGAAACTGACTTCACTAGTACTGATCTGAATATTGTAGATGACTTTTTTCATCTGAATTTCTGTATTGGCTTGAATAAAATAATCCATGCTCTTGCACAGTTACCAATTGCATGACTGAAGCTGGAACAGTATTCTATGTAACATAGAAATAGCCTGATATTCTAATTTATTTTAAATAGAGGAGGGGGAAAAAAAGCATTATCTCCAGCTTTAAGCAAGAATGGTTTTATCCCCACTGGTGAACTGAGGTAGAGAAAACAAATGCTTCAAAAAGTTATGCAGAGTCTAAGTTGGGCTCCAGATCCCATTGATTTTCACTGATATTTATGGTCCTAAGTCATCAACTGCCTTTGAAAAAGTTATCCTTAACAAGTCCCTCAGGTAGTAACGGGAACTGGTCTCCTCACACTAGCCTGTTAAATCCAACTCTGGTTTCTACCCTTTCATAATATCCAAATACGCATACCTGTATATGCTAGCACATGGCTCAGGTCTTGCAAGTCTTTGAGCATAAGCAAAGGTTTTATGGTTTTGCAGGTGTTCAGGTGTTGCATTATTAAACGTAACCTACCCAGGTGCATGCATTCACAAAATTAAATATTTACTCCACAGTAAATTTCAAAATCACAATCTTATACAACAGGTGTAAAGCTGAAGTCTCAGCAGATTTTGCTAAAGTTCTCTGTTTATTTCCATTTCTTCTGAGCACACAAATCGAAGAATGTGAAAATCAGATGAGTAAATCATGCTTCATGAACTCAGGATGAGATGTGAATTGCTTAGAGATTTCAGACATCTGCATTTCATGTGCTGATATTGATGTGCTTTGGACTTCCATGTGCAAGAGACAGGCTATAGTGATAGAAGCCTATATCACATTGTGGCAGTGTGCTCCCCCCTTGCTTCTGACTCCCCCTCCCTTCACCTCTTTCAAGTGATAACCACCTGTGGCGGCGGTGATAGATGTGTCTTGTCGTGAAGGATGCACCCACTGGATGTGGGGGGAGACAGATAACAATACAATAGCCACAGGCTATTGGGGAATGTGCCCACATAAGCACAGTGGTCAGTATGTAAATATGACTATGAGCCAGTTTTCTTACCCCCATAAATAGTGAGCAGTCCAAGAGCCCGTGGAGCTCTCCTGCACGGCAGCAAGCTGCACACCAGGATCTCCCCTTGAGCAGGGACGCCTCTCAAGGTTACTCCTCAAGGCTGAGAGATTCCTTGCCACAACAGATTCTGGGTAAGTGACTTGTAGCATACTAAAATTTGAAATGTTAGCTAAGTGATATAAAGGACTGATTTTGCATATGAAATCCTTTAGAGATAAACCATTGACCAAGACTGGGACTAGGTTTGGATCCAGCCACACTTAGACTCCTCTCTGAGGAAGGAGTTTAGAAAGCAAGGGGGTCCTTTCTGAACCTCATGACTCAACAGGAGGGTCATAGTTTTGTCTCATCCTGTCTTCTGTGCAGTAAATAACTAAGTGTACCTTGCCTTCGGATCTTATAAACTATTGTCACATTTACCATTGGACTTTATTATTTTTGCCTCCCTCTCACTCCATCCGCAACACACATGCTGCTACAAATTGCTCCAACTCCACATACAGTGACTGATAAGTCTTTTATGGCTTTTTTCATTACAACATTGACAAAGATTTCTAAACTGGTTATTAATGCTCTTATGCCAGTCTTCCTGGAATCTCATGGTATATATTGACCTGCTAAATCAAAACAGAACATGAATGGACTATCAACACCTATATAGGTAAAATCATTCTTAATATATGAGTTCCAAGACAAAAATGCCTTCCTTTTAATGAGAAAAGAGATCAGTGACTAACTGTGGATCTCAGGGGTTTCCAAGAATGGCTACAAAACTAATAGTTTTTCTGGTTTGGTTTTCTTTACTTTTTAAGTATTTGTTAAACAAAATATTAACAACTTCAGAATTAACAGATCTAAACGTGTTACTACCCATCTGCAGAGCTATAATATTTGATTATATGTTTGCTTTTAGACATAGAGTGGCAAAATAAAGCATAAGATGTATGAATGTGACTTCATTTACAATTATGTATTTGTACTCTTCATTTCCTCTGAAATTTTCATTCAGCCTCTGAATCAAATGAAATCTTCATTCAGCCTCTGAAGATGATAAGGATGTAGCAAGTCATGAAGCCTTGCAAAAATTCATAGCTGTAGCTCTGGTTCCTCTCCCAAACCCAGTACTTGTGAACTGTGGCAATGTTTCATGTCTCCATAAGCTGAGTGCTGCCCTTCTTCACTCTCCTTTGATCAGGGTTGTCCAGCAGACAACACTTTCCACAATGCACTGCAGAATGTCTTCCCTGCTCTATGGCTGGATACATTGTACATATAAGCTGCACAGTGCTGGAAACCGATCTTATCTAACTGATCTAAACTCCACTGATCCTGAGAGGACCTGAGGAAGCATTCACTGGGAGCTGGCTGCAGGTATCAAAACAGTTCTTACAGTCTAATGACAGAAGTTGATACATTTATCAGTAGAGGCAGCCCTCAAGAAATACACATTTTCTTCTAGACACCTATATACTCTTTCTTCCAACACATCATAAAGGTGTGCCTATCAACTACTAAGAGAAGGGCAAGTTAATCTAAGATACGTGGGGGGCATATTTGAAGAACTATCCCAGCTGGCCACAGGTTAGGCACCCTGAGGTAGAAGCAAAACATCTCATGAAGCCTGTTGTCTCAGGGGAGTTTGTTCTTATAAGAGAATGTGGATGTGATGCATTTTCCATAAAGAACACAGTTTTGCTAATGAAAAAACAGGTGGAAATTTCTGATATTGAAATATATATTTTTTGTGGACATCATTTACATGAAGAAAAAATGCAAAATTTTCTGCCCAGCTGTACCTCTGCATGCCTATATACAGCTATGTCGCGATTGTAACATGAACATACATTGCAACATGTCCAGGACACTCTTAATTCTCATACAGAATTTGTAATGTATTTGTTTTCATACAGTTTACCTAGAGTTATAAAATTGGCTGAGTTAAGATCAATGCAAGCCATTTCATATATGTATTTCCAGCTTATGCAAGTGTTAGGAGAAAAAAGTGCCAGTAAAAAAGTATCTGAAGTAGCCTATGCTTGCAGAGAGAAGCAGGTGGGTAATTCACAGTGATTTATTCTACAGATTCACTCTCTTTTCCTGTTTAAAGAATATTCATGACCAGATGCATTTCTTCAAGTTTGTAATCAAAAGTTATTCAGTGATTTCTGGTCTCTGTTGTTTAAAATCATCGAGTATTTGATCTTTGAGATGTGTGGTTTAGCTGTGATTGATAGATTTAAAAAAAAAAAATCTTCCTCTAGTTCCTTCCTTTTACACAGCTATTTTGTGAAATCATTTAATATGAATTAGTAGACCTAAAACCTAATAGTAATGAGTATTGAATTTAAAATTAGAAATTTCTTTTCCACAACTTTTCATATTTATCAATCTTGATCATTTGCAAAGAATGGGATTAAACAAAGAGCAAATGCTTCACTTGATCTCATTCTCAAGACAAGCTGTGGCTGATTTGTAAAATAGCACAGACACAAAACTCCCCGGTAGAGTGTTTCTATTTCAAAAGAACTTTTTTCCCCAACTAATTAGTGGAACCCACATGAGTGAAATCTTGGAACTCAAGAGTGGATATTAAATGTTCTTCCTGATCCAAGACTGTGTTAGTGGTCCTTTTATTTCTGGATCAGGCCTTTAAATAATTTTCCAGTTTTGCTTTTTCTCACCTTATATTTGCTTTCTGTGTTAGATATCTGTCACAACCCTGGGTGGACTTTCTAGGGAGGGGTTGTGATGAATTTGGAATTCCCTCAGGCTAAATTAAGGTGAAACAACACTAAACAATCAGTTAAACATTTTATTTATGGTAGAAGCAACCTGAACTTCGAAGGTGTGATACTGATGGTGCTGTTCCTATTACAATGTTCACAAAGGTGAGAAACAGAAAGAGGAAAGAAAGGAAAAGAAAAGGAAAGAGAGAGAGAGATCACCACCCTTGGATCCCACAATGAAGCTCTCAGTCAATGATGCTGATGGTTGGGATGATCCTCTGGTGGTGGGCATGCTCAGGACTCCTCATGTCTGCATCTTTTATGGCCCAGCTCACACCCTTTTCACATCAAACATCCTGGTTTTCTGTGTACTTCCCCAAGGAGCTGATCTTCTGAGCTGATGAAATTATGGAGGGGGTGGTCGTGAGCCCCTTTCTCAAATAAGCTCTGGAGGCCCCTTGGCTGTGTACAGTAAGTTTTGCTTAGTTTATCAGGACATACGACTGTGCGTCCTTTGACATGCGTCAGGTGTCCTGTGTTAGCCAAATCTCTCACATGCACCGTTAGCATGAGGAGCTTATCTTGTCCCAGTACCTTGCAAGCAAGTCCCATCCCATCGACACTAATCAGGACTTAGCTTGTCACAGTGCCTTGCAGACAAAAGCCAGGCCCAGCCTCTGTAATTTTCTATGGTGACAGGTGTTTGAGATTTAACTATGTTCAGTCTCTCACAATATCACCATTTAAGGCAAAATAAAAGCAATAAAAGTCATGCTTATCTCTAGCTATAGCAATTTTCCTGTGACCAAGATAGGACACTTGCTTCCTTCATTTACCTTTTGATGCAATTGTCAGAGAAATATTTGGTGTTTTTTTCTTCTAATTTCTTGTTTATTTTTAGACCATGATAGTGGCAATGGTTGACTTCTGATAAAACTTAGATGAATCTCAGGTAGACTGACCTTAAGATCATTTGAATTACTTTTTCTATTTAATTTTGTCATTTTTAAATATGATGATTCCTAAGACATCTACCAGAAGCACTTTTCACTAAGTAAACCTTGCAGTTCCAAAGTACTGCTTTGACCAACTTTGTGATTTTTGCTATGTATCATTTTTTCAACACAGTTATTATTAAGGAAGATGCAAAGAACTAGCTCAGCCTCACCTGTGATAAGGATGTGGCCAGTTATTATTTAATTCTGGGGGAAAAGTAGTGCTAATTAGAAATTTGGACGATTTTGAGCTATGTTGAAGAGACATATGCAATGAGAAGATAAAAATCTGAGTCATTAAACCAGTGCTTCAATGTAGGAAGCAGACTGATGCTAAATTGGCTACAGTCCTAATTTAGCTAAAGACAAAGATTCAATAAAGGTGAATTACAACAATTAGTCATTACATGTCATGCATTGCTTAATAATACTACAGTATTACTACTTTACTGCTTTATAAATTGGAACTACATAAGCATTTCAACAGAGACACACATGCTTCATGAACCTTAAACTAAACATGGTCTCATACAAGATTAGATAATAATAGCTAATATAACTGTTAGAATTAGTAACCTTTCTATGAATAACAACATAAACTAAAAATATGCCAGATACTCAGAAGCCTTCTACGTGCTGTTCACCTTGCTATTTTGAAATAACTTACATTGATATTAAGCAAGTAATTATTTCATGCTGAAAATAATGTTGAGGCTATATTACTAAGTCTAATAATACCAAATAATAATACGCCAACATTAATTCAGCACATTTAACCTGTAAATAATATTCTTTGCTACACTGGAGAAATCATCTGAAAGTAGGGTAGAATTTGTGTAGCAGTATAAATATTACACCTCATGGAAGAGGGATGCAAACCTAACTGCAGAACATAAAAGTGTAAAAAAATCATAAATTATTTGAAATTATCAGTAATCAAATTGGTAGGTATAATGTATTAATAAAAAAATCTTAGTTACACAGAAAAAAAAAACAAAAACACTTAAAGTTTTGTTTGTTTGCCACTATTCAAAGGTTGGGGGTGACTAAAGTGAGGATACTAAGTGTGAAATCCATTGGCCTGTTTTCTAGGGATCAGCTGGGTGGAGAAGGCAGTAGAGGGCCATATTGACTACTGACCACAGTTTGACTGATATCAAAGCATACAAGTGCTCTGACAGGAAATACTTAAACAGAATATAAATGTCTTGAATTATTATGTGTAATAGTGGAAGAATTCAAAGATTAAATACATGTAAAATAAGTTTAAAACAATTAGGATTACTTCCCTGAGCTGGGGAAAAGAGGTAACATATTTTGTATTGTGATAGCAGTCTTTTAATTTCTATGCTTTCCTCCACTGAAATTAGATATAAAAAACCTGAAAATTAACAGTAAAAAATACTGACAGGAAAGTAACCTTGTTTATGAGAAACTCAATATTGACATGTTTTTATAACCTCAAAGAGACAACTGTTAAAATGAATACATCTCACACACAATTCTAGGCAAATTTTAGTCTTACAGCTGGAATGGAAAGAAGAGCAAAGAACTCAAAAGTCTCCTGTAAAATCTATTTTACATATTTCTATACTAACATAACAAGTGAGAATCTCTAAACCATAAGGTAAATAAATACAATCACATGCACAATCAACATGACATAAACACATACTTCCCAGCTGAAAGAAAAACAAACCCTTAGTAAATACATAAAGGTTGCTAGAATGATGACCATAATAATAATCTTTCATGTAATTGAAGTAAAAGCCAGATATTTTTATTCTGGATTGGAGAATATCTCAAACTTCTTGATGACAGCTATACAAAATAGCTTGACTGTTATAACATATGTTTGTTATAACAAAACATGATCTCAAATTTACAGGCTGACAGGCCTGTGTCCTTCAGGTATTTTTTGCCATGAATGCCATTTTTTTGATAAGCTGAACATTTCAGAAGAACTTTTGGTCTAGGTAAAGCCATAGAAAATGTTGATTTTAGTTGAGGTAGAAAGAATATCTCAAAATAACAAAAAACCACTTGCAAATAGAGTAATGCATTTTCTTCACCAATTTAGTGAAGGATCCTGTTAGTACTACTATTGTACCACTTAATACACCTCTTAGCACACAACAATACACAAAGTTACCAAGTTATTCAGATGTACAGTTTAGAAAAGACCAGTCATCAACAGTTTTAACAGTAGTCATACTCTATTCAGAATAAACAAGAGGAGAAAAATCATCATTTTTTCAACTTCTCCTCAGACTATAGAACAGCTGAATTCATCCATGAGTTTGGACATACTCTGTGCCTGCGTTAAATGAAGAGGAAAGGATACGCTTTTATGGCAAAGGTACTGCTGTAGGAAAGAGAAACATGACTGAGTCATGCGGGTTTCTGCAGTTACTCTTACTCCCACAAGTAATATACCATCGAATGGATGCAACTGAAGGTTAAAATGTTCATGCTTAAATGTGACTCTAAAATAACAGTTTTTCTGGTCTTATTGCTATTATTACTGGCCATCTGATTGATTTAATTCACTCTTCTGAACTGGTTTTGTTCCCTGACTGAGCATATGAAACTGTAAATAAATGAACAAAAAATCCCTACACCAAATGTTGAAGAAATTTGATGGTGAATTAATATTTATGCACCTCATACTTGCAGAGCAGATCTCAGATGCCGGAAGTTAGTGATGATCCACTGCAATGCAGAAATGTTGATCAACACAGTATTCCCATATGCCAAATGATGTTTTATGATAGATTTCTACCCTCAGTTATGCGCTGTAATAAAACAGATTTTATATTCATTTACACAGATAATGGCAGAATTTTGTGCTGTTTTGTGGGGAGTGGTGGTATTGAGATTTTTGTCTTAAAAATCTCAGTAACACTAATTTAGATCTATGACAAAACAGTGGAAGAATAAATCAAAATTAACCTACACATGTCAAAAAAAAGAAAAAAAAAACAAAGTAAAAATATTACCTTAAAATGCTAACATTTGGTAGATTGCTGTTATTCAACTAATTCCTTTTGTACGAGATGAACACACTTTCATTACTTATTTGTCTGGGCCAAAACCTGTGATCTACAGCAAGATGCATAGCACTTCTAAACATTACCCTGTAGCCCCATAAACTCTCAAGGACAAACAACCAATAAATAAATAAACAAATGGGTTGTTTCATAGCTCTAATTTTCCTTTGTTTAAAGTAATTATAGACATAACTGTAATTTTTCTTTCCAGTTCTAAAACAAGAAAATTTCTTTCTGTACTGGGTCTACACTAAACCACTCTTTTATATTACTGTAATTACAAACTGCATGCTGGAACTATACATTACAGCTTTCAAGCACAGATGCACTGAATAGTACAGTGTGGGTGGGACACTACAGGGCAGCTTATTGTGAATAAATACTTCTTAAAAGATTAGTGTGTTTGAACATCATGGCTTTCTCTGCAGCAAGTGAGATATTACTGAGCAATGCAATGGGACTCTCTAAAGGAAATACTTGCTAACCAAGTAAATGACTAAATGAAAAAGAACACTTTGTGTATAGCAAGATGAGTTAGATAAAATAAAGGTATGGGATTTTATGTAATTAACCAAACTGTTAGATAAATCAGTATTGGTTTTGCTTTAAGTATAAGGTATTATTCACTGTGAGCTAGTTATTCTTCCTCATGTGTGCCAAGTGTTTGCTCATGAATCTTTTTCATACATACATGTGTTTGATAGAGTACAAATTATTTTCCTTCTGTACTTTTTTGCTTAAGGGAAACAAGATTTTCTTTAATGTATATGCTGGCTATCCACAGTGTCTGTGGGTGAAAGACCACTATGTATCTTGGTTTGACTTTCTGCATTAATTACCATGGAACCAGGATGCTGGTAGCTTGGCTGGGAGCACCAAATTTCCCTGAGGCAGACTGTCAACTAATCTGAAAACTTTGGAAGATACTTCAAGGAAATGTCTCACAGGTGACTTCTGCTTGTCAGCAGCTCTCTGGCAGTGCTGGAAAGGCACTGGAGATGAATGGTGAAAATCATGCAAGTAATTGTGATTACTTCAGCAGAGATTAACTCTAAAAACAAAACAAGGTCCCCAAAATAAAACATGCATGAATTCCTCTCCCAGAGAAAGTTTCTAGTCCCACAACAGCTGAATCCTGGTCACACATGCACGTAACACCTAGGATGTTAGGAGTAGCAGGCTACAATCACAAAAACTATGTTTTCAAGATACCCTTCTGGGCCTGCCCATTACAGAGATCGCAAATGAAAAGTGTTCACCCCATTCCAGGACAGAGGAAGAGTGTATAACATGATTTATAAAATCATTCCTAGTTTGGCTATTAGCAAATTATAACCTTTAGATGTTGCCCTTATTCTTTTTACCTTTAATCACCAACCAGGGACCTTCAAGCAGGTCATTCTCCCTTTCTAGTTTAAATCCTAAAGCAAATGGCATACAAAGAAGGAATACACCAATATTTCTGCCTCTGTCTGTCCTTCCTTTCACTTTTCTTTAATATAATCATAGTGACATGAGCTTATCAACAGATATCTTTTATAAAAATTATAATTTTAGTAATAGAATAGAACTTTTGGCTCCTCCTGTCTATATATCAATGCAAGTAGTGCTAGAAATAGACATCATTAAAAATAATTGTGCTGTAGTCACAGGTCTCAAGCTGTGAATAAAAGTCTGACAATATTAAGTCTTATTTAATCAAGCAAGAAATACCTAACCAGAAATAATCATTATCTAAGCATAAGTTGACTAGAAAAGTGGTGCTGTTTTTAATCTTTCCATTTCTTTTTCCTCTATAACACCTTAATTTATAATTATTTCAATGCACTTCTGTTTATTTTGGTTGTGAAAGGATTAATCTTGAAAATTTATAATCTCTTTTGATGGTATTTGTTTCATTCATCTTTTGATATTTTTTAAGCTATAAATCCTCCCACAATGTTCATAGAAAAATGAAACCATTGTGAATATTAGGAGTTGAATCCAACTGGCTTCTGAATTCCTTCAAATCCCATTGACTTATGAGGACCTGCCCAGTAAAATATTACCTCAAAAGTGCTCTGTTGCTTTCAGGATTAGTCTTTAGATGTCTCCTTTGGAGCCTTAAAGGAGTTTATTCCAACATGATACAGAACATTTCCCTAGTCTTTATTACAGATCCATAGATATAGTTATATATCTATATAAAGCTGAGTGGCAATTTGAAGACATGTTCCCAGGTCAGGCTAGTTTATCAAATCCTACTTCTCTCTTGTATCTGCACAATGCAGCAACTTCCCTGTGCATATGAAAAGGGAGCTTCATTAGTGTATCTGTCAAAGGTAATTTCAGCCATGCAAATCCGCTTTTCCTGCTATGTGGAATAAAAATGTCTCTAGAGAGCTAGGATAAAATAAATAAATATCAAGTTTCAATATTCTCCTTCACTAAGAATTGGTAAAAAAACTTAGGGCTTTAGCTAGAGAAACTTTAGAAAGGAAGGGTGGACATGAAATTATGAATTTCATTCATTCATGTGGTAGATATTTTTATGTACAATGTAGTGGTATACTTCTGCTGTGTAAAACTGGGAGCAATTCCTTAAGAATGTCTACTCAATTCTTGTAAAGGAAAAGAAGTCAGGCTGTAGTTTGAAGGTACCTGGGAAAGGGAAAGGTTAAAGTGGGAAAATAACTGGTCATTCTGACCTCGGAAGCCTAAAAGTAGACATGGCCACATTTACTTCGAAAGTTGGTTTGGAAATGCACTGAAGCAATGAAAAAAAGCTAATTTGTAGACAAGCAGCCAAAGCACAGGCCTGTAACATCTCTTAATTGTAAGTGCACAAATCCAAGTACAAGCAATATTAGCTCACCTTGAACACAATAGTGAAACAGTGAAGCAGTGCTCTTTGTAGCACTGTGATAGCACAGCCAAACACAACATACAATGATTATACATAAGCATGTGAGCAATATGACCACTAAAGCAGCAAGTAAGTGACAGGAGTGCAAGATAAATTGTTCTTCACTTTGGGAAGTACAAGGGACTGCAAATCGTTGGACATCCTGCCAGAAACACAACAAGGCTGAGGAGCAGAACCAAGAATAAGACGCCCACCGCATCTCCCCACGTGCCTCTGCATAATAGGTATGAGGCTCTAGATGTGGAAGACAAGGCAGTGGAGAGTGTCCCAAATGTCCCAATGATGGGGACGGTCTTTTTAGTAGGGCCAGCTGTGTCAGGACAAGGGGTAATTGTTTTAAACTAAACCAGCATAGATTTAGGCTGGATAGAAGGAAGAAATTGTTTACAATTAAGATAGTGAAACACTGAAATAGGTTGCCCAGAGAGGTAGTGGAGGCCCCATCCCTGGAAACATGCAAGACCAGGTTGGATGGGGCTCTGAGCAACCTGATCTAGTTAGCGGTGTCCCTTGTTCACTGCAGGGGGGTTGGGCTAGATGACCTTTAGGAGTGCCTTCCAACCTGAAACATTCTATGGTTCTATGAAAATAGCACTAGGAGCAGCTGAGATGTCACTTTTGAAAGCAGAAAAAGAACATAAAACACTGCCAATAACCAAGAAAAGTTGTAGAAGAAAGAACACAGTCCCCCTCATGAGGTTCTCATTTTTCAGAGCTCTGAAGCCTGACCAACTTGATCACGGAGAATAGGAATGATCAAGGGTCATAGCCTTCTGTGCTTATGTAGCATCAGCTCTGTGGCTTTGAATAGGCACAACTGATTTAAGATGTGGTTGTTAAGGTTAACTATTTTTTGTATGTAGCAAATATATAGTGATAATGGTTAATAACGTGTGAGGCCTATTTGTTAGTATGAAATAAGTTAACAAATCAGTTCAGTCAAGCCTTGCTATAAAGTGAGAGAGTGGTCTGCTCTACCAGACTTACAAACACTCCCACAGCAGCAGTCTAATTCAGTGATATACAGAGAGACACACAGCTGTGAGAGCACAGAGGTACACAGTTGAAGCAGTCATGTTCTTTGGAATTGTTTCAGATAAGTCTGTTGTAACACATAGTCAAAAACCACCTGAAGTCAATTTTTGCCCTGTCTTGAACTGTGATAGAACCAGCCTTGAACCTTTTCAGGGATTGATTTATCGCATTTTTATTTAGAGATGAAATAGAAAACCAAAACTTGTCTGATGATATTTCTGAGACAAATATCATTAGCAACATTTTCATTTGGGGATCATTCACTACCAACCTACAGAACAATGTATTGCTCCTTTGCTCTTTTAGAAATTTATCTCAGTAAATCCCATGATTGTTTAAATTTATTCTAATCATAAATATATTATAGTAGATGTAGCTTAAGTGATGAAAGAAAACCCCCAAAACATACAAATAAAATTGCCAACAAAATTAAGAGATACTGAATAGTGAAATACATATTCTGTTGCTAAGTTGTATCCCACTAAAGCTATCTTACAGGGAAGTCTAGAGAATAGACATTCTGGATAAACTCAGTCTCTAACGGGCACTGTAGAGATGCCCTGGAATAAGTCAGAAGACAATTTATTAATTCTTTGGTTTTTTTCCATTTTATTTTTGCTGTTATTGTTTTATAGTATCTTTCAAAGCTGAATGACATGTTAAACATAGAATCAGTCTGGATTGTCGCTAACAATGACATCGAAGATACTCAGCAACACAAGTTAGTCGTACCAAAATTTACAAGCACTGAAGGCATCAATTACTGAAAATTTTTATAGGATTCTGAGAATTAGCATACAAGTTCCTAGGACAGAGTTGAAATTCTCGGTTCCTGTTTGATCATCTGTCTTTGGAAATACAACTACGTGAAAGTATACTGAACCCTTAGTTTACACTGTTGAATTAAATATGGAACAAGGGACATACTGTTAAGATATCAGCAGATCCCTCGTACTCAAACTCCATAAAAGAAGAACTATTCTGCTTTCTGGATTTTTTCATGAAAATTAAGAAATCTAAATCATACAAAACTAGTTAGCAGCTCTTATTTACAAAATAAAATTTTACAGAGGATGAATACATGTAATAGCTAACTTTCCATTGTAGTAGAGATGAATTACGCTAGCACTACGCTATATAAAAGCATTTATATTTAAAATATTTTAAAGATTTTGCACCACCCTTTCCACTCTCATTTCAGATGCTACAGGCATCCATCATCACAAAAACAATTTAACTGTATCTGGTTTACAATGCAGCCATACTTATTTAATTTATTAGCAGTATTCAGATGGCCTATGACAAATTTTACAGCAGGCTGAAAGACCTCACTGGAAATTGTTTTGTTTGTTATGGCAACAAAAGCTATCTGCTAAATTTTATAGCTGACATAACAAAGCCAGACCTGAAAGAGTTGTCTAAAAGTTGCTTCTGCCATTTTAACCACTCTTTTTTGGGAAGCAGCTGCAGATGTAAAATGCTAAAGTCCTGTATCTGTAGCCTGAGTCAGCTAGCTGAGATAAAACAATTTCCCTTCAATCCCTCTAAAACTACTCTCTGTGAGCCTGATGCATTAGTAAAACATCTTATCTTCATTCTGGCCAGCAGGATTTGCACTACAATCACTTTGTATAAAAACTCCAGCAATCATGTGTAGTGCAGCCATTCATTTACTGCTTGTGATAGAAACCACTCTCTCACTCCCCCACAAACTGTCCTCCCTAAAATATTTTTTCTTACTAAATGCAAAATAATTTCTAAATGTTTTACAGCCTTTGAAGTTTGAAAGTCCGTTAGAACATATTTTTAGTCACCCATTCTGACCTAACCTCTTCAGAAAGCTAAATCACTAGTATTGTGTGAAAGGTGTGAAGGATTCAGTGACCATCACGAGGCTGCTGTGCACACACCTTGTGAAGTTCATCTCACCAGCGCTGTATGACGACAGATATGATCTCAGTGAACTGCTGCATATTCTCTGAAGACTTGTTCTCTCCTTCTTTTCTAAGACATTTTCCTTTTTTGATGACTAGCCTTCTGACCTCCAGGGTATCAACCCCGCTTCCAGGGGCTGCAGTATTTTGCAGACCTTACCTTGCAGATTTACCTTCAAACATAAGGCAAATGCAAGTCATTCATGTATTGCTACATTTCCTTGTGCCTTCTTTCCTGTTTGGCCAGAAAGTAATAAAAATTTACCAGTGTCAATTTCTGGAAATAAGAGAATCCTGAGATAGAACATGATGCTAAAGCAGAAAAAATAAAAAAAAATCTTGACTGCAAAACCACAAAGGGTTTAATTTTGTTTTGAAATTAGCTTTTTTTTCTTTGACTATACCAACACTACAGAAATGTGAAGAGAAAAACTGTTCTCTGTGGGTTTTCATTTTGTTTGCTTTTTTTCATTGGGGAGGGGGGTTGTTTGGGGTTTCTTCTTCTTTTCTTCTTCTTCTCTTGTTGTCATTATTTTCTTTCACTTGGCTGCTTAAAGACTTCTGTCTTCTTGAATAGAAAGGGAAAGTGCTAAAACACAATTTAAAAGGCTGTTATTCCAGAATTGGAATGACAGCAAAATGTTGTCAGCAAGAATTAAAAAGTTATTGAGTATAGTTTCGTTGGTGTAATAGAATTTCGACTTTTAACTGACAAGGTTGTTCAGCTGATCTCACCTTTCTCCTGCCTTTTCAAATATTTTTGGATAAACATTGACATTCTCATCATACATTTTATTCAGAAGATATTTTAGAAAGATTCTTTGCATTAACCTCCCACAGTTTGAAATTAAAATTGCATACCTTGCATATTAAACTTCTCCTAGATTATTTTTCTTTATTATTTCCCTTGAAATTGAGATAGGAATCCTTTTCTTTATCTGTGTGACTTTTCAATGAAGATATTTTTGCCTTAGGAATGGGTAGATTATTGCATTTATCTTATATAGCTTTATCTTCCTATTTCAGAATATTTATTTTATGCCTCGAAACCAGCCATAAATCAGAAAAAGTAAGATTAAAAAGAACAAAATCAAAACCAAACACAAAAAAAGGAAATAAGTCTCTCCAGTGACACAAAAAAGAAATAAGCCCCCTTCGGTTTCCTGATCTAGGCAACATGTTATTTATTAAGGTTAAAAAAATTTAAAAAAACCCCTCTACTCAAGTGTTGTTTATTGAGATTCATGTAAAGAAAACTATTTCTGGTTAAAACTTTTCATACAACTCCATATAAGCTACCAGAATGAAGGTCTTATAATTGCATATGAATGGCAACATCTCATGTATACATTTATCCATTCTATTTCTTCATGTTCAGCAAACTCAGTAACACCCCTTCTGAAGCTTCATGCTTCCTCTATTCTCAATAACCAGAAGTGTGCATTGCCCATCGTGGAAAAACTCAACTGCTTATTGCCCCTCTTTGTTATATAGAGTGTTTTGCTCTATATTTCCAAGAACTCTTTTTCTGGAACCATATTAGCATTCACTGAACTGTAAGTATACTACTCCTTTTCTCTCCCCACTCTGACATAGTTGTAAACTTTTTGTAAATGCTTTGACTATGTGCTGATAAATGCTCAATAAGTCATAGCTTGAACTAGCTATTAAAATTGCCCATTACTTCTTGGTATCAGGTTAGAAGTGGATTTTGAGAAAACTTTGCAAAGAAAAAAGTATCTTTGTAGAATTTCTACACAGCTCTCCTAAAATTCACTGAGGCTGGTAAAATTATCCAATATTCTTTCATGCATGGAAGTCAGGTATCTACAGTTACACAGACAAATTCCCAAACTTTTAGCTGTCCTTCTGAAATGCAGTTTTATGGATCTTAAGGGAATTCTGCTCAGTTCAACTGAATAAATGACCACATTGAAGTTCGTAACATAAAATTCCCTTTATTACAAAGAGATAGAACAATTTTGTTGGGAAAGGATTTCTTGTCTCATGAGTAGTTATCCCTACCCTGTCCTGAGAAATACTGAGGTTATACCTCAGACCAAAATAGTTATAACTACATTCCATATTCAGAAATTGATTCAACTGTTCTTGAAATGGAACCACGGCCATGCAATTCTATAAGGTTTTTCAGCTGATTTGTACAGTGTTTTGAGTTTGCAATTAAGGCTTATGCCTTGGCTGCACCCAGATGGTTCTTCCCTTAAAACTGAGTAAAACTATCCAGGAGGTAAGACCCCATGTAAATACAGTCAGGTGTGTATACACATACATAACAAGCACACCCATGCAAAACCATCTCACTGTAGTTTTTCCCCAGACAACAGCTTGTGTGAAACTAGAGCAGCTGCAGGAAAGGTCACATTAGGACTTCCCTGTATAATGTCAATCCTGAGGCTTCGAGGCCATTAAAAGGTGACTTAGAGCTGGTCTTAAACAAAATTCTAACAGAGCTGAAGTTTTTATCAAAGTTTTACCAGAGATAAACTTCTAGGAAAAAAAAGTTAAGATTCAAAGACGGCAAGATTTTCCCACAGCCATTGAAAAACTGGCAATTTGTCTCAATATTTTTAAACATTTCCCTCCAAACTTTTCGTATTAATCCCATAATTTAGCTCACACATTTTTAATCCCTTTTTCCTCCTAGACTCAGATTCGTCACCCCTTTTTTTCATTGTCCTCAGTCCTGTCACTTTTACAGCATTTAGTTTCTCTCCTCCTAATTAAATTCCACTTTCTATCCAAGGCAGGGAGTGGAAGGGGTGGCAAAAGAAACCATTGTCATATTAATATAATATTTGGAGCTATAGCAATATATACTATAAGTGTTTCCTATACATGCTCTATCTTCCCTATTAAGTTCTGAGATCTTTAAGACATTGTTTCTGAGTAAAGTTTTCCAAGACCTCCTTTGTCATAATTAGTTTAATATAAAACTTTGCAGTTAGTTTCTTATTCCGCAAAACAATGTTCTGCCAACTTGCAGGCGTTTTTTTTTAATATTTCTGAGGATAAGACTAGAGAGAGAGGCACAAATGTGCTCTTTAAAAAAGAAGTTCTAGCGCTATCTCTGAGCAGTTTTAAATACTGTTTTTGGAGCTCTAAAATTTCTTAGCAAGACGTGAAGTTTGGATAACTTATTTATTGAAATACCTTTTACGCTATATGGTTAATCTTAACATTCTTCCAAGTTATTGGCTTTTTGTTTGTCTGATTCATCAGAAACTAAAATTTCTGATGATTTCATGTACTCTGGGAATGCTCCTCCTCTCATGGCTTCTACAGATGGATAGACTATGCACAACAGCTCCTCAAAACAACTCAGATCTATTCAAGCAAAGCGGAAGTTTTCATGCAGTGTGGGCTCCAAGTTGACCTGGAATAAGTTCAGTCCCACACTGGAAATATGAACAGAAAACCTATCTCCCAATCACTCTTCTGCTTGACATATGCTTCATTTGCCGAGGAGTCAGGGGGCATGATAGGGAGAGAAAAGACTATAGAAAGTGTTTTTTAAAATTGGAGGAAGCAAGGGGAACTCAACTGCGGAAGTATAAAAAAGGCTTGAATTGGTTGGACTAAAAGGCTGGGTTAGGTCATTATTGTGTAACTGAACATGGAAGCAGCAGATACAAATGACATGATATTTAGAGCATAGAATGAGGGTGAAGTGTTGAAAGCAGGCACAAGAATTAAATGTCTAGACAAGCAAATTGAAACAAATATCTGGAGTAATAAAAGCAGTAACTAGATTAATAAGCCAAGATGAACATGAGGATCCTGGAATAAGGAAGAGTACAAGAAGCCAATAGTATTTGCAGTACTATGGGCTCTAGTATGGAACTTGGAAAGGAGATTAAGCAAGGAAAATAGGCACTGCTTTGCTTTGCAAAGCAGAAAAGAAACAGTACACAATTAAGAGAAGATTGGGTAAAATACAGGTTGGAGATGAAAAGAACTGGGGGACTAGAGCGAAATAAGCAGAAGATACTGTACCCACTAGCTTGCATTACCCATGAGAACAAAACAGGAAGAATCTGGATTCCCACCCACTATCAGGACTACTCACTAGTGAGACTACATGTCTCACTCCTTCTCTGCTGTGACATGGAAGCACCATCACTTTCTGGTAGACTTGTTACCAAGGTGTGGTTTTTACATGGCTCTTGCTGGAAACATAACTAAAGATCCTGGAATTAAATGTCATTGTTCACCTGGATTAGATTTTGTCAGTCTCATAGTTCATTACTAGCTTAGTGCAGACATTGGACACATAGTTTGCTGAAACTGTACTGCATTTAAATTCTTTTTCACAGTGTGATGAAAGCTGCATTTCATTAAGGCCCACATTGTTCTTTAAGACAGAAGGGCAAATTCTATTATCCTACCTTTAAACAGAAAGAAGAAATGATAACTGCAGAGAGGTTAAAGTCAAAATTTACCAGTGTCCAGTGTTTGGGGAAAAAATCCCATGTCACTAAAATGTCTTATATTTACTATATAATCTTAAATAGTTAATAAGGCGTTTACATACTTGAAGTATTAGATTTCTGAGCTGGAACCTCTTTTTACTAAGGAAAGTTGCTCAAGACTATGTCATGCATGTCTGAGGAAAAGACCTCCATTTTTAAATAAGAAAAAAAGCCCAGCTGTCTAGTTCTTTGGTACCAAGAAATTTCTACAAAGTACTTGCTTTTGTATTTTTCTGTTCCCTTAACAGCTGGATGATAATTTCTGTTCTATGCAATAAGACTAGACACCTTACACAATTGAACATGGAATTAGATTCCTTTTTCAAAATGTGTGTTTCACCTGAAAGAATATATTATTTTTTTTTCTTTTCTAAGCGTAGTTCAGTCTTTCTAGAATCCCTACAGCAAGTTGCTAATGATCTGTATGTATCCTTTCCTCATACCATGCCTCAGAATATGCAACACTAATGATTGCTAAGCTGTTTCAGTAATCTTCAGCTCTATGACAGCCTAAGAGGCTTGTCAAGACAAGAGGCATACCAAATAATTTTCAAACCCTTTTCTTCTGCATTTTTTTCTAACCAGTCCATCTCTCTTGAATGGGAGAGAGAAAAGGAGAGGGGAGAAAAATGGTTAAGCTGAGAATTCGGCTGCAATTAAGCTCTCCTCAGGCAAGAGCAAAAGATCTCCCTAATAGTGCCACAGTGTGTATGAATGTATTTATTTAAACAGTAAGAAAGTAGAAAAGCAATAACTTTTTCTGGGCCTGCAACATTATATCTGGGCATATTGAGGACTGCATATTTTTATCAAAGAATTACCCTCTTGTAAAAACAACAGTTATTACGAATGTGTCTTTCAACTCTTAAGCTATTGCTTAAAACTACATATATCTTGGAGAAAACTTTTGTGAGAATTATCAGCATTTGAGCTACACATTTATCTTGCATCCTGGGAAGATTTTGTCTGCCTGCATAGGAAGTATTCTGTCCTCATGTAATGCATTATAATTTTATCTTTTATAGTAGATCTTGAACTTATCATAGGGTATTAGAAAATGGGGGGGTGGGGGGGTGGGGTGGGGTGTGCGTGACTGGTAAGGAGCCAAAGTTTGGTGAAACATTCTAGATTATATATCTAACATACATGTCATTAAGAAAGTCCAGGACCCAATCCTGGGTCCATAACTCATCTCAGAAATACAGTAATTTTTTCCTGGTTCTGCAAACGCATTTTATCTTCACACTCTATTAGATCCTACATGCAAGTCAAACATACCTGCTGCCCTGCCTTATGCAGAGCACACAGTTTTGTTCTTTTCTACAGACTCCTTAATTTATGGACCCATCTCCTATTCATGTTTCTTCAATGCCTCAAGACTGGATTCTTAGGGCTTGCATTTTGAGCCTGACACTTGCAGAGCTGCTTCACACAAGAGGAATACAAACAGGGTTAGACTGCTAGGAAGGAAAAAAAAAAACAATCAGAAACAAAGAAACAAAACCTAAAAAACACAGAGAAAAACCCTTAGCCTTTTTTGATACAAGCATCATCTATAGGAGACAAAATGTGTCAGAGAAAGAATTCTGAATTTCTTATTTTAGGCTATTGCAATAAAGGGATAAAATGATTCTAAGTTAGAATTTCAGGAACTGACAGCTTAGACTATAAATACAACAATTCCTTATCTTGTACTATGTATGTATTCTACATCCCCTTAACTACCCCCACCCTTCAATCCCATCTTCCTGAGATGCTTTGAAATAAGCAAAGATGCTTTGAAAGAAGAGGCAGTCTCACAGAGATAAAATTAAATGCTGTGAAGTTATAGGAAGTAGAAACACTGTATGACAAATTAAGAAGCCTTTTTGTAAACTCTTTACAAAAACCCACAGTGCCAAAAGTCTTTTGTGATAGTTCAGATATATCCATAGCTATCAAGTCCACCCAATGGACAGGATGACACTGCCCAGCAATGAACAAATGCAGGTGCTTCTTGGTTTGCAAGTGATCTGCCTCAAGTGATTTCTACTTTACTTTGTACTAATTTAAAAAATGCGAGGGAAACATAACACATACTAAAACACAGTGCCTTTGGTCTGCAAGACATATCAAATGGAACAACTGTTCGGTTTGTTCAATGAAAAAAGTCAATTTGAACATTTACAAGGAATTGCTGTTGAACATGAGGGAAGAATAGGGGATGTATATTAATTTAATTATCGAGCATTGAATTCATCATAACAGTGAAGGTAAAAAGTGCTTAAAAATAATTCTTTCAAGTTCTATTAACAATAGCTGTCGGAAAAATACTCTTTCTTTGCAAGCACCTTTTCTGGCTATTGGCAAGCTAAAGGAACAAAAGTTGAGGTAAAATGCATTCTAAACTAAAGAAATCTATTCCTGAAAAAAAAGTCAAGTGCTTGAAAGGGAATGTACTTGGACAGCTTCAGTATCTCTTCTGTACATCAATTAATTGGTAAAGTTGTGCCAATAGTGATCCCTTATTTCTAAGCCATAGGCTAAAATTCTCAGTCACATTGTCTTGCCACTTTCAACTATTCCTCCAAGTATAGTATAATTTTCTTCAACTTCCCAGTGCTAAGGATAACTAATACAAATGGCTCAGAACTCCAGAATGGATCTGTAAAGTATTTATATCAGTATGATATAAAAACTGGCAAATCAAATTCTGTACCATTTACAAGACATATACTTCTGGGGTATAGAAATTGACTGCAGTGGAAAGTCATATGAAATTTGCTCACTTACAATAATTTAAAGGCAAACTTTCAACTTGAATTTCTTAATAAACTAATCTTTTTAAAATACCATTTTATTATAATTTACTGTCAAAAGAATGGTATATCCTGATTTTTAAAATACTACCTTCTCGCTGTGCAAAAAAAGAGAATGGAGATTTATCTGCTCCTTATTTGTTACTTGGCAAATAAACTGTGAAATCATTGGCATTTTGGCAATTCCAGCTGGTACAGAACCCTAAAATACACTCAGGGATAAGAATTACCTTAAGTCCACTGAATTTCTCTTTTATTTGCCCTTTAGGTAACAGGTATTAAAGTACAAGATTTGAGTCCTTATTACTGAATGTTTCCACGATATATAAATAAACAAATAATTTCCTAAAGCACTAGGATGAATATTACTGTCAACAACTCTACTTCAAGCACATTGATCATTTCAATATGAGGATAAACTAATCTCCACAAGAATTCCTCCATCCTCCTGGAGCCATGTAAAAATGGATTTATCTCCTGCAGAAAAAAAAAAAAAATCATGAAAGACTCCATCACCTTATACTGCTAATCAAGTTACATTCCTTTTGACTGCTGTAAGTTCATAGCCATGAGCAAGAATCTAAACCAAAGTAAAACAAGTCAGCCCTTCTTCAGGGAGGTGATGGGGAGAAAAAGAACAACCCTACTTACGAAACTTTTTTACTAGAATGAGAGATGTTTGCATACCACAGCAATGAAGGTACTATGCAAATAATTTTCCTCTTCAAATCTGGAATTTCTCTCATGAGATATTTTCTATCCAAGCAGAAACTCATTGCATACATGGATTAGATCTAATTGGATTAGGTATCAACCATCTACAAAAAAAAAGGGAAGATGGTCCATAGTCAAGGAATTGAACTAGGAAATTAAATAGAAAATAAATCCAGGGGGAAAAAACCCTCTTTGCATATTTCTCTGATAATAATTTTAAGTATTAATTCTAGAAATATAAAGTACAAGAATTTTTCATACAGAAATATGGTATTTCAGATTTTCTTTTAGTTTAAAACTTAATGAGTATAGATTATACAGAAATATAGAGTATCTGTTTTATTCAGTCTGCTAACTTTCTGTATTCTCAATATATGTCAGTCACTAGACCTATCACCTTGACATTTTATTCTGAAGATATTTCTACAGTTAGTGGCACATAGACTATGACTTCTGTTATCTAACAGACAATGTATCTATATGCACCTTCACAGTATTCTTACATGCTGCATTCACAATTCAGTGCAAGAATGCAGCTGATTAGCTACACTTCTGTAATAGCCAATGGGAAGAGTAAAAAGTCAAACAAAAAGCAACTACACAGCTGATTGAAAATTTTCCAACAAAACACTTATTATAAAGAAACAGTCATTTGTCAAAGACAAGCTTCTCTGTAGGAGGCACGCTGCCTGGCTTGTGTTGGAAACTTGCCCAGCTCCCAACCTGCCCTCTGTGGGCTTTTGAGGGATTTCTAAATGATACAGCTCTACAGCAGCTACATAAACAGAGGCCTCCCTGGGACAGATGCTTAAGGCTTCCAGTGTATATTGCTATAGGCAGCTCTGCTATTCTGACTGCTTTGGAGTCAGAAACTTCCAGGGTGTTTTGTACCAGAAGAAGTAATTAGGATGGCTGGCACCCATGTGTGCATTTGGCAGGTCTGACAAGCTGGGCAGAGGCAAGGTGCAGCATTCCTGGGCCCTCACCACATGGCCTGCTGTCACCACTGGAGTTGGTACTCCACATTTTCCCAACTGGAAGTGGAGGGGAGGAAGGAAGCAAAACTCCTCTGATACCTCCTTCTCTTAGGATAGTCCAGATAATTCTGAATTAAGTTCTCAATAATTCCTCAGAGGACTGTTTCAGTTTTATCTGAGTTTTTGGAATTGCTGTTTTTCCTAAAATTCCTTTTTTCTGCAGGATTTTCTTGGTTTTAAATAATAGGTTTGTATTCCAGTTTGAGATTGGATTATTCTACCCCAGGAATTGTCTAACTCTCTCAGGAATGGACTGAAAATTCTGAGTTTTGAGTAGCTCTAATGAGGAGTGGATAAGCAGTCATTATTGCTGAGCTTTGATTTCACATGCTCTCATAATATCTTACTGCTCGTCAGGAAGGGAAACTGCTAACCAATGGGAGAAGCAAATACAGGAGCATGGACCTCTTGACTTGTTACTAGCCTGACACTACACTAATGCTACTTCTAGGGCACAAAAAGTTAGACAAAAATAGACATGAAAAACACAGATTGAGATTGTTGGTCAGAGGAAGTCATTACTACACTAGTGAACTAGGGCATGGTGGCAGGGGTTTTAGAAATGAACAACTTAGAATTTCCTACAGGCTCACAGAAGTGCAGAAGCTTTGTCCATCATTTACTTCTCCCTCTAGAAGATCATTTATTTTAATTTAATTTAGAGTATGTGTGCTGGTTTTGGCTGGGATAGAGTTAAATTTCTTCACAGTAGCTAGTATTGGGGCTACGTTTTGTATTTGTGCTGAAAACAGTGTTGGTAACACAGGGATGTTTTCATTATTGCTGAGCAGTACTTACAGAGTCAAGGCCTTTTCTGCTTCTCATCCCACCCCACCAGCAAGTAGGCTGGGGGTGCACAAGAAGTTGGGAGGGGACACAGCTGGGACATCTGACCCCAGCTGACTAAAGGGGTATTCCATACTATGTGACATCACGCTTAGCCTATAAAGCTGGGGAAAAAATAAGGAAAGGAGGACATTCAGAGTGATGGCATTTGTATTTCCAAGTAACCGTTACGTGTGATGGAACCCTGCTTTCCTGGAGGTGTCTGAACCCCTGCCTGCCCATGGGAAGGAGTGAATGAATTCCTTGCTTTTCTTTGCTTGAGTGTGCAGCTGTTACATTACTTATTAAACTGTCTTTATTTCAACCTATGAGATTTCTCACTTTTACTCTTCTTATTCTCCACCTATTCCACTGTGGGGGAAGTGAGTGAGCAGCTGTGGGTGCTTAGCTGCTAGCTGGGGTTAAAGGATGACAATATGCTACAAAGAATATCTTGTTTGTCGTAATCCTCAGGTAAATAATTTAAAAAACTTAGTGATCAAATCTATTCCAACCACAGTCATTAAGTGTGGTAACATATTGCAGCTTTGTTCACATACAGGTACCAGTTTATTAATTGTTTAACCTTCCTACAAATTATAAGCCATAACCTCACAGTTTCACTGCTAAAGTAGTAAAACAAAGGAGTGGGAGGAATATCCATAAGCTAGAAATCATTGACATACCAGAACTATGTCATTTTATGTTATAATCACCAGAAGGCAGCCCAAGATACGCTAAGCCCTTCCCTCAATGCTGAAAAGTAAAAACAACAACAACAAAAAAATGCAGATATATTCCATTTACACCAGCAAGACCTAAAGTATATAAATATATCAGGGTTATAGGAAATATGAGAGACTTCTGAACTTCATTTTCTTCTAAAATATAAGCACCTGGGTTATATCCTCCAAGACCAGTTCTGGGATCTTTCAGGTTCTGCTTACAACCCTTCCACTGGTCTAGCTGCTGTGACTTCAAAGGAGCAGCAGCTGTGTCACAGACTCACAGAATGGCAAGTGTTGGAAGGGACCTTGGGAGATCATCTAGTCCAACCCCCCTGCTAAAGCAGGTTCATCTAGAGCTGGTTGCACAGGACATCATCCAGGTGGGCTCATCTCCAGAGGAGACTCCACAACCCCCCTGGGCATCCCATTCCACTGCTCTGTTACCCTCAAAGTAAGGAAGTTTTTCCTCATATTCAACTGAAACCTATTATATTTCAGTTTATGCCGCTGGGCGCTGCTGACAAGAGTCTGGCTCCATCCTCGTGACATCCACCCTTCAGATATTTGTATATGTTGATGAGATCCCCTCTCGGTCTTCTCTTCTTCAGGCTGTACAAGCCCAGCTCCCTCAGCCTTTCCTCATAAGGGAGATGCTCCAGTCCCCTCATCATCCTTGTTGCTCTTCTCATAACTCTCTCTAGGAGTTCCTTCTTTTCCTCCACTTGCNCGTTTGCTGCTGATATACTTGAAGAAGCCCTTCTTGTTATCCTTGATATCCTTTGCCAAACTTAGTTCCAGGTGAACCTTGGCCTTTCTAGTTGCTTTCCTACATGCTCTGGCAGCATTCCTGTATGCCTCCCAAGTGGCCTGACTCTCTTCCCACATTTCATAGAGCTTACTCTTTTCTTTGAGTTTTACTAGAAGCTCCTTGGTCATCCATGCAGGCCCCTTGCCTTGTTTACTTGATTTCTTACTCATGGGGATGCACCGATCCTGAGCATGGAGGAAGAGTTGCTTAAATAGCAGCCAGCTCTCTTGGACTGCCCTACCTTCAGGAGCCTTAACCCATGGGATTCCTCCAAGTAGGACCCTGAAGAGGTCAAAATTGGCTCTCCTGAAGTCCAGTGTTTTAGTCCTACTTATTGATCTGCTTCCACCACCACAGAATCCGGAACTCCACAATCTCATGATTGCTGCAGCCAAGGCTGCCCCCTACCTTCACATCCTCAACCAGTTCTTTATTTGTCAGCACAAGGTCCAGTAGTGCTCCTCTTCTTGTTGGCTCCTCCAGCTGCGTCAAAAAGTTATCATCAATGCTCTGCAGGAACATCCTGGACTGTGTGCAGCTTGCCGTGTGGTCCTTCCAGCTGGTATGAGGATAGTTGAAGTCTCCCATGAGAACCAGGGCCTGTGATTGCGAAGCGACTTTTAGCTGTCTGTAGAAGGCCTCATCTACTTCCTCTTCCTGGTTGGGTGGTCTGTGGTAAACCCCCACCACAGTGTCACCCATGCTGGCCTGTCCTTTAGTTTTTATCCATAAATTCTCAACTTGTTCTTCATCCACTCCCAGGTAGAGCTCTATACATTCCAGTTGCTCCTTCACATAAAGAGCAACTCCACTGCCTTGTCTCGTAGGCCTGTCTTTCCTGAAAAGTACATAGCCACCGATGGCAGCATTCCAGTCATGTGTGTTATCCCACCATGTCTCCGTAATTGTGATGAGATCATGGCCCTGTGACCATATACAGAACTCTAGCTGTTCCTGTTTATTCCCCTTTGGTGTAAAGGTATTTCAGTGAGGCAATTGAACAGGTTCAGGTCTCAAGGGTTTAGAGAGTGTTTTTCTAGAATTCTTTAGCACTGTCTAAGTTTCTTAAATCACAAAGATGTCTGTTTAGAACATGGCACAATACAGAAGGAAATCACAGGTGGTACAATCAGCACACAAAATATAAACTTTACATAACACTCTGGGGTTCTTTTGGGGGGGGTGAGGTTTTGTTATTGTTTATGGGTTTTGTTATCTGGTAATTTTATGCATTTGACAGCAGTCTGATCCCATGTCACTTTTCCTTCTGTAAAAATAGTAGTTGGTCCAGTACTCATTTATCGTTATGAAAAAAAAGTTATGTATGTTGATCATATAATAAATCAGGCAAAGGACTAGACTGAATTAAACAAATCTATTTAAAGCTTACAGTTGGTATGGTTGGGTCTAGTCTTTGGCAAATCCTTGGTTAAAACTTCTTTTTTTTGAAAAGAATGGGGGAAAAAAAAAATCTATCACCACTTTGTGATCCTGAAAGAAATATAAACCTCACATTGTTAATTTTTGCAAGACCCAGGACTTAACCAACACCATTATCCATTTTTTTCTAGCTTCTTTTCTTAAGTATCAGAAGTTTTTATTCACACTGAACTATATAAAAGCTAAGAAATTCCATAAGATAGTGTGGTTTAGGAACATATTTCACACTTCAGAATCAAAAGTGAGGTTGTTAATTACAGCTCCTGTAAGGCATCTACACCCTAGCATAAACACTTTCAGAAACCAGATAGCATACACAGTTCAGAGAAGGGATAATTATATCTGCACCGCAATTCAGTAACACAGCTTCAAAAAGTCTACATCATCTTTTACTGAGATACTGAGTTCTAGCATCAACTTGTTCATACCAACACAGAACATACAATGCTCATTCGCATTGCAGTATACAGTCAATATGACTGCTGCTCTTACGTATATATGCATTCAGTGATTTCTCAAATAATGTAAAATATTCTTTGATTTCTGCCTGGAAAATATAAAAAAAATATTACATGCAAAAGGAGATAAAGGTCAATATCCATTTTCAAGCATAGATGCTTTTATAATGGAAATATGAATGGGGATTTCTGAAAAAAAAAATAGTTTTGAAGCATGAAAATAAATAGTTTTGAAGCAGTAGTTCCTGTTGCAAATTGAACATGAAATAAAATAGGTTATATGCATAATATTGGTTATCATCTGTTACCCATCTTCACTTTCATTATGCTGGAAAAATTTCATAACTCTTAACAGAATTAGGATAACTCAGAGCACCCCAGACTGAAAAAACACTT
>JAKFQP010000064.1:253193-302855 GCA_023375905.1 Nycticorax nycticorax | reverse complement strand
ATTAATCTGATATCTTCCTGCAAAATACCTCCTTCAACGTGGTACATCTGCTAACCTCGTGTTCTGGTGATACTGATGCTTCTGGTGATGCTTGCCCTGTTCTTATCCCTGGGCTCTCCAGGCATCTTCTAATGGGCACTGCTGAAGGACAACCACACTAGATGGTTTCATATTCCTAGAAGTTTAAGGAGCTTGTTTTGATGTGAACTACATAACATTTTGAAGTGGCAGCAATATAATGAGTGGAGTCAACTTTGCATTTGAAACTTTTCTTGCATCACTTACTATTTTTCATTATTTAAACTTCAGAAAATTGTTCCTCTGATGGCTACTCCATAGATTGTATGTTGTAGCAGGTTCTGTGTATTATCATTACTGAAGACAACTGAAAAGCCACAGCTGATGTAAAATTCAGAGTCATATTGTGTAATAGATATTGATGGATAAAGTGAGCAAATTGTCTACCATGTGGGTAGGTAGCAGAGTAAACATTATTTCCCTTCCTTCCCAACCAGTAATGCTGTAAGATTTACTGTAAAATCTTCTATGATGTGGTGCTTCTGAGGCACCATAGAGAAATTATAGTACTGTTGTAAGAATGCCAGTAGTTCCAGAATCATAGCAGGGGAATGGGAGATGGTAATAAAATCTCTCCCAGTAGATTTGATGGGCCTGAGAAGACCTATTATCTGTTAGTGTCCTAGGGCTAGAACAACCCCACTACAGCACGAGTTTGCGTAGCACCACATCTGCTGAAATACTAACTCTAGAGACTATGTCCAGAATGAGGCTGGGATGCCTGGCACACATCATCCCTCCACTGGCTGCAGGCAAACACTGATCTTCAAAGCCCTTGTTTGTCTCCTACCTCCCCAGCCCAGTATCTTTGTCTTCATTCAGCAGAGTAGAAATGAAAACAGTTGATGTGTTGTCATTAGCAGTTTCTATATTCAAACCTGATGGGGCCTTCTGGCACAGCTACCAGTGAAAAATCCTTACTTGGAAAAAATTCTGCTTCCCTTAGGGGAAAGTTTGGTCTTTTAATGCAATTGGTTGTGAAAAAATGTCAGTCTACCTCCTGGTTAAGGTAGAGGTCTCTGATATTGAGACAAGAGAATTGAAAAATACTATGTTTACATTCAGGTTTTGGGGATGTAAAATTTTATTTTATTTTAAATATTGTAAATTAATGCAAGGTTTGTGACTTTAAATAATTTCTATTCCTAAAAATAACAATTTATTTTTCTTGTTGACATGCCCACAGGTGAAATACTGAGGATAGAGCTATTGAAGTATATTGCAAGCCACTTTTCTCTGGGATACAATAAAAAAAATAGTTATGTTGGGGAAAATAGTTGAGATTCAAGTAAAAGTGTCTTTGAGTAAATTTATTAAATAGAATTATATAATAAATTCCATAAATGGAATAGCATTACATATTCCCAAATAGCTGTTTTTACTGCTTTGAAGATTTATCAGGTTCAGCTAGTGACTAAACAAAACACTTTTTTTAGTCAAACAAGATTATTAAGATACTGGGAGAGTGGGCAAGATGTTAATAATTTTAAAGTATAACAGTCATGAGTTATGTCAATTTACATTGGAACAGATAAAAGAACAGCCTATACAATTATAGCAAAAAATAAATCTAATTCCCTTATTGCAGTAGAGGAATTTTTTCTAAACTATGTCAGATCAAAAATTGACGTTAAAAGGTTTGTCAATACTGCCTTTCTAGTGTCCATATCTTGTAATGCAAATCAGATAAATGGGTTTGCATCAGAACTAGAACTATAATATTGAAAACATTTTTAAGCTGACATCTTAGTGAGCTTTACATCTTGTAATGAGCTTGTCTACAGATGTTTTAAAGGCTGAACCATATTCAACAAGCCAAGCAATTAAGCAAATGATGCTTTTGTCTGCATACTCCACCTGACTGGGTGAAAAAAAAAGTGCATTCAGAAAAAAAGTTTAACTTTTGAAGCTAGAACTAAAACCCCATGTATCATCCAGGTTTTCTAACTAGTCCATTAACTAGCAGTATATCTCACAACACTACCTTTAGCTGTTTCTAGCTGTATTTCTTACCAGGACTACAGAGCCATGGCTGAGAAATAATTTAATTTGGTTAAAGAGCTAGATCTGCAGAAGAAATACTCTTAGTTTTGGCTTCCAAATTTTCCAAATATAGTGATTCACTACATAATACCAGCTACCCAACACTAAGCCTTTTTTTTTCTTTTTTTGCTTCCGAATTGTCTGCTTTATTACAGTGTGTCAGTGTGTACCTTTGCTTGAGCAAAAATTTTTCAGATATACAGTTCCAACACTAATGCACATACATCTTCTGATGGACTTGGAAAGCATCAGAACTTCAGAAGAACTGGGTTTTACCTAAAAATCAGGACAAGAAGGAGGGGTGCTATGAGAAGTCCAACAGACAAGAGACTTACATTTAGTAATATTAATCTCAATACAGTTTTAAGTGTTTTATATGGTCTACGTAAATCACATCAGCCTTTCAATATCACCGAGGGGTGTCACATGTATTTTCAATGGGGCAAAACCTTGAGAAATTCTATTTCTGCTCCCCAGGGCATGGATGCCTGTTCTTATCTCTTCATTGCAACTCACTGTCTCCTCAGTTGCCTCTGTCTATAGGACCCTTCCATAGGCTGATCACTGAAGTTATCAAAGCCAAACCAATAACATTTTCTTTTTTGTCTCTCTAAATTAGTAAGAATGACACCAGTAAGTCATTTTACCCTGTGGACCAGCAAACACCTCCATCCACACACTGGAGACAGCAAAATGCAACACAGACATGAGTTGAGCAGCCAATGCCACAGGTGAGCAGAGATATTTTTAACCATCTTTGAAGACAAATATAACTAATAAAAAACTAATAAAAAAATAAAAAATAACAAAATAACAGAGCTCACTAGAATAGATTCATAAGTATTTGTGAATGCCTCTGTGACAACAGGTGAATTATTTCTTAATTTTCACAGAACATATTAATAAGAGTTAATGAAGACACAGATCAAGACATGTTTTACTTCATTATAGTGCTGTGGTTTCTCATAGATCTCTTCAATTCTAAGCAGGATCTTTGTGTGACTGTCTAGCATGCTTGGTGAAATTACTTTATAGAGTCTCACCTAAAATGTTTTCTTATATTATTCTTTTTAAGAATAAGGCTAATGTCCATCGGGAAAGGCATAGACATATTTATTCCTGCCTTGTGGAAGGAGTGGTAACTCAATAAACATTCAGTTTTCCATGATTTTTCTGTGATCACTCTATTTTCTATAATTCCATGTTGGAATACTATGTGTTCATCACTTTTATTATTTTATAGCCTATGCACCTCTGCTGAGTTAGCAACAGACGTTTAGCAAAACTCTATTACTTACAAGTGAACTCCTCCTGAAATTTGCAAATGACTTGGCTTCAGACAGCTTTATGTAAGATCTTACAACTTATTTAACAATTAAATTGGAGTAATTATCTATAGTCCAGACAATCATATTGTCATTGCCCACTGTCCTAGACAAACGGAGTAATCACTGCAATATTTCTTCTTTAAAGCAAAGGCAAATGTTGTGGACTACTGCCCAGAAAGCAAAACAACCAGGTTAAGAAACAGGAATCTAAACTTGCAAAAAAGGCAAGAACTGAGCCTGTGCAACATCCGTTAACTACTGAAGCCTTGTGGTGGGTTGACACCAGCAAGCAGCTGAGCAACCACACAAACCCATTACAGAGAAGTTTTAAAATACAGTTTTACCCAATCCTTTCCTGCTTCCAAGATGCTATCACGGGTGAATTTCAAGACTGTGGATCAGTGGCCATGAACTTATATGAGAAGACACATTAGGGAGCTTTCTGTGTGTGTCAGTTCCCAATGAAAGACACGTTGATTGCATCTTTAAAAAGTGAACCATATACCATACATTATCTCATTTTCCTTTGAGCTCTGTAAGCATTATTCAGATATAATTTCACTGACAGTAATTCTAAGCAGGGAAATCTTCCCATATTCCCATATTTAAAGAGTAGTAGAGCTATGGTAACTCAAAGGGCTTTCATTTTAATCTTTTGCACCATCTCATTATGATTTTTGTTCCGTCTGACCTTTTATATAAAGGTGGGTTTGTATTGCTTATGATTATCTTTTTTCTAGTAATTACTTTCCTGTATCTTGCTTATCAGTAAATAGCTATTTAAATTTTCAAAGCTACTTTCCTAGTATCTTGGCATAAAATGGCATGAAATGACATGAAATACATGACTGGCAAGCATCAAAATATAATTAATTAAGCATCAGGTGAAGCTACAGACATTTTGAGGGATTCCTTTTAATTATCAATTTATGTTATTAAAACAGCTATTTTATTATACCATTTGTTATTGGGTCTTTCTTACTGAAATCCAGAAAGAACTCTGCACTGTGCCTCCCTATCCATGCTGCAAAACCAGTATCTAATTTGTCTTTCTTAGGATCCATTTCTTTTGCATGAGAGGAAGGCCCCCTTGCTTTTTAGCTGACCTCACACAAGTCTGGGAGGCTAGGGGCAGCTCGACCAACCTCTTGTTTCAGCTTTGATCCCTTCGAGTGAGATTAAGACACAAATGAGGTCAGATGTTGTAAATCCACCCATTAATTAAGTCTTCGGGGAAAGAGAGAAAGTGGTGATAGGAAAGGAAGGAAGAAAAGATAGGAAATTAAGCAAGAGGTCCAGATGGAAGAGCAGAGTCACCACCATGGATCCGTGGCTACCTGAGGGTCCGTGCTTCTGGGGTCTTCAGTGGCGGGTGATCATGCATGTGGGGTTGGTGATCACATAGGGTCTTTGGTGGTCTCCCTCGGAGTCAGTGGTCGCCAGAGTCTTCAGTGATTGCCCACGAAGTCGGTGGTCTTCAGTGGTCGTTCACAGAGCCACAGAGTTGATGGTTTCCACCCCCCCTCGTCTCCAAGGGGGTCTGAGACAGCAGCCTTTTATAGGCAGCGTGCCTAAGGCACACACTTGCGCATACATTTCACGAGCTTTACTTCTGGCTTTGTTGTTGTTGGGCAGGGGCAGGGTTCAAACTGCATGCCTTGTTGGGCAGGCGCCGCACCTGCATGTCCATGTCCGATAAGCAAAGGAATGGTCTGCTGCTTCAGCAAGCCTGCAAGCCACCTTGTCTGATCTCAGGTAAGCACACAAAGGAGCAAGCTTTGAGACAGTAAGCTAGCTCTTCAGTCTCTCACATTCTTCTAAGCATCTTTGTAAAGCACTATACATGCATTTGTAAAGTTCTTCAAAATATTCCAATCTGATTAGATTGGAATCTTCTTCCACAGTTCTATGATTTTTTGCCTTTTTCACCTTAACCTTTTTCTTTCTTCTTCAGTTTCTCCTTGTTTTTCTCCATCCTCTTTTCTTGATATTTTTACAGTATGAGCAATTACGGGGAAATTGCCTCTTCATACAAGCCTGGCTAAGTTTCTCTAGGAAAGGATTCTGCATCCATGGTTCATCTTACACTCTTCAATAGGAAGGCTTAGAAGGCACAGTGATGCTCACTGCGTTAAGTGTAGTCTTGGTATGTCTCACTCAGCACATGCTAAGGAGGCCTTGTTTGCAGGTGACAGTCATTAGTCAATGAAAGAATGCTCTTGTCTACAACACACCTTATCCAAATGAAAGAACCTAGGTGGAAGAGATGGGATGTAGCTTATCTGAAGCCAATTAAAAGTAACTTTAAGACATTTGAATTTCACCTGGGCAGAATAACTAATAGAACTGAGATGCTTGCTCTGTACTGACAGAAATAACAACACATGTCTAAGAAACCATAGAAGAAAAAACAGAATTAGAAGCTTATGCTCTACTTATGGAGTGAGCAATTATTTTATAATCTCAGAAAATCCATTCATTCTCCTTGTCCCCTCATCACCTCTCATGGTTAGTTGCTTTAAAAAATATTTATTAATTATTTGAAGAATCTTGGCTGGAAAATATTTTTAAAAGACACCTATGATTTGTTACCTGCAATTAGTTATATAATATACATTAAATTAAAATTAATCCCTTCACCAATTCATTTTTAATACAATAGTGAGTGATGAAGTGAAGAGAGAGCAAATAAGAATAACATACAGGATGAGAATATTCAGGATGTGGATTTCTATCCATTTTTACATGTTCCTTTTAGGTCAACCAGAGTTCTTCATTTTATCACTGTAAAGTAATAAGTAAAAAAAAAAAAATCTTCATATAAGATTATTTAGTGGAAATAAGCCTGGAGTCACAAGACACTTAAAATTCCATCATTAGATGGGGAGAGAAGATGATGGTGGTTAATTTTCTTTGTGGTAAAAGAAAGCATAATTTTCAATTATTTTAGTTCTGTATTAACCACATGGGAGCTGCTATTTTCTGCATAATGTATTGAGGCATCTGCACTTAGGCTTACTTTTCATATTAATCTGTCCTGGGTTAAAGTTGTTTTCACTTACATCAATAAAAAATAAATTAGCAGTCATTTATGAGCCAGTGTCAGTTTTCTCCTGATAACATTTAGCAAACTATTGTTGCTGTATTCTATGCTTCGACACTATACTTTTGTATGCAGTTTAGCAGAAACTGATATGGCACCAGGAAGAAGGTCTGGAAGACCAGGGCTGGATTTATGAAAAGTCCGTATTCACTTTCATTGAATCCTTCCATTGTAGTCATTACATAAAATGGGGCTTAAACCCATTTAGCTATTGGATATTTCCCCATGGAGCCATCTTGCCTTTTCTTTTTATTCCATATCTTCCAGAATTACACTATGGATTATATCAATGATAAAAATACCATTCAAATCAAGAATCAATATTAGACTTTGATGAAACTATCAGACTTGCTATCCCAAGAGCAAACACTGCAGATCTTATTCTATAAAATGTTGAATCCTGATACTACATCTCTCTAAGAAGGCTACTGTATCTCACATATACTTTATAACATAAAAATTATTAGCCCACTTCAGCAGCCATCCCTGTAGTACTAGTAATGAGCAGCAGAAAGTCAAGTGGGAAACTAAAGCATATTGAAAGCAGCTGCTGAACTCACTTAAGCACTAGGATTGGGCCATTAAAAAATATTGATATTAAGGAATTTCTGTAAGAATAATTATGTGGTCTGGGTTATTTTGCAAATTTAATATTCAGGTTTTTTAAAATTGTGTTGCCTGTAAAACCAGGTGAATTATCCCTCAGGTTATATTTGAGAGGAAAAGTAAGAAGGAAAGGTGGAAAGATGTCCCTTTCTCTCTCTCAGAATAAGCTTTGATAGTGAAAAGGCGGAAAACATATGTATCAGTAGAAGATTAAGCATACTTTTACAGAGTTCAGAGAAAGAGCAGAATATGACCCACAGTACTGATCCAGGTTTTAACAGCCTACTGTGGTTAAATACATTGTGTCTCTTTTTGGTAGATGAGATTTACTACTGGTTTATCAGATTGGAATTTCTAGTCAGCTCCTGGGATACAAAGTCCAGTCCTTTGTATTTGTGAGAAACTTCCTATTATAACAGCATTTGGCTGCTGAAATTGTTATGCAGTTATGCTCATAGCAGGTAATTGTATTTTTAATTAGTGCCTATTTTTGATGTTTTATTAAAAGAAAACATACTCAACTGAATTATGAACTTGAAGAAATTTGATTTTGCACAAACTCAGCAAAGACTGATCGATGCCAGTGGTGCTAGTCTCCAGACTTTCTCTCTTCAGTGAGCTGCCTCTCTCTGCAGATTCCTTCACATCATACCTGAGCATAACTTCATTCTGTCCTGAATTTTCTGGCATTTCTTTGTCTCATAACTATGAGGAGTCTTAATTCAAGTCTCACAGAAGAATATTCGATTTTTTAATGGAACCAAGTATAATCAAGGCAAATCATTTAATAAGTATTTTTAATGGCCCTCACATGCAAATATAATCTTGATATATGTACATCTCTCTTACTTCCCTAAAATTAGACTTGTCCAAAAGATAAGATGAGTAATATTGAGGACTAAACTGCTCAGACATCAACTTTAACATACAGAATAAACACATTCTACTAGAAGTATTCAGAAGTTTAAAAAATTTTCATGTGTTTGAAACCAGGAAAGCTGCTGGATTCAGGACACCCGTTCCAATGATATATGATTCAACACAGATATTGGGAGATATTAATTTCATGCAAAAAATTATTTATGATGTATATATTATGGATGCCCACAAAAATTCTGCCAAATGTGTTGGAGAGCATTCATTTCACTTCCTCACAGAAGCAGAGGCAAGACTGGAAATATTGTTCTTCCCTAGAAGAGTGGTAAATCACTAACTCTTCTAATACTTATCTGAGTGGTTGCATACCACATAGCTTCTTTCAACTACTAAGAATTAGAGACTAATTTATCTTTGGAAATTGTCATCTTCATTAAGAGACCACTTTTGTAGACCAGAAGAGGCTGCAATAGATATAAAATTCAACATGAGTGTATAGCTCACAAGAGTTTTATTTTCTGACTCTGCCAAGGCACAGGATTCAGCCCACAATAAATAAACTGTCTCATTTAATACCCGCAAAGTGTTATTACATATAAATGCATTGGTTCCCAATCTCTAACTTGATGTGTTTTTTTTTATTTTGGTAATGTAGAAATTGTAGAAAAAATGTTATCTAATAAACCAAGTTTTAAAGTTATAGCCTGCATTAGAAAAAATTTTGCTTTACAACTAGCTTTTAATTCTCACTTACTTATTAAACTAAAGTATTTAAAATCATCTATCATATAAATCCTCTCTCTGAAAGAATTTCAGAAGATAGCCAAGTTGAAGACCTGTACTAATGTGTTAACCAGTTACAGTCTTACCTTGTTTCTAAAAACTTCCCTGCAATGTGTTTTCTTCTACATGGTTTTTGGCTACTACAGGATTCTCCCATAGGAAAGGTGTTATTCATACGAAACAGACAAAAAACCCTAAAATCACAAAAATAAACTAAATTATACTTGTCAACTAATTATTCTGGGTTTAACAGGTTTGTCTTTGTTTTCTGACACTGAAACCATCTTCAGTAACACATTGATAAGATTCATATAGTCATTTTCTGAAGTATTTTGACTATGGTCCTAGCAAGTGCTTTGTGAAGTGGAAGGTGTGGAAGGACACACTCAGGGAATTGTATAGAAATCAATTTTACTGGATTACCACAAATATATGAGAATGAAAAGAAATATTGCTTCTCTTTATTCATTTATCTTCATTCTTTCTCTAGTTCTATAATTTAATACACTCTCTCTGAATGTACATATTTTGAAGAGGGCATTTTGTGGATAGTTGAAGCTTCTAAAGTTCTGAAATTCCAGAAGACTCATGGACATAGATCAATGAACAAAGGAGTAATGGTGATGGAAAAGCATTACTATAAATACCTCTACTGCATAGTTTGTAACACTGTCGTATGTTTTTTTCAGATTTTTTGCCCCTTCTTCTTTAACCACGTATTTCTTTCCTTTTTTCCTTATTTTCCAAAAACGCTATTTTCCCTAATATTTTCTCTCTCAGGTCTTGTTCTCCATTTGAAGAAATAAGTTTAATAGTGTATTGATGTTTGTTAAGTGCCTTGCTAAAGCTATGTAGAATAATCAAACAGTAGAATTCTGCTTGCCTGAATGTCATTTTGTTGTCACATGATGAGATTGCTTCCTGCCTCTGAATAAACGTTTTTTACTTTTCAAGCAAGCAAGAGGCAGATAGCACTGTTTGTGTAACTCTCACCCTGAGTAAATATAAGTAAGGTCCAAAAGGTAGGTATACTAATTCCTTCTATTGATTCCATTGTATCTCAGTTTGCATGGCAAACAAACATCGTAACATGCTCTTATACATGTCTTTAACACAAAGTGTGTCAGGAAGGGACTTTCATGAAACAACATGAGCTAACAGCAACCCTTTTCTTGAAGCACTGCAGGACTAATAGCAGTTACGGTTAGTTAGAGGACAGCTTTGCAACCAGCAACAGTTACTACTGAATTGCAGCTTCTTTCCATTTTTCTTACATGACATTCCCCTTAAAAAAGGTACTTTCACAGACAAAGCAACTAGTAATAATCTATACAGGTTTTTCAGATGTTCCTCTTTTAGAAAAGTTATAGTGGGTAAAAATTCTGAACCCAAGCCAGGTCATTATACTGTGGACATCCTGAAAAAACTTCTTGTTTCATTTAAATGTTGTCTCAGCTTCTCTCTTAATCCTTCCTCCAGCCTTAGCAGCGACAATATATACAGCAAGTTAAGGCAAGTTCTTATATTATTGTAAAATATAAACCCACAGTAGTTTCCTTGAGGTCAGATTTCCATATTACCTCTCCTGGCTTAGCCCTGGAGGTCCTTCAGGAGTGCCATGAGAATGTTCTGGCGGACATTCCCTGCAGCACTTTCACAGAGTGTGAACAGGGAATATGGGTGCACTGATGATCTTACATCCCAGAAAATCCTGTCAGAGTTGCCCAGGTCTATTTAACTGAATCCTACAGAGCCAGGAACCAGCCCATCACTGTATCTCAAAGCCCTATCCTAACTTCTATGGCAGAGTCTTCAGAAACATCATGGCTCAGAAAAGACATATGTCTGTCCCTCACATCTGCATTGCACACCTTGCAATTACAGCAACATAGCACTTGTAGGATGAAATGACCCTTCACACAGAGAAAACATACATGAGCTTTCACTGTGGAAGACTGAGCACAACCAAAGGAGTAGCTGCCTCATCCTCACACTAACACGTCTCCAAGCAATTAAAATCTGTTTGTCTAACAGTACAGAGGAGTATAAGTACTGGGCAATCTTCATTAGGGCCTTTCACTTAAAATAACAGGGTAGCTGTATCACCAAAATCGGGTCAGCAAGCCTTTTCTGGTGAGCATGGAATCTGGTGACTTAGTTTGCTCCTTCTTCACTGTCATCTCCACATTTTGCATGTCTCAGGTAAAGCGATATATATTGGCAGAAGTACAGTGCTGCTGGGTATGCTTTTCCCTACTCCAAGACATAGATGATGGTCACTTCTAAGTTTGTCACTTATATGGTAAAAGAAAACAATTCCAACAAGGTTTGCAAAATAATAACAGTTATACACATGATAACAACCTTCACCATGGCTTTATAATGTCAGTATGAGCTTGTCATATATACTGAATGGCCTTCAGGAACCAAGCAGATACATGAACACAATATGCAAGGTTAGGTCTTCTCAAGCAGAACTAAATCCCTTCATTACACTGCTGACCATGTTACAGATTTGCAAAACAACAGATGGTAAAGAAGGTGCACTTGAACATGTCTATATTCCTATTCTTTTACTAGATGTCTTCTAGTAAAAGGTCTTCAAAACTTCAAGTCCCATATCATGTTGTCATGGCTTGTCATTCCCTTTGATGAACAGTGGCTGCTGACTTTCCCTAATCAGGGTAGCTGCAGTGTCTTGCTAATTAGGAATCACATTCAGACAAAGGACGTACAACATCTTGCTGGAGGAGCAGCAGACTCATATATTGTCTGGGTGCAATTCAGTTCAGTAGCTGTTTACCATGTTGCAAGTCTTAATCTGCTTTGTCTAATACAGAAAATTCACAAAAAATGTTTAAATCAAGTGGGGGAAACTATGATCCCAATGCATTAGAAAAATATTTCATATACTTTCAAAGGTCCATGAAAGAAGAATAACAATTTGAGGTAGGAGCAAATTCTGTTAATCAGTCATGTTAGAGTTTTCTTTTTATTTTTTTTTCTTTTGTTTCTTACATATAGAATCAGTTCATTTTTCAGTGGAACTTCCCATCATATCTCATTGTACATTTCTTACATCTCATTGTACATTTCTTACTTGATCTAATTTTCTGTGATGTGTTACAAGAAACAAATATTTAATGTGATGAATAAAACATTGCTTGAAATGGAAAAATTTATATAGGACACCATTCAAAGATGTTTTTCCTTCCTGAGCAATTACATTTAGAAAATACTTCACAGTTTAAGCTATTTTTAGATTTGTAGATAGGAGTAGGTGTTTGATCTAAAACTTGCATAGGGCATTTTAGAATCTGCTCTACTACGAGGGTGCACAGTAGCATCTCATCAGCAGTACTTAGAATCATAGAATCATAGAATGTTTTCAGTTGGAAGGGACACCCAGAGGTCATCCAGTCCAACCCCCCAACTTAAGCTATAGTAACTACTCAAATTTCCAAGATGGTAATCTATTTAAAAAATAAAAAAACTTAATAATTAAGAATGCAATTTCTTTTTTGTCTCCAAGAGTTAGCATTTAATGTATTTGAATTTAATTTAATCTGTTTATGTCTTCCTTTTTTTGGCCAGGAAAATTATTTAACAGATTTTTTTTAAGGAATCCATGTCATGCAGTCAGCAACAGAACTCTGATTTACACTGACATGATTTTATTTAGCCTTGTAATTTGTGCTGCTTCTTCTTCTTCTGTAATTAAAACCCATACATTTTCTCTTCATTAGGCCATGAAACCCTCTATCTGTCATTTAAGCAATGAAAAACATACATTTCATTTTTGGATAATCACTGTATGCTTTGAGAAACTGAAACTGAAGGCTAAGAGAGTTTAGAAACTTTAAGAGAGCAATAATCACCCTTAATTTCAAAGTCTGCAATGTTGATTTTATAGTAGATAGTGTAATTCATATATATCATTAAAGAAGGCCATGTGTACACCTGCTGGAATTCACTGACATGAAGCTGGTATCATACCACAGAGACAGAAAAGACTCAGGATTTACACTGATGACTTAATCCCATTTTGCTTCCTGGTTTGATTGATTCAATATTCATTATAGAAAATCCTGCTGGTGCAAGTGAGATGCATCTTGAGCATCTCGTCATGTTCTAAGTCTTGTTTCAGTTTCTCTTAGTACCTATAGAGATAGTTGAACACAGAACTGTTAATTCAGAGCTTTCTGGACCCTGGTCAATTCTAGCTGGCCTTTGGACAAATCATTACTAAAAAGAAAGAAGTCTAATGTACTGTCAAACTGAGAATTCAGTGTAAAGAATCACATAAATACATGCATTTCAGGTTCTTAGGTATCTAGAACCATGACCATCATCTAATCTAGAAGAATCCATCAGCAATTTGACAGCCACTAGTATTTTCCAATAATTTTCCATTAGTATGAAACATGTAACTTGCTTAGACTGTCACAGAGAAGACCGACAACACTGAGACAGGGAGAGATGCTGCCAGAATTAAAATTGTCTCTACCACTTTTATTCACTCCCCTTGTGAATGTATCTCATACTATCACAAAACAAACCACCCACAAAGCTTTTTATTTATTCAGGGTACTGTCTGGTTGTATTCAGAGGATCTAGCAGGACTAAGAAAAGTGAATGCCATATAGAATCCTGCTTCACTTATGATTTGAAAGGTTATCTGGAAGGTAAGAAGGAGGGAAATAAATTTCAGCGTGATCTAATGACTTAAGTAACTGCAAGTCCCATGCAGAACTGGATTTTAGATTTACTTCTGCCATAAAGGACCAGTGAGTGAAATAGTGCATGACATGTTTGAAATAAATAATGGTTATTCTGTGCAGGTAAGACTCTTTTTACATAAAAACATATTAATTATTTGTCTCACTGACAGGGATAATGTAGTTCATCCTCAAATATTTTGCTCTTTCACTTCCTTATATGCATTTAAGTGTATTTTATGATCAGAAATACTGGAAAGCGTCAAAGCAGACATCGTCTTTTCATCCTGTTTCATTCTTTTCACCTGGAAGGCATTTGAAAGGTCTGCAAGTAAGTGAATAAATAAAAATTACAGAGAGCACTTAGGCATGTTAAACTGCTATAGAAAACCTCTAAGTTTGATAGGAAATAGTTCAAGTGCAAAGGTTTGGGAGGAAGAATAAGATCACTACAAAAAAAACAAAGCATTTTTTCTAAAAGCTAAAATAACCCATGCATTTTCTACTGACAGAGAATTTTTAAGTCTGGAGGCAAAAAGAGTTTAGTATGTTAGAAGTCAAATAGAAAATTAACAGAGATTTGTTTTTTTGAAAACTGATGTCACTGAAATTCTCCTGCAATTTCTCGCTGCCAAGGAAATTCAAGTTCCTCTGAAACCTCCACAAATGTCCCTTGATGGTCTGAGCTTGTATTCCCCTTAGTATTTCAGAAGCCAAATAGTAATTATTGTTTCAATGTAAAATATTATCTATTGAAGTAGCCATTCAAACTTATTACCATCCCAAAGATCTGAAACTGGATCACTGAGATTATTTTTTTCATACCCAACAGCTGTTAAGCCAAATGAATGGCTTAACGTATTTGAGTGACAACCTAAAAGAAAAGAAATTCAACATCCCTATAATACAATTAAGGACTCTTAAATCAGCAGTAAAGCAGTATCTTGCTTCTCTTCTTCATGAATGAAGAAAACTTTATAATGGCCAAGAGCATTATATTTACATTCATTTACATAGGGAGCAATGGACAAAAAGGAGCAGAAATAGAAGGTAAAGTCTATAAAAATTGAAATACGAAGTCTTACAAGATCTGATTAGGGTCTTATGTGATAGGCACACTCATTGGAAAAATATGCTGAAGGAGATTTGGACCCAAGCAGAAGACAGACAAATGGCTGCAGTGCCAAAATGGAAAGAAGCCATGGAATATCAAAGAACCTGCTAAGATAGAAGGTAGGAAATGTTTGTGATTCAACAGTTTCCCAAGCATAACACCCTTTCACTGTGAAAAGTGACTCTTTCATGGTAGGTGTTGGTAATCAAGGCATGCTTTGTGATGTGGACTTTTGCAGTTTCCAGTGAATCTTCACTGCTAGTAGAAATAAGATGATCAAGCTCTGAGTGAATTAATGTGGAAAAAGTGATTTCTAAATTGAATGAATACTGAAAGCTTGCTACAACAATGCACCTGTAAGAAATATTTTCAAACTTAGTTTGGTATTTTGCTTGGATTCAAGTCAGAAATAATTCTGCAGCATATGTTTGAAACTAGAAGAACTTTATTTCTCTGTGAGTATACATCATAGTTCAGCCTTAAGGCCAAATTCTGACACATACTCAAAGAGAATAGGGTGGCCTCATGACCAAACACCTTTGCAGTTCATAACTCCATAATGTTTGTGTAGTAATGGCAGTAATTGCTTGCTTGAAAAAGTGGTACAAGGAAAGCATTTCCACAGGATAAAACCTTGCCAGCTTCTGAAACAAATTATTGGGTAAATTCTATCCCAGTGCAATACTTTTTAGATGTTTTATGTCCCTTTTATTCTTAAAACATAGGCTTTGATGACAGAGCTGTGTGGTTTTTTATACTTCATGGCAGTAAAGGCTGATATATGTCATCCACTCTCTGGTTTGTTTTTTGTTTAGTTCTTTCAGATCTGTTCTGAAAATCACTATCATGAGAGCAAGCAGTCCTCATGCACAGCTACATGTAGCTCTTCAGATAGTTTGTGAACCTCTGTTAAAAATTTAGATAAAAGTACACCAATAGTAAATCACCGGAAGGGGTGAGAGGAGTGGAGGAAAGATTGTGATTTCAGACAAAGAATAATGTACCAGTTGTAAAATATGTAGCTTTCATGCATAACAGAATTGATACTATTTTTGCATAACCATTGTGATTCAGGTAATTAAGGGTCTGACATATCCCGTGAGCCCTGACTGATCAGATTTGCCCAGTATACAAAATACACAATAATGTGATAGGAAAGGACTTAGTAATAGTAACTGCTATTACAAAATCAATGCTTTCCTATTTAATATTCATAAAGACTTGTATGGACAATTCCATTCTGACAGCCTGCATTTCAAAGCAGAATAACATGAAATTGCTAAAATTTGAAATCAATGTCTAAAGACATTGAATTCCTCTGGAATAGAAACATAAAAATAGTTCAAAGCCAAGAAAAAATACATTTCCTCTGTCTGATCATTCAAATAAACACTTTCAATCTGTAGAAATAAAAAAGTCTGTGGTTGCGAAAACTGACATAAAATTAAAGAAAGCCCAGAAAATAACCACAGGCTATTTATACCAGCGATTTATGCCAACCATTTTCTGGAATGTCAATGATATACATATTTATATAAGCTATATCATAAATTCCCTGCTAAGGAAGAGAATATCTTTAAGTAAGTCCTTACTGGAAAGTGAAAATAATAAATAGCAGTAAGAGACACAATTTAGGGATTTTTAATCCAAAAAATATAATCTAAATAAGAAAAGACTATGTCTTTTCTAAAAGAAGTGGAGAAGTGACAGAAGCATTCACAGAGGGATTATATCAGCATCATTGTAACTGGGTATATGAAGGAGCCACAATACACAATAAAAACAAATTTCTGTGTGGAATTTCAGGTAAAAAGCCTTCCCTTGCTGTAAAAACTCTTTTCTTTGCAGTAAGCTGTTATTAAACCATATCACATCATTCCTGTATTTCTGCTTTATGTTGCCAACCCAGTTTGGCAAGTTCCTGTGTAGTGTTAAATTAACTACTTTATTCTGTGACTCTGATGTTCACATTTCTGCACATTTTTCTTGTAGGTTCAGTAATTCAAATATCTTCCCCCAAAATAGACAAATCTATTGGAGTACTCAAAAGAGTCATTGCTACTACATAGTTTCATTTGTGGGATTTGACTATTTTGGAGAGGAATGTGATTAAAAAATTCAAGATTGAAGAAAATAATCTCAGCTGGTCTGCTGCTCAAAAAGGCAAAATTTTTATTCTACAAAGAACACAATTCTTGGGACACTGTATCAGGCTATTTGCACCAGTAAAAGATATCAAGCCCTCCAAATACACCACAGCACAGACAAATATCCTAATTCAATTCACTGACTTCAAGCTGTCAATTCAAGCTATCAGAATCTGCACTCATCATTTAAGTGGAACTTGATAGCAAGAACAACTGTTATTAATGCAGTCTTAGAACGAACATTTGAAATAAATGGTATATGGTACAGCAGTACTCTTTCTTACGGATTCAGTATATGAATCTCTACTCATATGGTTTGAAGCAGCATGGATCTGGACAAATCTTTTTTAGTTTTATGGTGTTCATATAAAAACAAAGTTTTAACAACAGAAACGAAATGTCTACCTGCATTTCTATGTGCCTTCTGAATGATCCCAGCTATGAAATACGGACATGGTTTAGTGGTGGGATGGCAGGGTTAGGTTAAAGGTTGGACTCAATGATCTTAAAGGTCTTTTCCAACCAAAGTGATTCTATGATTCTATTCTATGANACTATCATGAGAGCAAGCAGTCCTCATGCACAGCTACATGTAGCTCTTCAGATAGTTTGTGAACCTCTGTTAAAAATTTAGATAAAAGTACACCAACAGTAAATCACCGGAAGGGGTGAGAGGAGTGGAGGAAAGATTGTGATTTCAGACGAAGAATAATGTATCAGTTGTAAAATATGTAGCTTTCATGCATAACAGAATTCATACTATTTTTGCATAACCATTGTGATTCAGGTAATTAAGGGTCAGTCTCTTAGGCAGAAATCATGGATTTTATTTATCCAAAATTTTAATACATAATATCTTTTGTTTACTTGTTGGTACTGTGAACATGCAGGTCTTGATTCAGTAACATATGACAATCACAAACTGACTTTAAACCCATTAACAGAATATAAAATTTTCAGTGTATTGATGCATCAAAGCAATAACTTAATCAAAATCCATATTTAACTGAAATATTATAGACTGCTGACTACAGTACAGTAAAAAAATTCTGAACAAAAGCAACAAAGGCATCTTGATTTAGAATTCGAGGGTCCAAACTAGAACCTTGCTAAAAAAATATTACAAGCCTTATTTTAAAAATGTATCTTTCTAAAAGAATTATGGAATTTTTTTTTTTTATTTTGAGCTATTTAATCAGCACTGAACTGTGTTGTCTTTGTACAGATCATAAAATAGAAGACTGAATGCAAACAAAAAGCAAGCAATATATTATAGCTTGAGGATGAGCAAGAGTTTAACACATGATATATTTGTGCAATCATTAGTTTGACAATAGTCATGCATGGACTATATTTTATTTAAAATATGATTAAAAAATATCTTTCTGTTCAAAATGTCTACCTGCACTCTAAAACATAATACCACTCCAGTTCCAAGAAGAGATAAGTATTCATTGTTCTTGTTATCTTGTTATGTTATTAAAGCATACCAGATAAGACCTAACATTAGTTTTATAACAATTTAAAAAGTGTAAACAAGTAATATATAAAACTACAGGGGTTTTTTCCTAGAAAACAGTTAAAACTGCATGGATACTTTTTTTACTTTAGTTATTTTAACAAAGAGGAGAAGGGATTACTGTATTTATTTTAAACTTTACTAACAGTCTGGCTTCATGTGCTACACATCTCATTTTCATGAATGCCCTAAGGGAACAAAAGTCAGAGAGTGTTACTGAAATATTTTTCAGCAAAAGAAAGCAACAGAATGCAGGACATTCAATCTAATATGGTGGAGAATGAAAATGAATTATGACAATTTCATAGACTGACAAGGCTTTTCAAGACAAAATGTGAAAAGTTTCTTTAAAAACAACATTTCAGTATAACAGGCAGTTTATTCCAGATAATGGAAATGCCCTGTTAAAGTTTGTCTCCCATAGGTATATTATAGACTTAGACTCTGTACTGGGATAATTTCCAATCTATACTGGAAAAGTGAATGCAAAACCATAGGTACAGAAATATGCCCATGATTGTTCACCAAAATAAACAAGCCATATAAGCAAAGTCTACTTGGAATGATTGCACAGCATACTCCAGCAGGCAATGTTTTATGCCTTTGGTAGTCACAGCTTTTGCAAAACAATTCTTCACAATTATTAACGAGTAAATCTTCATAATATCTGGCGAAGTACAATGGAAAAGTTGCAGTCAGTGACAGCAGTTATTATTTTTCAGAGGGCCCTCTCTCAGCCTCTTACCATAATGTACTGTCAAGAAACAGCTTTTTGGGCTTTGAAATCCAGAACACTAGCTGTATGCTGCACTTTCCCCCAAACCATCCTACATAAATGATAAAAGTAATCTTAATTTTCATATTTCACGTATCTTTTTGTGAAGTTGCCACAAAAAGAATGAGCATAACTAAGCAGATCATTGGTTTGTAAACTATTGTGACTCTACTGCAATAACTTTGTCACCTTTGTACAGGATGAGAAACAGATGATGAAATATCTTAAGATACTTCGCTTTTGGAGTCTTATTTTTTTCCAGGTAAGATGTTAAGATGTTAACTAAACCCTGCTTCAAAACTGACATCAACATCTTCCCAGGTGGTAGCCAGCTGACAATCAGTGGGGCTGTAGCTGTGAGTTTAACTGTGCGTGATAAACACAAGGCAGTGAGTTTGCCAAATACTGAGAGCGGGAGTTTCATTTTCTAGCCCTTGGTCTGAGTTACTGACACTTAGTCTAGCAGAGAATTAGTTTGCAAGGCATTACTATACATGTGCTCCAGGGACCTAAAACCATAGACTGAAATTTCTACAGCCAAAGACCACTGATTTATTTAAACAATTGTTAGTTGTTAATTGTTAGTTAAACAGATGTTCAAAGGTATGAGTATTCTAAGTTCACACCACAACTCTGTTAATTATATCTTAATATATGTATTTCTGAAATAACGACTGGATGAATAGTCAGTGCTAAAATAATACACAGGAAGAAATAAGATTTTCTGGTGTGATTTGTTCATGTCCCACTTTATTTACACAATGTGGAAGAATGCTTCTTGGATGGCAAGAGATTTATAATTTGCTTGTAGGTGTTGCTAGACTTGTATCTTAGTCTGTAATATTGTCCAAACGCTTTGGTTGACTTTCTTTTGCTATGTGCTTTGGAAGCAGGTATCTGCCTGCCAGATTAGTCATATCTCTGTGAAGATACGACTCAAACAAAGCTTATAAACAAGAAAAAACAACAATCTTTTTTTTTTCTTTTTTTTTTTTTTTTGAGGAAAACCAGAGTTTCTCATGCTATAAGTAAATTGATATTATCAGAAGGGAACTTTTATTAAACATAATTTGAACTGCATTTAGATTATTGATCTAGCAAAATAATAACAAAAACATTCCAAGATCCAGCTGGAGGCAACAGCTAAGTGGATGGGTGCCCAGACAGTGGATTATCAGAGGTGACAATATAATCAATTACTTTCTTTCTTGATCCCTTACATATCTGTGCAGCAACAGGAGAGCAAGTACATCTGGAAAGGCTTCCTTCTCTGCTCGTTCCTCTTCTCTGGTGTCTTTTTATGTACAACCCAGCCAGGGTCCAGTCCCTTATCCTTAGTCAATTTAGCCTGTAAAGCTAAGAAGCTTTGAGTGAGCCTTCAATAGTCAAAAAAATGAGATGTATTTTCCCCTAGATTCTTCCATGGGCATTTCTATTTATCAGTAAGCTATTGGTAGACAGTTGGTTGACATATCAGCAGTCCTTTCCTTAATTATCACCAGCCTGGCCAATATGTCTAACTTCAAAAGCGTGGGTCACAACTACCTCATTTTTCATCCTGTATAAGCTAGTCATTTTCCAAGTGAATTTCTTAATCACAACAATAATCACTGTCATCAGGGTGATGCAGTCTGACACCAATTTGGCCAGGTATGAGATGTCAAAACAGTACCTCTACTACAAAATCAACAATTCAGGAAACATGAGGAAAACAAAAATGAAAAAATGCCACCATCTGTGTATTTCCTGATTACAGGCAATTTAATTCTGATAATAGTTTTTCACCTGCATTTATTTCTTTAATAATTTATTGATTTATTAAGAGTCCAGAGACTTTCTGGACTCTTACCGAGAATGTCAAATTTACTTTCTATTGAAAAAAACCCCAAACCTACCAACATATATATATTGAAATGTACAACAGAATTAATTTCCAAACCATGCCAAAGCTCACTTCATGTAAATAACTAATGACTATAATTATCTAAACAGCTAGATGCAACTTGTAACTATAACATTCTGGTAAAAATAAAATTGTAAAAATAAAATTGTTTATACATTGCCTCACACAGATGATAAAATGCTATGCTTCTATGACCTCTCCCTCTGCTCCTTTCTCTTATCATTTAGCTATTCCTTTCTTTTTCTTACCTAAAAAATGCCAAAGAAAACAGTGCAATATCATACATACACAAGCTCTCTCCTGTTTCGATCACTGGAACAAGTGGAAGACTTTCTGTTGTAAACATTAGGTACTTAATCCACTACTCGTTAGCAATATAGATAATGATGTATGGCAACAAGACTTCATTTTTTTCAGTTCTTTAAACTTTTCTTGTTTTGGTTACTGGAAAAAAAAATCTAGTCATACTTTGCAGCAAAACAGAAGTTCTTACTCCCTTTCTCCATACTGCATTTACTTGTCCTTAGAAATTCATTGCATGGTTAAACTACAGAGACAAAATCAAGCTGGCTTCTGCACGTGATAACACTGGAATCAAAACCACTGGGGATTCATGTGGAGGTACACTTCAGCCATGGGCACAGGACCCCAACAACACTTGGAAAATGGCCAGTAAAACCCAAAAGAAGGACAAAGCTTACTAGCCTATCACTTCCAGATCTGAACTGCTAGTTTATATGGTATTGCATCTTGTTCCTCTGCAGATCTGCAGTAAAACCCTTCTGTGACTATGACTTCTATTTATTAGGTTGAAATACTGACATATCCCGTGAGCCCTGACTGATCAGATTTGCCCAGTATACAAAATACACAATAATGTGATAGGAAAGGACTTAGTAATAGTAACTGCTATTACAAAATCAATGCTTTCCTATTTAATATTCATAAAGACTTGTATGGACAATTCCATTCTGACAGCCTGCATTTCAAAGCAGAATAACATGAAATTGCTAAAATTTGAAATCAATGTCTAAAGACATTGAATTCCTCTGGAATAGAAACATAAAAATAGTTCAAAGCCAAGAAAAAATACATTTCCTCTGTCTGATCATTCAAATAAACACTTTCAATCTGTAGAAATAAAAAAGTCTGTGGTTGCGAAAACTGACATAAAATTAAAGAAAGCCCAGAAAATAACCACAGGCTATTTATACCAGCGATTTATGCCAACCATTTTCTGGAATGTCAATGATATACATATTTATATAAGCTATATCATAAATTCCCTGCTAAGGAAGAGAATATCTTTAAGTAAGTCCTTACTGGAAAGTGAAAATAATAAATAGCAGTAAGAGACACAATTTAGGAATTTTTAATCCAAAAAATATAATCTAAATAAGAAAAGACTATGTCTTTTCTAAAAGAAGTGGAGAAGTGACAGAAGCATTCACAGAGGGATTATATCAGCATCATTGTAACTGGGTATATGAAGGAGCCACAATACACAATAAAAACAAATTTCTGTGTGGAATTTCAGGTAAAAAGCCTTCCCTTGCTGTAAAAACTCTTTTCTTTGCAGTAAGCTGTTATTAAACCATATCACATCATTCCTGTATTTCTGCTTTATGTTGCCAACCCAGTTTGGCAAGTTCCTGTGTAGTGTTAAATTAACTACTTTATTCTGTGACTCTGATGTTCACATTTCTGCACATTTTTCTTGTAGGTTCAGTAATTCAAATATCTTCCCCCAAAATAGACAAATCTATTGGAGTACTCAAAAGAGTCATTGCTACTACATAGTTTCATTTGTGGGATTTGACTATTTTGGAGAGGAATGTGATTAAAAAATTCAAGATTGAAGAAAATAATCTCAGCTGGTCTGCTGCTCAAAAAGGCAAAATTTTTATTCTACAAGGAACACAATTCTTGGGACATTGTATCAGGCTATTTGCACCAGTAAAAGATATCAAGCCCTCCAAATACACCACAGCACAGACAAATATCCTAATTCAATTCACTGACTTCAAGCTGTCAATTCAAGCTATCAGAATCTGCACTCATCATTTAAGTGGAACTTGATAGCAAGAACAACTGTTATTAATGCAGTCTTAGAACGAACATTTGAAATAAATGGTATATGGTACAGCAGTACTCTTTCTTACGGATTCAGTATATGAATCTCTACTCATATGGTTTGAAGCAGCATGGATCTGGACAAATCTTTTTTAGTTTTATGGTGTTCATATAAAAACAAAGTTTTAACAACAGAAACGAAATGTCTACCTGCATTTCTATGTGCCTTCTGAATGATCCCAGCTATGAAATACGGACATGGTTTAGTGGTGGGATGGCAGGGTTAGGTTAAAGGTTGGACTCAATGATCTTAAAGGTCTTTTCCAACCAAAGTGATTCTATGATTCTATTCTATGAGTCTATGATTCTAAGGCCAGAACCAGTCAGATGAGGTTTCTCCTGTAGTCTACGGAATAGCTTAGAGGGACTCTGTAGTTAGAACTGCCCCAGGGAAAAAGCAGCACTGACAGTCACAAATCAGTACCAGCACAGGTTCAGACTGCTTTAAAAGAGTCATTGTATCAGTAAGGGACACTCATTTGTCACAGTCTACCCTGAATCCCAAGTGGTATTTGAGAAATTTAAGATATGATATGATACAATACAACCAAAAAGTCTATAGAATAGTTTTCTCATATTTAACAGGGTAGGTCTGCATTTGAAAATTATTTTAAAGTAGAATAGTAACTAATAGTTGTCTTTGGTGCAGTCTTTATGCTACATGTTTATTTATAATTTATAAATTACCTGAGAAAGTGGAAAAAAAAATGACGCGACAAAGCATCCTGCTCCTGAGTAATTCAGGAAATTGGAAAGATTTGGCTGAGGAAAATTACTGGAGGACCTCACAGTCCTGAGAGAAAAACCGGGAGATGTAATCCTATATAGGTAAATGTAAAGGAGTAGACATTGCAAAACAAAGACTTCCAGTTATATAGACATAGTGATAAACTGAGTTATCTGTGAGTTTCATGGTTATAAGATGTGATCACATTGCTCAAAGGTAAATATTAGAAAAAATTAACACAATATTTCTAAATTATTAGGAAAGAAATAGAGAACAAAAAAGAAAACATGTCACCACATAAATTAATCCCATGTGTCTGTCATGTGGGACCCTCCATCTCTAAAAGGGTACAGAAGTACTGAAATAGTACGTTACAGCAAATGGCTTCTGTAGAAGAAACAGTTAAATATTATTACTCAAGAAAAAAACATTGAAATGTGACCCAAATGAGAAATGACATAGACATGATGAATAAGAGGTGTCAGTTCACTGTCTTTTCTGATACAAGAAATAGGGGAGTGACAAATGAAACAATGAGGAGCAAAACATACAAAATAAGATACTTGTCTATGAAAGTATAATGTTAATATCAGATATCTACTGAGATTCAAAAGGGGATTTGGCAAATTCATGGAAGAAAAATCCATCAAAGGCTATTAATCACAGAGATAAGATCTTTCCCACATGAAGTGAGTGCTCAGTCACTGGAGTGTGCGAAAATATTCATGGCAGTTAGCATTGTGTGCTTGCTCTGGTTTTATACACTTCCAAGAAACCATTATTGACCATGGTTGGAAACAGGATGCCTGAGAGAAGGAGCTTTGGCCAGATGTAATATAGTTCTCCACGTATTTTTAACAGCACTGACTACAAGTTTATCATTCCTGAAGTAAGAATGAAAACCAAAATAATTTTTCCCACTGCCTAGTGAGATGTGGTCTGGCACTTTTCCTTCTGTTTTCTAGTGGCAAGTAAAATGGGTTAATGAAATTTCAGATGGTGATTTAAGTTAAAATATTTGGCTTTAACTTGAACTGAGAAAGGAAGGTCACTCAATCAACACCGGTGTTTGTAGAGCAGAGGAACAGCACCACTTTTCAGCTAAGACAGATGTTTCACTCCATAAACATTTCTCCTTCTTTCCCCTGTTCACTTAAGACAATCTTTTTGATTTTCTTTAGGAGGAGAACAGTAGAAGAAATGCAGTGACTTTGCCCTGTGACTGTAGTTTTAAGTCTTACCATCTCCCAAGCATATTATTATTTATAATAGTATGCTACAAGGGAGAAAACAATGAAAAATTCCATTACTGTAATTTTCTTGCAATTCTTGTAATTTCTCTGAGGTAGCAACAAAGGTCCATTAAAGCTGTTTTTCTGATACACTTTCAGATAGATCAGTAACACAAACAGCACCATGATGACAGCTGTGTAAGTTATGTAATAGCTGCCAGGACTGTATGTCTACCAAGGCTTCTTTTTAAAAAACAAATTTAAGACTTGAAAGGAAAGTCACATCCTCTGTGAGAATAAGTCAGCACTATTCTTCAATAAAACTGTAATAAATAAGTTACTTGGCTCCATTGTTTCTCTGCCAAGCCAGTTCTTTATTTTTTCACCTACATGAATGTTACTGAAAGCAATTACTTCAGATCTAAGCTCAGCATCTTGTCTTCTCTTAGTGATTTCCTCGAAGTTCAATTTATTACTTTAAATTATTGCAATTCATGTGAAAACTTTTATTTTTCAGAAAAAATTACATCAAGTTTCCATAACACGAATGGAGAGATTCATTCCCACTCAAAAAGTATCTGCATCATTTGCAGATGCTTTGAATTGTCTGTGTGATGAGACAGAAAAACTAATGTGCTCTGAGATTTTTTTTTTAAAAAAGTGATTGAAAAAGCCTACTACATACCAAAGACTTCATTTTTTCTCTCATTTATTTGTATCAATGCAGAGTGGAAAATGGTTGTGGTGACTAAAGTGCCAGTAAACTGCAGTGCATAACATTTCTGTTCTACAAAATGGTAAGAATCAGTTTGATAAAAATGCTTGGATCTCAATGAAGTGGATAACATCCATACTGAAGCTGTTGTCTGCTAAAGTCAAATTTGCACTGATTAATCATTAAAGACTGAAAGTATTGCTATCCTTTCACTTCATACTCCTGACAGAGTAGAGCAGTAAGCAATATCACTTTGGCATAAGCATACTTTCTTGACTATCTTATGAGTGATCTGAAAAAATAAACTGCTGAAGTTGCTATTGAAGCTCTTCTCTGAACTACCTAAGAAGTCAGAAAGGTCTTCATTAATCCAAACCTATCGTATGGAGTGACTTAGTTTGGGTTTCTGATTTTAAAAATAAAATGCACAGAAAAGAGGCTGAGACTTTCCTTCAGTGAAAATTCCCTTCATTTTTTTCCTCAGTGGGGAATTTTTGCTCACAATCCTACAATCTGTTTGGGTTTTAGAGAGTCTTCTAATCAAGTTCAGGCTAATATAATTTTTATGCTTCAATGGTTTTCTTTTATTTGTCTGGTCCAAAGATAAGATTCTCTCTTTTCAAATGAAGCAACTTGCAGGTATTTTTGATTTTCAGCAAAAAAAGTTAAAGAATAGATAGTCCATCTTAAATCTCAGCTCACCAAAATAAATTGCTATTTCTACACATTCACATTTTGAAGGAGGAGTTGCCAGATCGTTTAAGCACACTCTTGGTATGCTCATTTGGTGCAAATGATGGAGCAGTTTATAATGAATACTTCAGTATGTTTTCTCTCTTCCTGTTACTCTTTAAAGCTGCTATCATCTTTTTCAGAGATAATGGACACAGGAGCAGAGAACAGTGTCAAAATTAGCAGGTAGTGCAGGGCAATAGCAGCAGAACAGGAGTGAAATGGGGCCAGGGAGCCATTGTCTGCACTATAGAAATATTTGGGAAAATTCTTTACCTTAGTCTGGTCCCAAGGAATGCATGCTTGCTAGTTGAGGGAGCACATTAGTTGTACATGTTCTGGTTTAGTTTGATCCTACAGAATCCAGTTTGAGAACTTAGGGACCCACACTGTAATACAAATCTGAGACCAATAAATAAGAACAAGGCAATTTAGTTGAAAGCCTCCCTATATCAAGTAGATCGCTAATAAAAATGTGCCTGTACAATGCCATTAAAGATGGTTTAACAGTTCCTTGATATGCCATAACTAAATGCCAACATTTCAGGTTTTATTGCTTGACTGGCTAGAACAGTTTGGACAAAAAAACAACAGAGGTAAAATGTCAAACAGATAAAAAATTAGATGGCTATTGTGGACTGACCTCTACCATAATTTGTTTAGTCTCACTTACCTCTACCTGCATTAATTTACTCTGAGTATAATATATGATGTTACTCCCTTCACACACTTCCCCAGTACAAGACAGATATGAACTTACCACAGTGAGTCCAGTGAAAGGCCACAAAGATATTAAGGTACTGCAGCATCTTTCATATGAGGAAAGGCTTCAAGAGTTGACACTATTCAAGAGAAGGATAGGACATCTCATTTCAGTAGTGCCCAGTGACAGAAAAAGAGGCAATGGGCATAAACTGAAACATATGAAATTTCATCTGAACACAAGAAAACCGTTTCTTACCTTTAGGGTGGTCAAACACTGGAACTGGTTGCCCAGAGAGGCTATGGAGTCTCAAAACCTAGCTACATAGTCTTTGGCAACCAGTTATAGCTGACATTACTTGCGACAGGAGGTTGGACTAGGTGATTTCAAAAGGCCCCTGTCAATGTTTCTGTGATTCTGTGTGATTCAGTTTATAATATGAGCTGGAGGTATTTAGATATTAAAATGCTGAGTGGTAGGAAAACACTGAGCAAACTACTGAAACAAAAATCCTGAAACAAAGTTCCATTCACCCTTAGTAGAATAGCTTATATAGTGAACTCAAGAACAGACAGGAAAATACATTTATACTTTAATGTAACAGCTCATAATGGAAGTGCTGACATAATCTTTAGCAGAACTTTGAGATAGCATAACTATAATCAAAATAAAGAATGACAGGGAATCAGATGTGAAAGAACCTTGTACGTTTCAGCAGAAAGGGAAAGACAAGTCTAACACCTTAGAAGCATCAGTGTCCTTGTTTATGATAGAAATTACATGGCACTTGACAGGCTTGCTGTATGATGCAATCCATAAAATAAAGAAACAAACCAGAATGTTAAAGGAAATAGATTTCACAGTTTTTGCAGGTCAGTAAAACAAAAGGCTTATTGGCAGCACTAGTGAAATTCCACTAAAGTATACAAAAATATAGAATCTGGAGTAATTTGAGATATTTTTCAATACTTTATGCTCAACTATCTTGTACCTAGGTGGATGTTTAAGCAAGAATAGCCATTCTCAGGCTGCAGTAGGAGAAAGACTATCTATTATTGATAGACATTTTCTTTAGGATCCATTTCAGCTAAAATTATTGAAACATGTCCTGTGTAGCAGTAACTGAAAATATATCTATTAGAGTAACAAAAAATACAAAGAAAAATTACACAATAAGTTATTAACAGTCATGTAAAAAAGAGAAAAATATATTTACGTTTGTTCAATTTAGCTTTAAATACTTTGATTGCTCTAGGTTATGTTATGTAATCGTTATATAGGAGACAAACTCAGAGTTGACCTAAAAGCACAGAAGACATTTCAGCTCTTGACAAACATTTATTATTTCATTTAGTTTCACAACTTTCACAACACATTTTTAATGGCATCTTGTGCTATTTGCCAGCTCAAGAAACCATTCATGCAATTGCTCTTCATGGTGCAAAGCTGTAATTGTGAGACAATAAAGAATAAACCATACCATCCACCTTTTAAAAGTTGTATTCCAGATATTATTCAGTGTGAGGTTTTTATTTCACAAAGTCATTTAGCATTCTTATAAGAATTTGTTGTGTTGTTTATTTATCATAAAATGATGTTGAGGGCAGGTTTCCTTTTTTATTAACATTTTATGTTATTACTTAAACAATACCAATCAAATCAATTATCTATCAGCAACTCCGAAACACTAGGGAGATACTAGAGATCCTAGCAGATCTCTACCTTTAACACCAATGACCTACCTCTTTAACACACTTTTTAATATTCATTACTCATTCTGAGGTGATATCACTTAGGTGATATTATTCACAATCTTTCTTAAAAAATAACAGATCTATAGACTTTTTTAGAGCTGAATAAACTGTTTATTTTTGGAATCTGTCATTCTTAAGTAGTCATAATCATTAATCATACTTACAAATTTATTTTTTTTTTAATTTGCTTCTAGTAACATCAGCAGACGGGGAAAGTTCCAGTAATCCTAATTTCAATTAGGGTAATGGACTCAATCTTGAATGTCTGGTTAGCTCTCTCACTCTGAGTATCCTCCTGACATGTTAGCTAAGCTGCTACTTATCAGTTTGCAAGCAAACATAAATCATGAACTCTGATCACGAACATGCTGCTTTTTAAGATGTGTCAACCTCAGATGTCTGATGCTTTTTATTTATTGACAATTCAACAGACAACATGCTGAAGCAGTTGGGAAGAGGAATGCTATTTGTGAAGCTAGAGTCAGTCAGCCATCCTAACCTTAAAAACAAGTCTCATGATCATTATTTGGGCCATCCCATTTTATTGGTAGACATATTTTAGTACCCTAGCGTGCATTACAACTCTCCCACTGCTGACTTTCACCTATTTGGCAGATGGTAGTCCTTTCATATTGAGGGTATGGAGGCTGCTTGAAGTCAGTGAGTGCCTTTGTGACCATGAGTTTATAATGTTGCCACCAGTAAGCACTCAGCACCAGAGTCCTCTGCAGGCTGCACTACAGCAACATAAATGCTTTGTTATCTTAAATCTATATCTAGCTATCCAAGCATTTGCTTTCTAAATAGTAAAGTTTCATAAAGCTTCCCCCCTTTGACAAGGCAGCTACAGGTCTCTGTTGATAATTTAAATTCCTAGTAGCAGTGCATAAAAGCAAATGTATAATTCAGACTTCTTTTACTGCCTTGGAAGTGAGGACAGAGCTTAACAGGACAGTGCCTGCGTCTAACAGGCTTCTACAGAGATATTCTCTGATGAAACACAGGTTGCTTACATTTCAGATGTTTGGCTTTAGAACAGCTCTGGCTGTTCTTTTTGCTATATAACAAAAGGGGGGGAAAAAAATGGGCTTAAGAGAAAATGTAAGGCCCCTAAAAACACCATATAGAACTGTTAAAAACTTTCAGTAACATCTAGTGATAAATATATTAGAAAAAACAATTTTAAAAAATTTTTCAACAAGCATCCAACCAGGAGAACATTTTGGAGGCACACATACTGATAAAATGTGACCTTTGTTCCTTATGAAGAGTAAAACAAGTGGCACTAGCATGTGCATATATATGCAAAACAATCTGAAAGACAAAAAATATTCATAGAGCTTTCAGTATTTCTATCAGAGTATTGCTAAGCACATTTCAAATAATGCAGAAGTAAAGCTTAATAGCGAAGGCTTTGGAAGATGTTACAGCTCTTAGATGATAAAAAAATTGGACAGCTGATTATCAGCTTTTAATGAGAAATTCAGATTCACTGTTCTGCTACATATAGCATAGTGTGAGAGCAGTATTTGAGTATGCAGCAAAATTAAACCTTAGAGTTAATGGTCATCAGGAATATTAATCTCAGCCTTGCCAGAATCTTCTAAGTTATTGCCTATTAACAAACTTTTGATTCTGACACTGAAAAACAAAAACAACCACTCAAAGAGACATACCTCCGTTCCCCTCCAGACACCTCTCCTCTCCCTTTCCCTGTTCCTAGTCCTCTGGTCACACACTGCACTCAGTTCCCTCAGTATAGTAATGAATGGCACAGGGCACTGGGGTCAGCACATGGTGACCCCTACTCAATTGGTCCGGCATGGTCTCCTCTACTGGCCACTTCCATGTTTCTCTGTCCTGCTCATGTGGCTTCTTTTCTCCTGCCTGGTTTGAGGTAGACATTTTAGTTTCAGTCCTGCTCAGGGCAGCTAGTTTTGGTCCTGCTCAAGTGGCTAGTTTTGCTTCAGTGTTTCTCCTGCTCTGCTGTCCCTCCTGCTCTGGCGTTGTTTTCTCAGTGTTTACCTCCCCTAAATAAGTTTTGCAGAGATGCCATAACCTCCTCTGACTGGTTCAGTTTTGGTGCACCATGCATCTGTTTTGTCTGTTGTGGGACTGGCTGGAGCTGGCTGTGACCAGCATGGGACAGCCCCAGCTTCCCCCCCCCTGCAGAGGCCACCCCTGCAGTCCCTGCTGCCCAAACCCTGCCAGTTTTTCCTGGTACAATTTTGTCCTGAAGAGTCATGCCCTAGCGGTTCCCATGCAGCCCTGTAGGCGACTGTCACTGCCAGCAGGAAGTCGTTCTGATTCCTGTTCACCATATAAATGCACAGACTGGGGCAAAACATCCCAGTGGTGTTGCCTGGGGAGGGGGATGGGCAGTATGCAGACTGGCAGAGTGCTGAATGTGGAACAAAGACAAGCTGGAAATAAAATGCGGTTTTCCCCTAAAAATAGAAAATCACAGTCATATTTGTCATAATTTTTTTTGTAATACTTCTCAATCACTATTGAAGATTACTGACTTCAACACACATTAAACCCTTCTTTTTCTCCAAGTGAAAAACCCAGAATTATAAGGCAATAAAAACTTTAACACTTAAATTTCTCTAAATTTAAAACTTAAAACTCTCTAAAACTAAAGAAATAGAAAACTATATTGAGGAAGTTGAGAATATACATAAAATGTCATTGTCAGTTTTGCATATTTTTCTCAGTTCTGCTAATATTAATTCTATAAAAATGGCTCTGAAAGATACCTTTTTGATATGGCATTAGTAAATGGAGTTGTATGAAAGGCTTTCGTAAAAGGATAGATGTAAATATAAAGATGTACATTTAGATTAAAAAATTAAAAAAGATTAAAAAAATCAGGAGCCCTGAATGAATGCTGTAGAAATAAAAATAATTCATTTAAAAGTCACACTTATGTACAGAGTAAAAACTGGTTTAGGTTTTAACAAATATAAATATATTAGAATTGCCTCTACTTTAATCAGAACATAGATTGAAGCAAGATTTTTAAGTAAGCAGTCTAAAATAAATTATCCTGTGGAACTAATGCACAGAAAAATTCCTGGCTATTCAGAATGAGATATCCTGATTCCAGGATTCATGAGAATTTATTTTCCTATTATTATCTCCTGTTTTTGGAAGATACCTCTCTGTTGGTTGTTAAGTATCTCTGTTAATGTAGGAAATTCTCATGCAAGCATGATGCAGCACTCTAATACTTCAAAACTGTATATCCAGATGAAATTAAGGTCTTCACTACTTGAGAACTATCACATGTCAAAAAGAATCATCTCTTTTGAAAAAGTCAGTGCAATAGTTTAATGTAGAATTGCACAATCTTCATTCATGTGCACTTTAACTGAACATTTTATGCTGCAAAAGATGTGTGCATTTGACTTGAATGACTACGTTTTGAAGGACTTGAAAATAGACTTGAATGTCTATTTTTTATGTTTTGCTGTATTCACTATAACAAAAAGCTAAAAGAAAAAAGATAAAATGAAATACATATGAAGAACATAATAATAAAAAAATACCTAATGGTGAAGGTTTTGGAGATTTTCTCATCAGTTTTCATGTTCTTTCTCTGCCATAATAAGCAAATGGTTTGACTGTAGTTTGCACCTACTGCACTGACAAATGAGAGTTTCAGTTAGGACAGAGGCAAACAGAAACATGGCAAGGAGACAGATCCAAAGGTTGATTAGTGTCATGTTCAGTTATGGAAAAAATAATTTATTCAGTGTTGGTGATCAGGGTATTTACTACAATCAGTAGCAGCACTTAGGATTTTGGGGGAAGGGGAGGACGGAGAGGGAGGGGGAAAATTCAAGATGCACATGGAGTCTCTCTGGAGAACCTGAACACGATAAACTCTCTCAGACTTGGATAGTTTAGCTGGTGAAATTAATGTTTTAACATGCAGTCTTACTAGAAAGAAAAGTAAGTTCAACATGTTAGGAAGCTCATGAGTAAACCCTAGTAGAGAGTGATGAACACACAGTAACTCTGCAACATATTTAAGAGCTAGTTAAACTAGAGAATTGTTGCATTTAATACAGAATGACAAGATTTTAGCATGTTCTGGCTGGGAGAAAACCATCCATCCCCAAATAATTAGGCTGCAATGAGGCAATAGGTTATAGCTACAAAGTAAGAAACTAAAAAAGATATAAATATGAAAGGAAAATGTTTCCTGAGGGTGAGAGAGACAGAATGACCCTCTTCATTCACTCTATTAATGTTAACAGATTAGAGAATTATATTAAAACAGATCTACAAAATACGTCATTCTTTTATCTATCTATCCAAGCTACAAGGGAGTCTTTTATGACATATCTAGGCCTGATATTTCTTTTCACCACAACTTTCCCTTTTATGATACTACAGTTTGAGTAAAATCCAATTCCTGTAACACTATGCTAATTTTACTGAAAATTTTATTATAAAATGCCATTTGAACTTCAAAATATTTCAATCTTCTTCAAATGTAAAAACTAGTCTTATTTTTAGTATTTTAGTTACTGCTGGGCAGTACTTGCACAGAGTCAAGGACTTTTCTGCTTCTCACCCCACCCCACCAGTGAGTGGGCTGGGAGTGCACAGGAAGCTGGGAGAGGACACAGCTGGGATGGCTGATGCCAAAAGGATATTCCATACCATATGATGTCATGATTAGCAATAAAATCTGGGGGAAGAAGGAGGAAGGGGGACACATTCAGAATTATGGCATTCATCTTCCCAAATAAACTCTTACACATGATGAAGCCTTGCTTTCCTGGAGATGGTTGGACACCTGCCTGTCAATGCGAAGTAGTAAATTAATTCCTTATTTTGCTTTTCTTTTATCCTTCTGACCCTCTCCCCCATCACACTGGAGGGGAGTGAGCATGAAATGCTAGAGTTTTTGATTTTTGGTGAGGTAAGGAAGGGGGTCAGCAACACCACCACCTGGACTTCCAGAGGGCAGACTTTGACCTCCTCAGAACGCTGGTTGGGAGAGTCCCTTGGGAGACAGCCCTGAAGGGCAAAGGGGTCCAGGAAGGTTGGGCATTCTCCAAGAAGGAAGCCTTAAAGGCACAGGAGCAGGCTGTCCCCATGTGCCATAAGCCAAATCAGTGGGGAAGACAACCAGCCTGGCTGAACAGGGAACTTTTACTGAGACTCAGGAAGAAAAGCAGAGCTTACCAGCTCTGGAAGAAGGGGCAGGCAATCCAAGAAGAGTACAGGGATCTCACCAGGTCATGTAGAGAGGAAATTAGAAAGGCAAAAGCCCAACCAGAACTCAACCTGGCCACTGTTGTAAGGGATAATACAAAAAGCTTTTACAAATACATTAACAGCAAAAAGAGAGCCAGGGAGAACCTCCATCCTCTAGTGGATGCAAGGGGGAACATTGCCACTAAAGATGAGGAAAAGGCTGAGATACTCAATGCCATCTTTGCCTCAGTCTTTAATGGCCCAACGAGTTATCCCCAGGGTACCCAGCCTCCCGAGCTGGAAGATGGGGACGGTGAGTGGAATCAACCCCCCATAATCCAGGAGGAAGCAATCTTTGACCTGCTATGCCACCTGGACATCCACAAGTCTATGGGGCCAGATGGGATCCACCCAAGAGTGCCAAGCCACTCTCCATCATTTATCAGCAGTCCTGGATAACAGGGGAGGTCCCAGATGACTGGAGGTTGGCAAATGTGACGCCTATCTTCAGGAAGGGCCAGAAGGAGGATCCAGGGAACTACAGACCTGTCAGCCTGACCTCAGTAACGGGGAAGATTATGGAGAGGTTCATCTTGAGTGTGCTCACCAGGCACATGGAGGACAATCAGGGGATCAGGCTGAGCCAGCATGGGTTCATGAAAGGCAGGTCCTGCCTAACCAACCTGATTTCCTTCTACAACCAGGTGACCCGCCTGGTAGATGAGGGAAAGGCTGTGGATGTTGTCTACCTGGACTTCAGCAAAGCCTTTGACACAGTCTCCCATAGCATTCTCCTGGAGAAGCTGGAGGTTCATGGCCTAGATGGGTGTACTCTTCGCTGGGTTAAAAACTGGCTGGATGGCCGAGCCCAGAGAGTCGTGGTGAATGGATTTAAATCCAGTGGGTGGCCGGTCACAAGCGGTGTCCCCCAGGGCTCAGTTCTAGGGCCAGTCTTGTTTAATATCTTTATCAATGACCTGGATGAGGGGATTGAGTGTGCCCTCAGTACATTTGCAGACGACACCAAACTGGGTGGCAATGTTGATCCGCTTGAGCGGAGGAGGGCTCTGCAGAGAGACCTGGACAGGCTGGATCGATGGGCCGAGGCCAACTGTATGAGGTTCAACAAGGCCAAGTGCTGGGTCCTGCCCTTGGGTCACAACAACCCCATGCAGCGCTACAGGCTTGGGGAAGAGTGGCTGGAAAGCTGCCTGGTGGAAAAAGACCTGGGGGTACTGGTTGACAGCCGGCTGAATATGAGCCATCAGGGTGCCCAGGTGGCCAAGCAGGCCAATGGCATCCTGGCTTGTATCAGGAATAGTGTGACCAGCAGGAGTAGGGAAGTGATCGTGCCCCTGTACTCGGTACTGGTGAGGCCGCACCTTGAATCCTGTGTTCAGTTTTGGGCCCCTCACTTCAAGAAAGACGTTGCGTTGCTGGAATATGTCCAGAGGAGAGCAACAAAGCTGGCGAGGGGTCTGGAGCACAAGTCTTATGAGGAGCGGCTGAGAGAACTGGGGTTGTTTAGTCTGGAGAAGAGGAGGCTGAGGGGAGACCTTATCGCCCTCTACAGCTGCCTGACAGGAGGCCGTAGCGAGGTGGGGGTCGGCCTCTTCTCCCTGGTAACAGATGATAGGACGAAGGGGAAATAGTTTGAAGCTATGCCAGGGCAGGTTTAGGCTAGACATTAGGAAAAACTTCTTCACTGAAAGGGTTGTCAGGCACTGGAATGGGCTGCCCAGGGAGGTGGTAGAGTCCTCATCACTGGAGGTATTTAAAAGACGGGTAGATGAGGTGCTTAGGGACATCGTTTAGTGGTGGGATGGCAGGGTTAGGTTAAAGGTTGGACTCGATGATCTTAAAGGTCTTTTCCATCCAAAGTGATTCTATGATTCTATGATTCTATGATCATTATAAACTGGGAAGGAATCTTTAAGGAAAAACAATAACATTGTCAAAAGAGAAAAATTTCAAATTGTTTCTAATTTCTTGTTATTTTATACATAGTAGGCTTACAGTTACACAGTAGATACAGATTCTACACATACTAGTCTTGGAAGAGGCAAGAGGAAGACACAGTATACAGTCTTTTGAATGCTTTGTGAGTACTTACCATAGGTTATTGAAAGAGTCAGGGATGCAAGTTGCTTCTGGAAATTTCAAATAAATCAGAACATCTCCAGAAGAGGCATAATTTTTTTTTCTGATAAAACAGAAAGTTCCTAATTCTTTTCCTTTTTTCTGAGCTGAGCTAATCTGAAATAAGTTAGAGAGAAAAGTTCATTTGAAGTGAAAACCACATAAAGTTATAATATTTTCATTTTGTATGGTTAAGAGTCACAGCATTCCAAAGACTCAAAACAATCCATCCAAAGTTCAAGCATTTCAGATATTTAAGCTGATTCCATAGAGCTCCAACGGCATCTGGTGAAAGAGCCAAACAATTACATTCTCTGGCTTATAGAATCATAGAATCATTTGGTTGGAAAAGACCTTTAAGATCATCAGGTCCAACGTACCTGTCCACTACTAAACCATGTCTCTACGCATCATGTGTCTACCCATCTTTTAAATACCTCAAAGGATGGTGACTCGACCACTTCCCTGGGCAGCCCTTTCAGGTGCCTGATAACTCTTCCAGTGAAGAATTTTTCGTAATATCTAATCTAAGCCCTCCCTGGAGCAAATTGAGGCCATTTCCTCTCATCCTATCGCTTGTTACCTGGGAAACCGACACTCACCTCGCTACATCCTCCTTTCAGGCAGTTGTAGAGAGCAGTAAGGTCCCCTCTCAGCTTCCTCTTCTCTAGGCTAAACAACCACAGTTTCCTCAGCCGGTCCTAACAGGACTTGTGCTCCAGACCCCTCACCAGCTTCGTAGCTCTTCTCTGGAAGAGTGCTCCAGCACCTCAATGTCCTTCTTGTAGTGAGGGGCCCAAAACTGAACACAGGATTCGAGGTGTGGCCTCACCAATGCCAAGTACAGGGGAAGGATAACTTCCCTACTCCTGAGGGTCACACTATTTCTTATACATGCCAGGATGCCATTGGCTTTCTTGGCTACCTGGGCACACTGCTGGCTCATATTCAGCAGCTGTCAACCAGTACCCCCAGGTCTTTTTCCACCATGCATCTTTCCAGCCACTCACCTCCAAGCCTGTAGCGTTGCATGGGGTTGTTGTGACCCAAGTGCAGGACCCGGCACTTGGCCTTGTTGAACCTCAACATGATGAGGAAGAGCAGAAATGGACCAGCTAAAGGGAAAAAAAAACTGTATCTGGGAAAGAATACCTCTTACCACGTGACTCTACTAAATCCTGTCAGGAAGTGAAATACATCTCCTCATCCTACCTTTAAACTTAGGCCTGCTTTCACTCACTTTCTTACATTTCTGGCACCCCAAAACATGAATATTTTGGAAATGCTTTGCTTCTGAAGCCCTTGCAGAGAAGCAGATCACAGTAAGAATGTGGTAAGAAGAGCTTCCACTTACTTTTCTTTCCAGTGCCTGACTGTCCTTTTGTTCAGCAATACTCTGATTGTGAATTCAAGTCTGCATTCATGACATTGATTTATAAACTTTCCTTATTTAATTTCTTTCCCTGGTCCAACATTAGTTTGTGCTCCTTCTGCAGTATTTTGTTATGTGTTGTTAATAACAGCACACACTGTGAGTGTCAGGCAGCTGATTTTTTCAAAGGTCAGATCACTTTAAAGCTTCTCTGTGGAAATTAATTTCAAGTTACCATGTATCAAAGCAATCCATATGCAAAAAACCCTGGTTTTTTCGCCTAGTTCTTGCTCTCCATTTTCACTTTAAGTGGAGATGTCTATCATACTCTACTTAGCTTTAGCTCATTTCTTTTCTACAGTTCTGTGTAAATCTGGATTTTGTCTCACTGATGTACTTAATGTATGAAAAATGGATCAGAAAAAAACTTCCAGTACTAGCCCTGAAATCTATTGTCTCCAATGACAGACATGTCTGCTATGAAATAGGTAATATTGGTATAAGAACCTGAAAAAAGTCTCTCTGGTCCACAGAAAGTCACAGTATGACAACAACTGGCAAGTAAGGGGGTTAAAACTCACATATAATGATCTAATTTTAAAGCATTGAATTCTTTCTTAATAGATAGAATTGCCTCTGAAAAAAAACATGAATGAAACAGTGTGAAGAACTGTGATTCAGTTTTGTGGAGGTGTTTATACATTTAAGCTTATTTTTCTTCTGATCAGCAAAGAAAAGCAAGCCTTTGGAATCCTTCACTGCATGGAACAGCCCCTGGCTATGCCACAGCTCCCAGGACACCAGGACTGGAAGTAGTGACAGTGCCATGAGCTGGGAGCGATGTTCCCAGGGCTTGTGGGCAGTGAACCATGTGTCAGCCTGCTGAGAGGGCTGGTGAGGAACCAGGCAGAGAGCCTGGCAGCAACGCAGGAAGATTTAGCAATCTGCCTGATAGCAGTCAGTCTTAAATTCTGTCAGCCTTGTCTCTGGTTTAATTCTACCAAAACTGAAGAGGTTGAATGAAACATATCCACTTAGAGAAACCAGTTTTCTTTGGCAAGATACCATCCCATTGCAGGTTTTTTCAGCACCAAGTGTACTGTGGAGTATACACTGTATTGGGTGTAGGTGCCCAAGGTTTTGGTAGCATGGAGGTTGCATGAGTGGCTCATGGAGTTAGGGGCTGCTCCATGCCAGAGACAGCCATTCCAGTCAGCTCCAGGGCACTGCAGTGCCCAGTTGAGCCCCCGAGCCAAGATGGTGGCACTTCTGTGGAAACATACTCAAGAAAGAGCAGAAAATACCAAGGTCAGAGGAGGAAGAAGTTTTCCAGGTGCCAGGGCAGATATTCCCTCACAGCCCATGGAGAAACCAACTGGAGCAGATGGATATTCCTGATAGGAGCTGCAGCCCCTGGAGAGCCAACACCAGAGCAGAGGAGAAGTGGGAGAAGGAAGGAGCAGCAGAGAGGAACTGCTGTGTACTGACCCCCTGCCACATTGCTCTTTGCATCACTGGACGGACTGGGTGTAACCTGAGCAGTAAAAAGTAGGGAGTAGAGAAGTCTGGAGAGAAGGAGTGAAGGTGAGCCTGAGAAAGGAGGGAAGGAATGGGTTTTACCTGTGTGTTTTAATGTTTGTCTTTGTGCTTCCGCACATCTGAATTAATAATGATATTTATGAATCTATAGAGCTATAAATTGGCAATAAATTGTTTCCCCACATCTTGTCTGGTTTGCCCATAAGTGATCTCACTGACTCTATTTCAGCTCATGATCTTTCTTGCTCCTGTTCTTTCTGTTCTCTCCCAGTGTCCTGCTGGGATGGCGGACAGGGGATGGAGGATGGGGGAAAGGAGACAGGGTAAGGAAGGAGCAAGGGGATAGACAAGAGTTTGGCTGTTAGCTGGGGCTGACCCTACACATAAAAGCTTTGTGTAAAGCTCATTCACTTTTCCTTTTGCCAAAAAGAAGTCACCTGGAGAAAAGGTATGTCGTCCATCAATAGATCTTATAGCCAGGAAAGCCAACATGATCAGCTATCCCATCCACATGCTAAGTGCAAGTTATAGGACTGCCCTCCTTCCACTGCTGCTTGAAGAAAGCAATAACAGCCAGTGTAAAAATATTCCAGTTATGGAAAAATCTGCCACAACTCTTTTTACAAGTTTTCATTGGCTAATTATTATCAAATGTAGGGTTTGTTCTAAGTCACAAAATTACCATTTTGTACCTTTTTTCCTGATGCCTTACCACTTCTGGTGTGTTATTTCCAACTCCAGTATATGATCCTTCTTTTCTGATATCTTTTTAGGCTCCTTTTTACATCTCTGGGTGTGCCACTAGATGGCCTATCACATTTTTTTTCCAAGTTTTTGTTCAACAGTGCTTTCCTCTTCTTCTATTATGTTCAAACAGTCTGGATTTCACAAGCACAGACCCTGGAATGCAGTGCCATGATACACTCTCTGTATGTGTTCATACCATGGTATTTTTCAAGGTTAAGCAAAAACTAATTCAGCATGTGCACATGTTTCTCTTGCCCTCTGTCTTGTGCAAAGGAACTACACTGAGAATTTATCAGTGATCTTCACTGTTATAACTGCTATTCTATGCACACACATAAAGCAATACATAGTTTTATACCACAAGGATATACAACCATTTTTAACTGGCAACTCCCAGTACTTAGTAAATTTTGAGTTTCAAGTGTTTTCTATTTCTCCACAAGAAATAAAGTTTTAAACTAAAGTAATTTAAAACAAAACACACAACAATGTTTTGAAGCAGTAAGTATAGAAAGGGAATTGTATAAGCATCCAAAAGAAAATGCCTTCGTGCTTGAGTAATTCTGCAATGTAACCAAATATAATTATAGCATTTATTATTTATTTATACTGCTCTACATTATCTGTGGGATAAAAGTAAACAGGAAATTTCATCCATAATACTTTTTTTGGAACATTGTAAATGCCTGAGAACAAGGGGTTATAATGAAAATGTTTCTTCGGTGATAACCATAGACTGTTATACTGACGCTTTTATAACAAAGACTTGAAAGGAAACCCCATGGAGATTGAATTGTGTTCAGAAACTGGTGTTTAAGCAAAAGTTTCCTTCGTTCCCATCCAGAATTATTCCTGTCATAATGGAAGGACTGTGCAGAGACTCCAGCATAATAATTGACTTATACATGACACTACAGAGTGGACCTATTCATTTTCTGAAAAGGGTCAGTAATGACATTCTCAAAGGTGAAAGAGGCTTGCATGTAGGCTTTTGTGGCTTTTCTACCTTGTCAGAACAAGAAAGGAGAGGCGGTAGTAGTTGCTGACTTCATCCTCACCATTTTCAATGCTTTTATACATAGCTGGTTTCCAGCATACTATTCATTTATCACTATCAATTGTAACTAAGACTAAGCCAGTACTGTCACAAGCAACTTGCTATCTCTGAATTTCCCTGACTGTCACTTTTGAACACTGTGGTGTGACTACTTCCTTCCAAGCTGAAGAAGAGTCCCTGAAAGACTGGCCATACCATGCACTTGTGCACTGACTTTTCATTTATGCACACACTCTTAGGCATAATTTCTCCAAACATGATGGGACTATTTGTGTGCACAAAACATCTTACATGGGCAGACATTGGAGCTTCATGGCTCAAGGCTGAGATCACATTAGAATTGCAGTTAGTGCGATAAAACAACTGTTTCCTGAATGAAATTAACAAAAGATTAACATAGAATTAGCTTCTCTTTCTTTCTCTCTGGCTCTTTCTTCCTTCTATCCATTTTGGTTTTCCACCATAGTATGTATTTTTTCACTTGGCTCTCCCCTATTCTAAAAAGTAAATATGTAATATGCTAAATTAGGATTCCACCAATAGAAATTGACAGAAAGCTACTCTTTGCACCAAAAAATCTAATAGTCACAGGTTTTGGTATCTACTGAGAGTGATTGCCAGAACAGTATAACAACTGAGGTATGAGTTTTTGACATCTCACAGCAAACATTAGCTTCTGGAAATCTGGCAATACCACAGGTACACATTTCATACTTTTTATGTGAACCTTTCCCAAGTTCTTTAAACTAATTTAATTCTGAGCACAGTTTCTACTTTGCATAATTAAAATTAAACAAACAGAATGCCGTGTCAGAAAATTCCCAAAATGTGGACATAGGAAATTAAAATTGGTGATTGGTATGCAAGTGCAATTGACACCTTTGACTACATTTGGGAATTTCTGCATTCAGTTAAGGATTTTCAACTTAAGGTTATCTGTGTGTAGGGGAATGAAAAAGATTTTATTCCCTAAGAGTCCCTACAAGGTTTGTTTTAGTGCCTGGGACACAGAGAGTTTTGTATAAGGTAAGGAAACAGAACAAATTCTGAAAAATATGTTATTCTATAGTTTCAATAAAAGATTCCTGGGATTTCAAGTGTGATTTACTTTTAATGTTTGAATCAGCAGACTTATCCATTTAAGCATGCAATCTCCCATCAACATATTCACATCCATATCAACATCCCATCTCATTTCAAATTTCAGAAGAACAAAACATATAGGAGGAAAAGACCCTCAGCCAAATGTTACTGGAACACTGACAACTGGATGGAAGTCATGTACTTAAAGAAATTCTACTGTCATTTCACACAAAAAAAAAACCCAGAGATAAATCCTTTTTCATTACCCCAAAGTGATGGAAGAACAGAATTAAAGAAGAATTTTTGATGCAGACATCTGCAATGCATTTGAACATTTCTTCTATTTGTAAAATAGAAGACATTAATATGCCAAGTGAGGCATACTCTTAAGTATTTTGACATGAATTAATGAGTCCTGATTTAACATCTAAACATGTCTGAGACAGCTCTCATTTGCAGGAGGTTATCAATTGTTATATTGCACCTACCCTTTGGGATATGGTTCTTCAGAAAGAACCTGTGATGTTTTTCTCAACAGTTTCTTCCTCAGCTTGTCACCTGCCACATACTTCAGCTAATTCACAATGAAATATATAATATGAAGTTCTTCCAAATCTGTCTCAACAGTATGCTTGTCCTTCTCAGGCCTTGATCTCTGTGTGTTTTCTATCATTTAGTGTACCTATCACTTTAGGCAAAAGTTAAAAATAAGGACTACAGAGACTTTGCAATAAATTACACTTCCTTCTTTTTCTTAGACAATTCAGAAGATTTTGAAAGCTAACCAAAAATCAACAAGTGCCTTAATGTCCTTCATTGAAATCACAGCCAATTCCATTTTATGAGATGGATACCTCATTCTCTCTTCTTTCTGGAGTACTTTTATTCCCAAGTGATTCTTAGCTACAGAAGAAAGATACACAGTTGGTTAGATTCTGCCTTCAACAAAATTTCCCTCCTTTCTTCCATGATTAAATACTGGCTTCAGAAACAAAGTTGGATGTCCATACATTAGCTTTCTGGTGATGAATGATCCATTTACCATTTTTAGGTCTTTCCCCTTTGCCCTTTAAAGCAAATATACTGATCTCAAAGGAAAAAAGAATTTAAAGTTTATGGCTACATGATTGTCCTGGTTTCAGCTGGGACAGAGTTAATTTTCTTCACAGAAGCTGGCATAGTGCTGTGCTTTGGATTTAGTACTACAAGAATGTTGATAACACACTGATGTTTTCAGTTGTTGCCAAGTAGTGCTCAGACTGCTCAAGGACTTTTTGAGCTTCTCCTGCTCGGCCAGGTGCATAACAAGCTGGGAGTACAGCACAGCTAGGACAGCTGACCCAAACTGACCAAAGAGCTATTCCATACCATATAACGTCATGCTCGGGGGGGTTAGTCGGTTGGTCGGTCGTGGGGAGAGTGATCGCAGCTCGGGCGGTGTGGTCACGGCTCGGGGGGAGCGATCGCTGCTCGGGACGGGCTGGGCATCGGTCAGCGGGTGGTGAGCAATTGCATTGTGCATCACTTGTTTTATATATTCTGTATATTTTCTTACCATTATTGTTATTGTTATTGTTATTGTTATTCTTCTCTCTTATTAAACTGTCTCTATCTCAACCCACGGGTATTACTTTTCTTCTCCGATTCTCTCCCCCATCCCGCTGAGGTGGGGGAGGGGGAGTGAGCGAGCGGCTGCGTGGTGCTTAGTTGCCAGCCAGCTTAAACCACAACAATGATTCATAATCAGTCACTGATATCAGAAAGGGAACATAGATATAGCATCAAAATTTTCAGACTATCAAATAAATAACAACTGCATCAGTGATTTAAAGTGGCTATAGGCAAAGTTATTTAAATAATGGGTAATGGATGGCTTGCTAACTTCTACCCAGCATATTTCCAGTCTTAAAAATGGGATAATGGTTCTTCGTCTAGAGGAAGAAAAAGTTTAAAACAGCAAAGGACTAATATAGCTAGTTTATAAGAAACAGGATTATAAAAGAAAATAAGAGAAACTAAAAGATGCATTACATTTATAACAATAACATAGTAAGTTAATTGGTAAAACAAAATAATTCATGATGTATCAGTTTATTAGGAAAATTGAAACTGTTATGTTTCCTGTGTGTCTAGCTAGCTAGTCTTACTGTGCATGGAGTACAGTTGTGACCCCGTGGAAGAACTTCACAGTGGTTGAGCAATCACACAAGTGGCAGAGGATGAAACCACATAAAACCAAAAGAAAAGGTGCAATTGAATGATTTATTCAGAATGCCTACTTCTATGTCCTAAGCAAAACCAATGATAGTGGATGCGTGTGGTGGTGCATATCCCGCCCCCAAAAAAACTTTTTCTGTTTTAGGCCACTTTATGACATAAGGAATTCCTGCCAGACTGCAGACGTCGTGTAGTGAGTTGGTCAGTTAGGTATTCCTTATTTGTATCAAACTCCTACATAGCAGAGGCGGAACGCAGCACTATCTGTACCAGAAACCCATACAATACTGAGGTGGGGAGTGAGAATGGGAACAATCAGTTATCTCCTGATAGCCTTGAAACATACTTTATCTGGATCTAGCCTGAGTGATGTGGTACCATTTTTACCAGCCTTCCAGTGATTACCAACCCAGATTGTGGTTCAGGTGAAAATTTACTGATGACTAAAGCCAACCATCTCACACTCCTATTAAACAGCCATCCTAAGTGAGGCCCTTTGAGCTCTCCTGGACTACAATATATCCCTCTGAGTGGAATGCCTCTCAGAGCTAGCAAGCTCTTGAAGTTTGCTAAAATTGGAGGTCCATTGCCCAAGACCGACAGTGGAGCCTGCGCTGAAACCCTTCACTCCTTGAGGCTCAGCCCTCACCCATTGAGAAGTGCCAAGGCATTCGATGTGAATATTTCACGAACTTGAGGAGAATTTTTAACAGCTATACCTTTATATATATGTATATATTCTTAACTTTGTGTGTGTGTATGCATGTGTAAATCAATTTAATAGTCTGTAGATGTATGATTTCATTACAAAGTAAGTCTTATACTGCTGCTAGATATATATATATTATCCTTAGATATAAATCATTGACCAGGTCTGAGACTAGGATTGGACCTAGCCTCACCCATACTCCTCTCTGAAAAGGAGTTTAGAAAGCAAGGGGGTCTATTCTGAACCTTGTGGCTCAAGGGGAGGGTCCTCCTTATTCTCTGCACCCATGGTCTCTCTGTGAATCATTCTAACTCGAGTGTAACCTAATTTTCCTTTGTGTACGTCTTCCAAGTAGTGACAGAGTGAACTTTGCCATCTTTGAATCTTTAACTAAGTTGCTGTTTTGATTAATTTTGTCTAATAATTTTGTTAATTGACAGATGATTATTACTAAAATATCACAATCTAATCCTGTGGTTTGTCATAAGTAAATTCTAAACTGCTACTAACTTAAACTTGTGTCATCAGGATTCAAAAATCTGTGTTCAAGACAAAGTGGTATAAAAATTGTGCATATGCAGATTTTAAGCTACATTTCTGGAAACGTTCACTTGTGTTCAAATGCCCATGTGGGATTCTTTTGCATGCACATTTTCAAGAATGAAAAGATGCACAAAATAGGAATGGAAAACCCATTCTTGTTAACTCAGGTGGAAGACATGAAAAATCAAGCAGAGACTAGAACTGAAAAAAAAATTGCTGTTAAAATTCTTAGCGAGCAATTGTTGCAAAAATACAGATATTAATAGGTTTGATGGGAGACCCTCTCTTTTAAAACAGACAAGCACAGACATTTAAGATTGACTCACTTAAGGCAATAAAATTTGCATAGACACACAATCTCCTCTTTCTCTCCACATAATAGAATAAAATAGTATGTTAATACTTACGAGAAAAATATAGAGGGCATCAGTTGTTATCTGTATAACAATTAAAGAATTAGTTTTTTAAATCTCATATATGGGGAACTGTGGAAGCTTGGGAACCTATCCTCACTTTTTTGGCATTTGCCTAGGTCTGGCATTTGAGATGGCAACTATGCTTTTGATTTAATTGCTCCATTAAAAACTCAGGAAAAAAAGTCATTTATTATCACCAAAAGAAGAAAAAGTTGCTGGCTTTAAAGCAAGTATCACACACAGTGAAGAGGAATAAATTCTTTATGAAATACAGCAGACATAAATGTTTATAACAGTGGGATTATCTTATGTAGCACAATTTGTGCTAACAAGACTTGTTTCCACCAAACTGTATCTTCATTTGAGTATGGATAAATACAAATCCAGGGGCCAATCTGAAGGATTTGTGGGGAAAAAAAAAAAAATTCCAGTGAAAGAAGGCCAGAAGAGGATTTTCTCTTTCTGTATTTACATTGTTGATTCAGCTCTGGATTACTTCAACAGAAATCAATAGCACTCTCATTTTTTAAAGAAAACCACCAGCATAGCTTTTAATATAACAAAATAATTATAACTGCAGTATTATACAACAACTAACACTTTCTACTGAACTGAGTAATCTGCAAGCTTTCAAGCACTTGGTCTATTCCCTTCCTTCATAATATGACACTTGCCACACTACACAAACCACTGTGGTAAATAACCTGCACACTCTCTGTGGAAGAGGCTAACTTCACCTCTGCTTGCATAAGTATAATAAATGATCATCATAATGTGTATAACAGTCAGTCCTTTCCCAGACTATGTTTTTCTTTACATAGTCACAGCACTTCTTTTAAAGCCTGTGTAAACTTCCAGCAAAGAAAAGCTATCAGAAAAAAAAGTTCTTAATGCAAGGACATCAGCAATGTCTACAAATTCTCCCATGAATGTCGTAGAATAGTGTACCCTTCTTTCAGACACAGACAATATCTTATTTCATGATTAACTGAGATATATTTCAAAAAACACTTCAACATTTTGAAAGAACACATTAAACAACAGTAGCCCACACTCAGACATCTGCTTTTTAACCCTTGGAAGTTATTCTTAACAAAAGTCATCACATTAGTCATAAGTTTTTCCACTTTTTATTGAATGATTCATGCTGTGTCAGATAAAGTCTTTTGTAGAACAGGGTGAAAAATTTTGGCCTGTAATTTTCATTTAGTCCAAACCCACATGTTCAGTGACAAAAAATTAATTATTTTATTAAGTTCTGCCAGACTACATGTAAAAAATTATAAATATATAATATTTTTAAGATTCCTTTGGATCATTCCCTTTTTCCCAGAATGTTCATGTGCTCCAAAAATGCTATCAATGTCTAAATCTTTTTAATAAACAATTTCAAGCTATTCGAACGTAAACTGTTTAAACCTAAACAATTCTAGTGCCTTTGTTCTGAAAATCAATTGTTCTATGTTATAAACATTTCCCCAGTATTTAAAAACTACCCCAAACAAGTATCATAATTACAGCCATTTATGAGAGAAACAGGTGAACAAATAAAAGAAAATATGTGTTAAACCTACTTACATTTCAATGTAGCCTCATAAAGGCCTCCATTTCCCTTGATTTCTCAGCTTGCCTCACCTAACCAACTGATAAATCAGGGCTTTAAGTTTTGTCCATATCTTTTTTTCTTCTCAGGGAACATGATGAGAAATCCCTCATGTAAATATCCTGACAAAGAGCTATTTTCCATTTTCAGAACCCAATAACATGACCATAGATAGCTAATATAACTATCTGTTAATATACCTATAAAACCTGTCCTTATTTTTAATAGACATTTTGAGGTACACCATGTGGTCCTTCGTGTATTCTCACTGCATTGTATTGGAAGATCAAGGCTAAAATACGCTGACAAATCTGTCATTGGATAAAAATGGCACCGACTGAGCTGTATTTTAGAGCTCCTTGGAGAAGAAATACAGTACGTCTAAGGGGACTTCAGAACGGTGAATGAATTTCAAACCTGATGCAGAAAGCAAGGTGATTCTCACAGTGACTCATATAAAGGTTTCATTTCAAGATGGTGTATCCTCTATTTCACAGACAATTCATCCATTCTGCTTGACTCATGAGAATTGTGTTCTGACCATGCTTAAATTTACAGGGAGGTCCTAGAAAATTTTCTACTTTGTTGGTATTAAACATGTACCAGTAATGAACAACCAAAGGTTTGGTGATCTCAAGTAGATGGCATTCTGTGCAGGCGGCGTGCATGGAGAGAACATGTATTATAATTCTTTGGCTTTTTGTCCCTACTGAAGCACTGAAGCGAAAGGCTCTGGAGCAGAGGATCACGCAGAGGGACCCTCCTAAAGTGGCAAAACCGCAGCAAAAACCACGGCGGCAAAAGGCAAAAAAGCACAGGGAGAGAGAGGGAACCTGAACCCTCCCCTCCCCCCAGGGGATGAAATTGATAGCCCAGCTCAAGTGCATCTACACTAATGCACGCAGCATGGGCAACAAACGGGAGGAGCTGGAAGCCATTGTGCAGCAGGACAGCTATGATGTAGTCGCCATCACAGAAATCTGGTGGGATGCCTCTCATGACTGGAGTGCTGCAGTGGATGGCTACAAGCTCTTCAGAAGGGACAGGCAAGGAAGGAGAGGCGGTGGGGTGGCTCTGTATGTCAGGGAGTGTTTTGATTGTACAGAGTTTGACGCTTGTGGTGAGGCTGAGTGCTTATGGGTAAGAATGAGGGGGAAGGCCAACAGAAAAGATATCCTGTTGGGAGTCTGTTATAGACCACCCAACCAGGATGAGGATGTTGACGAAGTATTCTACAAGCGTCTGGCAGAAGTCTCTCAGTCGCGAGCTCTTGTTCTCGTGGGGGACTTCAACTTACCAGATGTCTGCTGGAAATACAACACAGCAGAAAGGAAACAGTCCAGAAGGTTCCTGCAGTGTGTGGAAGATAACTTCCTGACACAGCTGGTAAGTGAGCCTACCAGGGAGGTGCCCTGCTTGACCTCCTGTTCACTAACAGAGAAGTACTGGTGGGAGAAGCGGTGGTCAGAGGTAATCTTAGCCTTAGCGACAATGCTAGAGTTTTCAATTTTTGGTGAGGTAAGGAAGGGGGTCAGCAAAACCACCACCATGGTCTTCCACAGGGCGGACTTCAGCTTGTTCAGAACACTGGTTGGGAGAGTCCCTTGGGAGGCAGTCCTGAAGGGCAAAGGGGTCCAGGAAGGTTGGGCATTCTTCAAGAAGGAAGCCTTAAAGGCACAGGAGCAGGCTGTCCCCATGTGCTATAAGCCAAATCAGTGGGGAAGACAACCAGCCTGGCTGAACAGGGAACTTCTACTGAGACTCAGGAAGAAAAGAAGAGCTTACCAGCTCTGGAAGAAGGGGCAGGCAACCCAAGAAGAGTACAAGGATCTCACCAGGTCATGTAGAGAGGAAATTAGAAAGGCAAAAGCCCAACCAGAACTCAACCTGGCCACTGTTGTAAGGGATAATAAAAAAAGCTTTTACAAATACATTAACAGCAAAAAGAGAGCCAGGGAGAACCTCCATCCTCTAGTGGATGCAAGGGGGAACATTGCCGCTAAAGACGAGGAAAAGGCTGAGATACTCAACGCC
>JAKFQP010000064.1:228924-252347 GCA_023375905.1 Nycticorax nycticorax | reverse complement strand
TGGGCCGAGGCCAACTGTATGAGATTCAACAAGGCCAAGTGTCGGGTCCTGCCCTTGGGTCACAACAACCCCATGCAATGCTACAGGCTTGGGGAAGAGGGGCTGGAAAGCTGCCTGGTGGAAAAAGACCTGGGGGTACTGGTTGACAGCTGGCTGAATATGAGCCAGCAGCATGCCCAGGTGGCCAAGAAGGCCAATGGCATCCTGGCTTGTATCAGGAATAGTGTGGCCAGCAGGAGTAGGGAAGTGATCGTGCCCCTGTACTCGGTGCTGGTGAGGCCGCACCTTGAATCCTGTGCTCAGTTTTGGGCCCCTCACTTCAAGAAAGACGTTGCATTGCTGGAACATGTCCAGAGGAGAGCCACAAAGCTGGCAAGGGGTCTGGAGCACAAGTCTTATGAGGACCGGCTGAGAGAACTGGGGTTGTTTAGCCTGGAGAAGAGGAGGCTGAGGGGAGACCTTATCGCTGCCTGACAGGAGGCTGTAGTGAGGTGGGGGTCAGCCTCTTCTCCCTGGTAACAGGCAATGGGATGAGGGGAAATGGTCTGAAGTTGCACCAGGGCAGGTTTAGGTTAGACATTAGGAAAAATTTTTTCAATGAAAGGGTTGTCAGGCACTGGAATGGGCTGCCCAGGGAAGTGGTTGAGTCCTCATCACTGGAGGTATTTAAAAGACGGGTGGATGAGGTGCTTGGGGACATGGCTTATTGGTGGGATGGCAGGGTTAGGTTAACGGTTGGACTTGACGATCCTAAAGGTCTTTTCCTACCTAAACTCTTCTATAATTCTCTAAGGCTCCAGTTCATGTCTAATCAGTGAGAGGATAATGCAGAGAGATAGTAGAATTTCTAGCCAAAAAGATGCTATTGTGAGATTCTGATGAAACATAAAATGAAAGTTATCTGGGGCTATGCAGTGGAATTTTGTCATCAGCTATGCTGTGATAAAGGGATTGCAGAAAGTGGAAGAACCAATATAGTTGGGAGAAAATGGAAATGTGACAATACCCCTGTTATGAGGATATAAATATTAACTTTCAGACATAATTCAGACTTATATCTCTCTCCCTTCAAGAAATACTGGAAGAGCAAGAGGAAAATCTGCATTACATACAATAGAGGGATAGATTAAGAATAGGAACACTGATAACATTTATGAAGAGCAATAATTATCTTTCAAAGGTCCTGATATATCCTCAGAAGTTGCCGAAGTAGGCTGATCAAATTTTTTCTTGACTTTCTGAAATAGCACTGTGAAAAGTTTTGACAATTTCCCCCAAAATATTCTGTTGTTCCTTTAGCAGGCTTTATCATAAATGGAACTTTCTGATAGCGCACCTCCTGGTATAATGGAAGACTGTAGGCTGCATTAACAAAACCAGCTGTGTAAATGTTTTTAACCAGAATTGAAGTAAAAGAGGGGAACAGAAAGACATGGGTCAGTCTCTTCATATTTTTATCCCCCTGACAGACTCTGGTTCTAAAATGTAATAATCATAAAATCCTCTTTTATGAAAGCTTTTAGAAACAATTAAAATATCAAGCAGAGGGAGTATGAATCAGTTTCTCCAGTTATCCAGTTGCTTGAAAAACTCAAGGTGGTTTTATGTTCATGGCTGGTACTGATACTCTGAAAGTCAACACATGCTGCTGATGGCTTTTCTGAGTTGAAGCAAATGCAATTTTTTAGTGAGTCAGGCTTACTCTCTTAAACACAGTCCTAAACAACCAAGGCAAATTGAGCTGATAAAAACTTGTTTGTCAGGGTATAAATCTCTCTTGGGCTGTGCACTGTTGCTCTATTAGAGAGCATCTCCTTTTTCTCACAATGTACAAAGATGCACAGATGGTAGAAGTTTGGAAAAATTCCCAGAACAGCACTGAGGGAGCAGTCAGAATAATAAAGTGTAGGTAAGGAGAACAGAATTCTAACCATATCAAAATTTTTAGTGAATATGAGAGATGATGAACAGGTAAACCAGGTGGTCCAGTGTTTATATTAAGTTCTATAACTGATTCACCTCAACTTGTGGCAGGTTTTCAACAAAATTAATTCAATCTTTTATCCTAGCACTGTCAGTGGCAGACAGTTTTATTTCTGGTGCTGTCAGCAATGGGTCAAAACATAGTAGAGAGGTCCATAAAAAAAAATTTCAACCTGCCATGAAAGTAGTAGTGATGTGTAATAGATTAAATTAGTCGCGGTACTTCTTTATAATACACCAACATTGCTCAGCCTGGAGAATACTGGCAGATTAATTTTGATTCAGCTTTTGGTTATATATTTGACATTAGCCTGCAAGAAGAAAAGGAAAACCCTGCTGTTAGATTAGCAAAATCTACTTTAAGGTTGATTCTGTTTGTGAAAATACAAAAGTATATTCATATTCTTTTGTAGAACTTGCTACAGTGCTGCTGAAACTGATGGTTCCATTCATTATTAACAGTATTCTCAATATCCCATTTGCTGTAAACACATCCAATATAAATAAATTACTGTAGGTATATGAGAAACTATCCAACTCAAACTATTCTTTTATTGGAAGTGCATAACATAAAGACTCAAAGACTGTTCAGAAGATAGAAGCATCAGAGTTGATCATGTCATGGAAATGTTCTCCAGATATTCGTGCCATTGAGAAATGTGGAAGGTAAGTAGCAAAAAGAATCATCTCAGAACATAGCTACATGATATTCTTAGACTACTAATGGAGAACTAGTCTGGCAATGACAAATTTTACCTTTACCTTTCCTCAAAATCAGATGAAAGGTAAATAATTTTTCACATTCTTGCAAAAAAATTTGTTTTATTTTCTAAATGAGAAGGGAGTCTTTCACTCTGAGAAGGTATAGAGAAAAGCATTTACTTGCCCATACCTACTCAGTGGGACAGTTAAGTTACAGGTCACAATGTCATATGAAGGGGGACACATATAAATCAGCATTTCTTCTTTCTCCCCTCTTGTCCATATTTCCATGTAAGGGGGATCTGAAGGCCAGACAGAAGCTATGCTGCACTACATCAAGCAAACCACAATTCAGATTGAGGACTGAGGATCCTGATTGCCCCATATTTACCCATTTCATACTTCACCCAAACAAGTGTGAAAAATTAGCAGAAAAAGATGAATATCTGCAAAATATCTTGTGTTTGATGAATAGGCTACTGTAACAAAAACTAATTGTTCTGTCAAAAATGTTTTTACCATTGTGCATTTTCAGTGTAAAGGTGCATGACCACTGCAAATATATACATGTCATGCATGAAGTGTAAAATAAAACAGACTCTATATTGCAAAGACTTGTTTTGGTTAAGTGTCTGTTTGTAAGACCTGATGGGTACTACAAGTTAAGAAAGGATAAAAGTTAAAGGTGCTCAGATTACCTTAAAATCAATTTTACATCCATTCTTAGTTCTCGACCAAAAAACGGCAATATTGTAGATTGTGCATTTTAGCGTCTCTTCACTTGGCAGCATTTTCTCTCAAAAATTGTCTCTCTTGGCCATTACAGAGTATTGTTCCTGCTGATTTTTAGAATTATTCAAGTCAAGATTGAAAAGATCTGGAATATGTCAGAAATTCAAAACATGCTGACTTGACTACTCACAATTACTGTGAAAAGCTTCATTCTTTTCCCATATCACTTATGCTAAAAAATATATAATCTATAGAGAGGGAAAATAATGTTTATGTCAAAACTAAATATACTATTTTTTGGCCTCCTTCTTGTTTAAGAGTATCAACATCTTTTAATTTGCAATTTTTAGGTTTGTTTGCACTAATGTTATTTACAAGGCAGAAGAAAGGTAAAAGAGTAAAGAAAGAATATAAGCACCACTTCGAGAGTTGTTTTTCTCTATTAAATATTTATCTCATAAATTTAATTCAAAACATACCTGGCTTTATTTGTGCAATTCCAACTTAATGAAATTTTATTTAATTATGACTCATAATCATAAATTATTCACTCATTATTCTACAAGACTTCATTTGGTTGAAGTGAGTAGTGAATTATATTTATAAAGCCACATTCTGTTTTTCTAGTTTAAAACTTATACTTCAAATGACTGTGACAAAAAGTTCTATCATTGGTATCAACTGTTCAAATCATACTGGAAGAGGCATTGTAACATTGTATTTGCACACGAGTAGAATAATCTGTTCAGAACCACTCAATTCCACAGCAAAAGTGGTTCTTAGATTTTTCTACTGTTCCAAAGGCAGTGTAGAAACAGAGGAGATTTGGAAACCTGAAGGAGGAATAGTTTGGCCACAAATGAAATGAAAACATTCTTCATTATGTGGCCAAGCATTCACAAAGATTAAATGACAGTTTGGAACTTTAAAATTTATGAAGGTGGGGGGGGGGGGGGGAGGAGGGGGGGTGAGTTTTCTTTAAAGCAGGTAAAGGGACTCTGAAGAGGAAGAAACCTTGGAGACTTCACCTTGCTGTCAAGAAATTGCTGAGATTAAAAACTTCAGACCGGGAATGTCCCCCTGATGACCTTGTTGAAGCTACTTTCTGACTCAAACAGAATCCAATACATAGCATTAGTAGCAAGTCTTGCTAACGCCTTAGGCCGCAGGCTGTGAGCTTTCACCTAGATATGCTGACTGTATACTGAACTTTTACTTAGCTACATGCCAGAAGGTCCTGAAAACAGTGCAAACCAGAAAGATAAGATAGCCACAACTGTCAGCAGAAGTTTCATCCATTAAGAAAAAGAATGTCCAGCCTGGAGTTAAAGAAAGGATCCTATAAGGAACAAGAAGATCCCAGACCTAAATGTCGCTATTGCACTTAACAGTTGTGTGAGGGGAGATGAACTTAAATTTTAAGGGTATAATTGCCCAGAGATTTATTTGTTTAGGGTCCCTCTCCAGAGGCACCGAGCTCAAGATGGTCTTTTACTGCTGTACCTCTCAATAAATTCATTTGGCACACATCATTTTGGAAAGTCTGCTTCAGGGAAACCAAGGGTCAAGGCTGAAGGGAGAGAAAGTGTCTGAGCGTGAGTGCGTGTGTGAGCGAGGAGTCGAGAAAGGGCACCTGTCAGCTCAGTGGAGCTGCCTGCTGCAAAAGGACTCTGGTCCTAGCAGTTCAGGTCTTGGGTGGTGTGCGTGTGGCTCCCTGAATGGTGTGTGAATGCTCAGGCAGCTGCTTCTGTTTTAACAGCCTTGTATTCCAATGTCCTCAAAGTGCCTTGCAGAACTTGAGACTAGTAACTGACTCTTTTTGTATCTTCAGGGAAGAGGGATCTAACCTATCTGTCTAGCTTGAATCATGTTTGAATAATAGGTAAATAATATTTTAACTCTGTTTCTTGAGTCAGTGAAGATGACATTCCTGGAAAAGATTTTTAGAAGATCTGTACAAAAACATTTTTAGCGGATAATGGATGATATTTCTTCTTCAGTAAGTGTACTGAAGTATTTTGTACTTACAATGGCAATTTTTAAAATACCACTATTGTTACAAATAGCAAGGGCTAAATTTATCACCGTGCTCACCATAAAAATTAAATAAGTATTAGCCAAGATCTTCCAGCAAGCAGAAAATGTTCACAGGTGACCAACTACTTAAAAACAGATTTATATTTTCCCTTTCTTAAGGTATAGACCTAAATATAAACCTAAATAGTTTTCCTTTGCTTTTGATTGAGGTTCTGTGGACAAATGGAGAACTGCCATGGATATAATAGTGCAAATATCTTGGAGAGAAAACCTGAAGTGGGTGGGGAGGGGCTGCTAATATTGTTTTTATTAACATAACAACTAATCAACTTGGGGGAAATATGTCTTTGTTAAAGATTCAATGCCACTGTTTCTGCCAGCATGGACTGAAAAAAATGCCTAGAATGAATACTGTAGCAGGAGTAGGGTAAACTAGTCTTGTTATTCTTGATATTTCTGAGTAAAAAAGGTTTTCTTCTTTTAAAACATCCTGAATTTCTCATTCCTGTCTCCTCTGTACATGAGAGTAAGATGTTAGTTGTAGTTGTCAAAATCAGGTTTTTTCTTTATACATCATCTTTTTATGGAAATAAACTCCAACATCAAACAATTATTTTGTTTGTTGAATAGAAGCCATAGTCATTCAAGCATAGCAAAACCATTTATTTGACTATGGCAGCAATCACTGCTTGCCATCACTGTAATATTTGCACCCATTTAGTAGCCTCAAATATGTCTTTAATGTCTTTGCATATTAAAGGTGAAGTTCAAAGATAATAAAAGCGTAAGAGTGAACAGATTTACTACACTGTTTTCTGAGTTAGCCTTATAGTTCAGGTAGCTTTCATTCAGGATTCCTGAAAGCGTAGGTCCTGTCAAAGTAGCTCTGTGAAGGAGTTTAAATCAAGCATGCTCTGTTGCATTCAGACTCTTGGTGGATTAATGCATTATAAAGCAATCTGGGCAAAATACACAATTTGCAGTGAAGCTAGTTTTAATGATAGGGTTGGAAAATTATGTTTGTTAAAAGTAAGTGTAATGGTTCAACTCATTTCATAACATTTCACAAAGCTTCTTTTGCATGTTAATACTGAATTTTCATTCACACACTTTCCTTCTGTTTTGTAAAATCTGATTGTTTTGAAGCATAGACTGAGCTCTGTGTTTGCCTGATCATAAACCAGGTCACAAGAAAAGTTGGGATAGGTGGAGAAAAATGTAAGACATTTATAAAACTGCTAATCCTTGTTAATCAGCCATAAGTTCTTGTAGGTGTTTGTGCCGCTGGAGGATACTAGCAAAAAGTCTTCAGCCTGTGTAAAAACTCACAGAAAATATGATACAGTCCATGATCTAAAGCATACCTAACCTAGTTAGGGAAGACAGGTCGTTAAGAAAAAAAGAGACTGAATATTCAAAGAGGTGGGCAGTATGAAAGCCTTAAGAATCACCTTATTTCTACAAGTTTTTGTTGACGTTTTGTTGGTTTCCCTTATTAGGTTGAACCTAACCTTATTTAACATTATTAAGTTAAATCCTTTTGGAGAGGTTATTTTATCAATGGAAAGGCAAAGGGCAGCAGGATAAATTGGAGTCGGTGTAGCACAGCAGACATCAGAGACAGGCAAAATATTTTTGGATGAAAACTTCAGAAAGCCATCTGAGAGTGTTGGTGTGATTCGATCTGAAGCTTCACTCTGTAGGTACTGCATTCAATTTAATCCTTGCCTTTTGGTAGAGAATAATTCCCAAATTCACAGAAATAAAGAACTGACATGTAAAACATCTGCAAGAAGCTTTTCACCCTGAATTTGCTGTAGTGTGTCTTCTCTGTACTTGTTTTATCAGAGATTCATGCCATCTAAAGGATATCAACTACTGGTGATACAGTGAGGAGACTGCAGATTCTGCTCATCCCATGCACATGTAACACTGATCATGCAACTAAGAAAAGCATTCTTTGGGTCAACAGAATTAATTGCTGAGGGCTGCAAAAGATTCCTGGCATCTGCTTGTAAAACTAGAAGGTGGTCATTGCTGCTGACTAAATTTCATTCTGCCAAAACTGTAACTCATCTTATGTTAAGAAAAATCTGTGTCTCTTCATTGATCTCTTTATTGCAATCTCAAAGGGATGCACTTTCTAGACAAAAGATTCTGATAAATATCTAGGAAGGTCCCTAAGATGATATGCTGGATATCACTGGCTATTTATGTACTACTAACACTTTTTGTAACCATAAGAATACAGAGCACAAAGCAATATTCCATGATAAACTCTCATCCTAATAATAACCATAATAAAAATGATACAGAATCATTGACGATAGGACTGCAGGCAAACTTCATCTTAAAGTATTTTAATAACTGATTTTGTCCTAGCATATAATAAAAAGCAATATGGCTGGGGCAAATACAAATATTGAACTATTGATCCCAACCTTCTCACATATTTGATGCTGAAGTTTTGTACTAGATTTGAGATATTTCCACAGGCATTATAAGACACAACAGCAGGTGGCAGTTATATTGCTCTCTAAAACGTCAAGAACATTCTGCAAGTTATGAAAGTTCCTCAACAGTTTCTAGCTGCTAAATGACTTACAGTGTATGCATTCTAAGCTGATTATAATGTGGACTAAGAAAATGCTAAAGGTCACAAACTCTCCACATTATGTAGTCATTAAAAACTAGACATGTTATCTCTGTATTTTCCCAGTCAATCTACCACTGTAGCAATAAAACCAAACTGCACTAGAACCAGGCCTTTCCATTTAGCACGCTGAACACCTCAGGGAAATGTTGCATTCAGTTTTGTACTACTTAGAGCTAATCTTTCAGTTTATCTGTTTACAGGTCATCTCAGATCAATAACAGTGCCAGGAAAAATGCATGCTAAAAACCTGTATAATTAAAAAGTTTGGGAATGCACCTACCTACAATGCATACAGAGCTTTCTTTTCTGTTACAGACACATTCTAAATAGCATTGCCTTGATGGAGAGACTGAGTCAACCCACCGGTTCCTACAGGCTTGTTAAACATTTTAAATCAGGTTGGTTGTTATGATAAATTCTGTGAAATATTTATCAAAAATTATCATGAAACAGGTGTCTCAGAACAAAGAGCTGATTATCTGTTAAGATATCAAGGGCTAGTTTATCTGAAACTTAAACTGAAAGCTGAAGAATATACAGCTTGCTCTCTCTCTAATAATTGAGGAACAGTCCACCAGTCAATAGTAAGAGTTGGTCCTGTGCTCTAGCTAAAGCTAATCTTTATTGGAAAACTTGGCAGGAATTTGTCACAGATGCTGCAAAGATAAAAGAAATGTCTCTAATTGAAGCCTATTTGAAAGACCTGAGATCTTCAGCTTTCTTACAGAATGTCTTCATAGCATTACAAAGACATCCTGCCTTCTCTTCTGTTCTTTTTGTTCTTGACAAACTTTCAAATTGTGTCTTCCTTTTGTGTGAGCTCTAACTCATCCATTCTGAAGTCCTACACTTCCAACATTAAAGTCGTGTGTGTGTTAGCAACAGTCATTTGAAGCAATGTCAAAGGAAGTAAGACATTGGTTTTCTTGATCTGCTCAAATTAGAACAACCTGATTAATTTGGCTCTCATCAGATTTAATTCAGGTCTCATATTACTTTCCTGGGTCATGGCCTCAGGAAACAACTGAAGTGAGGGGCCCAGGAGTGAGGTTCTCACTGCCTTGATAGACAGCTTCTTTTTCACCAGTGGAAGTTTACTGTTAGTACAAAGTTCAACTACTCGGCTAATGCATTATAAAGTGGTGTGAGTTCAAGCAGTTTTTCCCAGCATTGCAAGGTCACTTTGCTACAGGGAAGCAAGCTTTCAGCTAATGTCACCAAAAAACACATGGAAGGAAGTTGCAGAAAATGTGGTTTAAAGGAAAACACAGATAGTGGTTTCTCCAGAGGCTAGGAAGATCCACACTGCCCTGCAGAAAATTACTGTAACTGATAAGTAGCCTGTCTCTGTTGTGGAGTATTTAAGCTTTTGGAACTCATCAAAACATCTGAAGAACACTAGTACTAGCTCCTTCAGGAACATTTTATTAATTGCACATTGTGATCTGGGATTTACATATGAATAAATTTCCCTGCAAGCAACATTAATGGCAAAGACAGCCAGTATCTGTTGACTCACAGAAGGCATGCAGACTGAATAACATCCTTGGCCTCCTGGTCATTTCTTGATTTTACTGCCCACTGACTCACGTTTTTAAAAGAACAGTGATTGCACATGACAGAGGTGGCCATAGCAGAAATATTTAGCATGGGCTTTTCTGTAAATGAAATCTAGGATACAGTCACGATGTGGAATTAATTTTAGCCCCTGCTGCAAAAAGCTCTGGGGATAGCAGGACTATTCTAATGATTTTATATCACTGGCCCAGGTACCATGGAGCTTGTCCAAGAACTCTTATTCACACAGTCTGTCAGGAATCCTGGAGTGATGCTTATGTAGCTGCCTGGGTGTCAGTTCTCAGGACTCTAAACGGTCGTCTTTATTATAAAGAACTGCAACATAAAGGCAGCATAGCCAAAAAAAGATTATTATTTCCTATTCTAAGTAAGTAAGACTGAAAATTAGTTGTATTCTACAGTTGCCATTCTTCTCATGTGCAGGAGATCTATTCAAGGGGTAACATTATCTATTTTACATCAGTCCCACCCTGATATGCTGTATTTTTTACCTGGGAAATACATGGTGCACGATTTGCTTCTTTGCTTTGACTTTTCATTGTCAAACCATATGTGATATGAATCTAATTTCTAATTTCCTTATTATGAAACAACTGGAGTTATTACACTAAGTACACATTTTGCAAGTAATGTTGAATTAGGAAATGACAAAAGGGACACTTTTTTAGAGGACCAATACAATGAGTGTAGACATAAACATTTCTGAGATTCTGTAAAAACATACTTACAATTAAAAAAAAAAAACAAACCAACCAACCTAAAACACATTCACATTGCAGCATAATTCACTGTTGTTGGCTGTAGACCAAGGAATATACAGTGGAAAGGGGATGGAATAGACCTTGACATCCACAGTTTCTGTTTTCCTGGAAAGGACAAGGAGCTTTCTAGCACAGTTTAGAAAGTTGGTGGAACTATTCTAAGAAAACAGAAGGGCAGGAGTAGAACTAATTCAACCCTTCATAAGTGTAGCTTCATACAATAGACCTCTGATTCTAAATCATGAATCCCATACCCAGAGCATGGTGATACAAGTTTTACTTAACAGCTAAGTATTCACCTGAGAAGACAAGATCAACTGGGTCTTCTAAAGAACCCAAAGGAAAATATTACCACTAGCATATGTGGGGAAAGGTCAAAATCCTACAGGAAAATGACGTATCTCTATATCCAGAAGAGGAAAACATACAATACTGAAAAGTAAAATACAAAAATAACAACTGATAATGTTATGTTGCTCCAACATTAGAGTAAATAAAAGTTACATCTAAAAAAGTCTTTCAAAATAATCTGCACTAAATTTTAGGCATGCAAGCGTTGTAGACCATGAAGATTATATGGTTGTTGTGCGTAAGAGAGGCATGTATTAGGTCTTGTCTGATCTGATTTAAGCCAAATCTCAAGAAGCCATGATGTATTTTCTGATTAAGGGTGAATTAAAAGTTTATAAATAAAAATATGTTAAATTGTTTTGCTGAACTGGCACTATTTTACATCGGAACATGACTTCCTGTTATTGAGAAGTCCCAGCGAGTGTTATCAAATCAGAAATGCTAATCAAATAATGCAGTACATTAACAGAAAGTACATTTCAGACTCATGTCTGAATTTTCCAGAAATCTTGCATTAGCCAGTATGTTCAGACATTCAGAGCATGATGTACATATATGAACAGAAAAGATACATTCAAAATCTCCTTGCTAATACATATTAAAGTGATATGTAACAATATTTTTGCCCATGAAAAGTACCTGGTATCTGTATTTTGGTGTATTAAAATATTGCAGGTAACAGCTTACGTACAAGCTAATTATCAAGAGCAGTTCACAAAAATCATCCAGTGAGCATGTACAGATGCCTGATAATTTAAGGAAATAAAAATATATTCCCACGGAATACACAGTGTTAATTCATTAAGTAAATAGGGACTGTGAGTTATGCAACAACATTACCACTGATGTAAAAAAAATATTCAAATGAACTTTGCAGCAAAGAACTTCCTGTATTTTGAGTTCTATGTCATGTTTTGTAACAGTACATAAAATATGGTATGCTACTGTTTTTTAATTTAACACCAGATGATTCAAAAGCCATAAACATCTTAACTCTAAACTTCAGATCAAAATGTTTGGAAAGGCCATGTATATATGTAAGTGTCTTAAGTCTGTTGTTTCAACATGGAAAGCTGATAAACAGAAGTCACATACCCATCCCCACTTTTAAAACAAATGTTCCGCAGGGTGTTTTTTCTGAAATACAACTCATTGCCTTCTCTCAAATCTCAAATATTATTGTTTAAGCATTTTACTGTCTTCCCCTTTGGTGTGGGAGGGATTTTTTATTCATTTATTTACAAAGGGGTTTACAGGTGAAATACTAGAAACTACGGGACAGATTTTGAAGGTACATTCAGAGAATTAATAGTTCTACACCAAACATAAAATATTTATCTAAGATAAAAAGGTAATACACTCTTACAAGCCTACATTTCCGCTGTGACTGCAGGTCAGCTTTCTTCTGGATGTGATGATTCATGCTGCTCCAGACTAAGATTATGCCTAACTGGTATAATTCAACCTGGAGAAACCTCCCTCCTTCCAGACTCATTATCCAATACTGTCCTTATTCAAATATTATGCTGCAAAGGCTTATAAGAACTGCTTTGATTCTGGAAGCCACTTCCTCCAACAGTTCCTAAAAATAAGATAAACCGTTGTTAACTTTCTAGCTAATTTAGGAAGAAGCATACCTATTTTAAAAACATAACTAGGTTATTCACTGACCCAAATAGTTCACAGAACTACTCCATAGATGACAAATATTACTATTTCTTTTCCCATGTATATACAAAGGAAAAAACCCACGCACACTCACTAGATGTACAAGGGGAAGAAAAAAGATAAAGGAAACATATTTTTTTTAAATACAATTAATACAAGAGGATCTTGACTGTAGCCAACAACACCTTTTCTACTCCAAGAAAATATGATTATCACCACAGGTGACAAAAGTTAATAAAATATCCTAGAACACACCAATAAAATAAAACCCTATAAAATCTACTGTATCTCTTTTTAATTAGAAGCTTTTACTGTAACTTTAAAGAAAAGATAACAGCCTGCAGGGTTAAATGCATTCAATAAAAATCTCTGCCATGGTACAGAGTCATAATAATGGTGCCTTCATATTCATTTTTCAAGCCAAAGGAGTGGGAGTTATATGTTTACATTAACTGAGTGAATGTCATTCCTGCCACCAAAGAAGAATTTTAAGTGAGTAATAAATGTTTTTCAAGGTGAGAACAGACACCATGGCAATCAGTATTGTACAACCCGTGTGAGACTGGTTAAATTCTGAGCATTCAAAGTTCAGGTTTGTCACTTTGGATTAAATGGCACTGAAGACCCAATCTTCTTCATTATCCTGGTTCTCCACAGCACAGTACCTGTCTGAAGGCATTTTCATCCATATGCGGGCAACTGACAGTCAGTTTCTCAGCAGATAAAATTAGTTTAGATAAAGGTCCATCAATGGATAAAATTAGTCTAGATAAAGGTTCACATAATGTGGCCTTATTGTTTCTTATCCTTAACTAATTTTAAAGTAGCTCAAGGATCTTCATGGCGTAATACAATGTACAATATGGACATACCCATTGAGCAAACTTCTACTTCATGTTAATTGGAATTCAAACTCTAAAGACTTTGTGCCACTAGAAAACAATCTTTTAAAAGTTGTTACCATTTGTTCTATTTAGCAGCACAGTGTTATTCAGCTTTGCTATTCAAAAGTAAAAATGTTACTGAGCTATCCTAGGTTCTAGGACTCTGCTGAAGGAACTGGGGGAGAATGGGATAGCATTTAAATCCATGTTTTTCTCCAGCTAGGTAACAATCTTGGAAGTCCATCTTTCATATATAAATAGTGAGTTTAGGACAGCCAGAGTGATTCCAAAGGGCTCTTCTGCCCCACTTCAGTTTCTCTCCTGAATATCCACTATATTCATAGGGTCAAAGTAAGGGACAAGAACAGTGTCTAGGCAGGCATTTGGTAAAGCCTCTTTCTGAGCAAGAGAAGGAGCACTGAAACAAGAAAAGCAAAATGAGGAAGAAAGTGTATGATAGGTATGTATGAAGTTATATACTTCCAAAATATGCAAGGCAAAGTTTAGGAATTTTGGTCTAGGGCTGATCCCAGTTTTGGTAACTCCTTGTTGCCATAAACTATCCTATCAGGTAAAGGCAAAACTCTTACTTAACAGGTCATTTGGAGGTTGAAGATCCACCACAGATATTTACATATACTTATGACTAATATGTCATATTTTTCTGTAATGTTCCTGAAGCCTGGGAAAATTGAGTTGATGTAATAGAATTGGGGCAGAGGGTGGTAGGAAGTTGATAATGAAGATGATGCTTCATAGTTAACTATGCCTTACTAACCTAAACATCTTAAGCATTGCCAGCAGACTAACCTGTGACAGAATAACTCCAGCAGACTGAACTCAGTGAGACGTTAAAAGCAATTTCATCCCTGTTATCCTTGTTTTGCTAAGCATTTGGAGTTATAACTTAGGATCTAGCTTATGATTAATGTGTCATGTGTATTACAGTCAAGAGGTTAAATAATCCTGGCAGGTGTATTTCTACTCAGTCATCTCCAGTAGACTTGAAAAGGGTGCCATACTGAAAAAGCACAGTAAAACATAAAAATACCTAATGTATAGCTTAAATGGTTCTTGTATTGTCATACATTCAAATCTTGATGTATTTTTTTCATGCTATTGCATCTCAGAGTGGTCTGACAAGACGACAAGCTATCAGAATGAGAACAGCTTTCATTTCAAATTTATTTCAGTTTTCTCACTTTTAAAATTGCATACACTTATGTAGGAAGTATTCTTAGTTAATAATGGTAAAATCAGACCCTCAGAAATACCTAAACATTCTCTGACCTTAGTGGCAGGCATCAGGACACAAAAGCTGTCCAAGGGTTGGAAAAAGCTGCCATTCAACAGTTCGTGATACAGTAGTTTTTCAATGTTATCTCCAACAAATCTGACTAAGCTGTTAGCAAAACCTAAGAATGTGGCTGGAAGTTCTAAATTATCAGCTCAGACATGCGGCTACGTAAACTGCAGAAATTTACTTGGAGAACCACAGATTCCGTACTGAAACATAGTCAGATTGCTAAAACTGGCCAAAGGGAAATTAAGAGCCCTTACAATCACAAGAATTTCCCAAGTTACTTTGAAGTGGTTGCATAGCTCTTCCCCATCTACTCCCAAGTTGAGCTTTAAAGATACAAGTCAGAATAGCAGTGTCAGACAGTCCTTAGTACATAAGACTGAATTCTGTTTTCCATAAAGTGCTGGGAGCCTCACTGAGAATATTGATTTCAGAAGGTTTAAAAGCAACACAGCACATTTAAAAGTGCAGATCTCTAAGACAACACAAATAAAGAGGCATTCCTGTGATGACATAAGTTGATTAGCTTCCTACATCCAAAATCAGAACAGATTGTAACTTCCAGTGCTTGGTACTTCAAGATGTACTCCCTGTGACGTGCATTACTAATTTTTTCTTTCAACCAGGCATCCATAACATAAGACAGATGTCAACACTTCTAGTCCACCTTTCAGCTTAAATACAGAAGTCTGACTCTGTTGAGTTTAGCATAAAATATTTTTGCCAGTCTGAAATCTGGTATTCCATGTACAAGCAAAACTTATATTGTCAAGCTCCTCTAAGTTCATCACTCGATGCACTGCCTAATGTTGCACCCCACTGAGATATCATTTATCATTTCACTTAACTAATAGTTTCTGTCCTAACTGCTGTTGTAGTATTAGGTGGGAACTAATTTTCTTCATGTAATTGTATCCAAATACAAGCTGAAGTTAAATTCACTTTTCTGACTTGTCATTTAAATCAACAATTTTTTTGAGTTTTTAAGTAGTTTCCTTCCCATTGTTACTTTATGTACAGAAACAATCCAAATCACTTGATAATTGTTACTTTAAGTAATGTATTACTGTGGAAATGTAAAAGTTGTAAAGAGTGTAGAATATATTAGAAGGCAATTGAGTTTAAATGGGAGTACTTTGCTGTGCCTGCAGCTACTTTTTGCATGGAAAAAGCACAAGACTATGAGATATTCTTTAACAGCTACTGAAATTGTCTGACGTTAGTTTTCAACCCCCAGATAACTTTTAGTCTAGAAAATGTCATGATCTGTAGTACCAAGCCAACATTTCAAACTGACGTACCAATGCTAAGTTTAATTGTTTTTCTCTTTTTTTTGTTTCTCCGAGGGAATATATATTACTGCATAATAATGTGGGAGCTATCAAATCCACTAAGGTAAGTCTTTACAAAATATTGCAGAGGAATTTAAAGGTATCAGAATTATATTATAACACCTGTAAATATATAACAGATAACTCCCTGTCACAAACATGGCATTAAAAAGGATTATAAGAATTACAAACCAGCAAGTCTACTTTCCATTCGCGGTAAAATGGGTCAATCTACAATTAGCAGTAAACTCACTGAACATAGAGAAAAACTTGGAAAAAAAACAGTGTGTTTCTGTAACAGGAAATCCTGCCTCTCAAGAGTTTGACAAGAGGGTCACTAACAATGTGGACAAAAACAGTCCAGTGAACACAATACTACACTAAGATATTCAAAAATGTTCCACACTAAAGGTCACTAAAGAAACTAAATTGACATAAGAGGAAATATCATTTCATGAACCGAAAACTCATCAAAGATAAGGAAACAAAAAACAGGGCCTGGAAGTCCCTTTTCAGGATGGAGAAGGTGTAGCAATACTTCAAAACATTCAATGGATCAGTGTTAAGACTCATTTTATTCAATGTCTCCACTGATGATCCAGAGGAAAAAGTGAGCTTCGAAATTTGCAAATTTGCAGATGAAACTTTTTTGGATAGTTAATGCTACCCAAAATCTCCAGTGTGAGCGGTCACAAAACTGAATGAGGGGTCAATAAGCTACAGAACTGGAAACTCACTAGGGAAATATAATCTAAACCATGTTTACGTGATGTTGAATTTGCAACTGACAGTCACATCCCAGGAAAGATTTTGGAATCATAACTGATAGTTCATAGAAATCATAAACTTGACATGCAGGGCATCCAGAAAAATACAACATAATTTTGGGTAGCATCAAGAAATATGGTTAAGAACAAAGATGGAAGGTGTCTTTTTGCTGCAATAAAAAACCTATATACATCTACATCTTGCTTTTACAACATTGTTTGCATTTACAGTGTAGCGAAAGCACCATTTAAGTGTCAGCACCACACGGATCAACACAACATTATCACAATCTAAAAAATCTTAGATTCCTTATGATTTTGATGCCCAAAAAATAGTATTCAGCTATTCCTTGCCACATGTTGATGGCTGGTATGAGGTCCTTTTATTTTATCAGATTTTTCATACAAACAGAAAAAGGAAAAGGAGAATAAAAATCTCAGATTAGGTTAGGGAAACGTAACCACAAAACAACATCAATGTTTATACTCCATTGGGAGTAATTGTAAAGCTACACATTAAATTAAAAAACTGCAGCAGTGAACATGGAAACAACAATCTCCCTCCTTCATGTAGGCAGTGAGAATAATCACTAATGTTTTGACTGCTACAATTAGTTTAGGGAACAGTTATTTAGCTAATATAACATTCTCATTTTCTTTGCTCGTAGCACATTCATAGTTTAAGTAGATCAGTAAGATTGCAAACTTAACATTGTAACAGGAATGGATTAAGTCTGTGTACATGCTGTAAATTCCAAATTCTGGAAAGATCTACAGCACCGCAACTTCCAATTAAATTTTACTGTCATTTCATTTTTCTTCATTAAATAAAATTAAGCTGTCACAAAATACAGTGGTAAGCACTCTTAGTTTTAATTATTACTGGCTGATTATTACATGTCTCCATCATACAATTTCCTTTCCTCATTAACCTTTTCTGGTCATGAACTCAGTCTAACTGGGGACAGTTAGATGAGCACTAATTACCCTCCACCCCAGGAATCAGTCAACAGTTCATCTTCCTCTTGAGGAGGGGCTCAGTCCCACCACTGCAGGAATCAAGGGGAGATACAAAACAGGGGAGTCAGTTCCTTTTTGGACTTCAGGTTGCAGCCTATCGCACATGGAGGAGAAATACCTGTAGACATTTGCAGCTAGAACCAATAAGATGCTTAAGCAATGCTAAGTTCAATATCATTTTGAGATCTCTAACCTCCAGAGAGCACCTACTATGAGGAACGCTTATCAGTGCCTTAATGCTAATACAGCCTTGCTAACGGCTGCTATACCAAGCACTGCAAATTTAACAGATACATTGCAAGCAGCTGCACACCCCTGGATGGCAGCGCTAAATATGAAAGATATGTTCTTTATGGTTCCCTTAAAAAAGGATAAAGATAAATTTGCTTTCACTTTCGTTTGGGAAGGAATACAATACACCTTTAGTAGACTCCCGTGGCGGCATAAACGTTCACCCACAACTGTTCATACTGCACTTGCTGAACTTTACAGAGGTCTCACTCCCCCAAAAAGTGAAACTGTAGCAATAGATAGATGATATCCTGATTGGAGGAAATTCCCCTGAGAAGGTGGGGGCAGTGGCACCGGTAGTATGGCAAGCACTAAAGTGGAAATTGAGATTCCACCCAGAAAATGTAAGGGACCCAGTAAAGAAGTATAATTTTTAGGTACTTGGTGGATAGCAGGCAGTGCAGTGATTCTCCAGATACCTTAAGAAAAATAGAAGAGATGCAAATGCCACAATCAGAGAAGGAGTTGCAGCAATTAATGGGAAATTTAGAATATTAGAGGAAGCATGGACCTGGATTTTCTATCATTTCCCGCCCATTATACTTACTCTTGTGGAAAGGCAAACCCTGGGAGTCGAAATTAGAACATGAAGAGGCAGTCAAAACTCTTAACTGAAGAATTAAAAATATAGCAGTCACTAGGACCAGTACAACCCCATCGCCCTTTTATAGCCGAATGGGGTTTCGCCAAACATGCTACTTATTGTAACCTGTTCCAAACTGGCCCTGATGGGCCAAAAAGGCCTTATTGTATAGCTCAACTGCATTTAAAGAAACAGAACAATAATACTCAGAATCGGAAAAGGGATTTTTATGTTTTGTCCGAGCAGTTAAACAAATTGAGAAAATATATCAGGGACACTCTATGCAAACTAGAGGACCATTTCATTTTCTAGAAGCAATCCTAAAAAGGACTGGTCCCCCAGAGTTGCACAAAAACCCACTATCAGAAAATGGTATGCCTACCTAACAGGAGTTGAAGAAAAGATGCAATTAACTGAAGGGCACACTAAGGTTTCCAAATTGCAGATGTGCATAAACACAGACCCTTTAGCATCACAACAATCTTTTAAACCTTCAACCATTCTGGATGCACCACTGAGGATACACCAACAGAAAACATTGGTTTATGGACACATCTGCGGCACTAGCCCTCACAATCTCTGTGTGTTTTCTGAAATTATCCAGAAGAAACAGATTAAATTCATATGCCTTAACTCAGATTCATGCTCTTATTACTAGTTTTCCAAGTCAGACTCTCTTTGTCTCCCTTCTGGCACTATGACTAATACAGCTTTTACAAACACAATGCAGCAGAGATTCAGTGAGGTGGATGAAAAAGTATCCCTTACTTCTACACACCAGCATGGAGCTTGGTGGCTTCTCCAGGAAACAGAGAAGCATGGGGTTGAGTCTCTTCCCAATGCAGAATATAATTAAAAATGCCCTTTCACATGTCCATCTTGTGCTGAGGTCCCCAGAGCTGGACGCAGTACTCCAGGTGAGGTCTCACCAGAGCAGAGTAGAGGGGCAGAATCACCTCCCTCGACCTGCTGGCCACGCTTCTCCTGATGCAGCCCAGAGTACGGTTGGCCTTCTGGGCTGCCAGCGCACATTCCGGCTCATGTCCAGCTTTTCATCCACCAGCACCCCCAAGTCCCTCTCGGCAGGGCTGCTCTCAATCCTTTCTTCCCCCAGCCTGGATTGATACTGGGGGTTACCCCGACCCAGGTGCAGGACCTTGCACTTGGCCTTGTTGAACCTCATGAGGTTCACACAGGCCCACCTCTCCAGCCTGTCCAGGTCTCTCTGGATGACATCCCGTCCTTCTGGTGTGTCAACCGCACCACTCAGCTTGGTGTCATCCGCAAACTTGCTGAGGGTGCACTCGATCTCGCTGTCCAAGTCATTGATGAAAACGTTAAACAGCACCGGTCCTGGTACAGACCCCTGAGGGACACCACTCATCACCGGTCTCCATCCAGACATGGAGCCATTGACCACTACCCTCTGGATGTGACCATCCAGCCAGTTCCTTATCCACCAAACAGTCCACCCATCAAATCCATAGCTCTCCAATTTAGAGAGAAGGATGTTGTGGGGGACTGTGTCAAAGGCCTTGCAGAAATCCAGATAGATGACATCCATCAGTTTTCCTTTGTCCACTGTTGTTGTCACACCGTCATAGAAAGTCACTAGGTTCGTCAGGCAGGACTTGCCCTTGGTGAAGCCATGCTGGCTATCTCGAATTATGTCCCTGGCCTCCATGTGCCTTAGCATAGCTTCTATGTTACTCACTATAGAGTATTAAAAAAAAACCACTCTAAGCCAAATGTTCCATCAAGCCTCCTCTGCCACAGCTATACCTTTTTATTTGGATTTTACTCTGCATTACCCTGAAGAAAAAAACCCCAAACCTATAAAATGCCTTATAGGAATATATTGATGTCTCCATAAAAAAAAAAGTAAATTATTGAAACATGCATTAGAAAATATTAGATTTGATACAAAACTATACCATTCTTCAATTGCAAATGACTTGCAGTCCTCTTAACATAGTGCTTGAATCTGTTATGTAGAAGAACTACATGCCCTAAAAGTGTGGTAAGTTAAGTGAACACTGTATCCTGGACTAGCATTTGTCTAGGATAAAGATTGATGGGAAGGACTCATGAGAAAGATTCTGACTGCAATCTTTTTTTGTACTATTGCTGAAAGGACAATATAAGTTAATGTAGTGTAATATAATTGTAATGTAATGTAGAATCATACAATAATTTGGGTTACAAGGGTCATCTGGCCCCTCATCGCAGGTCAGCTTCAAAGTTAGGGACTGATTTGACCTTGATCAGGTCACTCATGACCTTTTCCAGCTGAGTTCTGAATACCTCCCTCCAGCCACTGCCTGCTTGAATTCTAGATAAAGCCTTTAAAAAAGTATCAGGGCTTATAACGATGATGAGTTTCTATTACTGCAACAACAAATAAGGTTACAATTTCAGGGGGAACCGCTTGTCTCCCCTTGACAGTCAGATTACCAGAGCAATGCTTTGCTCTTAAAAGGTCTATTGTCCTAGCAGGTAGTAGTTTCATTTGTCAATTTTGCTTCTTTGTGCTACAGTAGGCACATTCCATAAATACGTCTGCAGGCAGGTTAAAGGATAAAAAAAAAATTTAACTAGTATCATGTCTCCAGCAATGAGTAACCTCTCCTACAACAGGTCTGACTTCCAGTGAGACAGTACTTCCATGATCTGGCTGGGTTAGAAGTAGATGTTATAAGACAACAGCTGCACAAATCAAGCCTCCTTTCAGTCCAGCATAGTAATTTGCTTAGATACCCTGGTTATATATCTCAAAACATGATTTTAATCAGGATTTTATCAACAGCCAGTAGAACAGTGACCTTTCTGGTAGTTCACAGAAATGGAACCAAAAAAATTTGATGCCTGTCTTTCAAATGCACTGAAAACACTTGCTGCAGCAGTGACACTACTTTCCTTGAGGTGAGTATTTCAATATATGTTACCTCACTGATTTAAACCAGTTGTTGCAGGAGATGATAGTGAACTTATCCACTACACCAACAGAAATATATTCAAATCTCTTGATGTATTTTGTGTAAAACTGCATTTTCTAACATCACAAGTACAATTTGCACATATATATATATATGCGCACCCATATCATGATGAGATAGATATATGTAGATATGCACCCATATAAAAAGAAGCACTTAATGAAAGGAAAAAAAAATATGACTCTTAATAGAAAATGTATTCAAGTCAATCCACACTTATCAAAAATTTAATTCAATATTTCCAGGTAGGAACTGTCAGTGTAGTCACATTCTAACCACATGTGGGGAATCTCCAATAGCAACAATGAAAAATATTTATGAGTGACTGTAAAATGGGGAATAACTAGTAATACTGAAGCTTGTTTTAAACAGAAGGGAAACCCAGATATGTGGGCCAGAAGGAGGTGTCAAGCAATGTGGCTGGAATATTTAAGTAACATATTCTTTCCAAATATTTATATAGTTCTTACATACTCATTCCTCAGAAATACTGCTGGTTCATTTTAGTTTCAGTTGGCTAAAACTTCCAGATCTAACATGGATTCCTTGAGAAAATTTGTGGCATTAAAATATGTGTAGGTAGTGAAGATGCTGAAAAATTATGGAAGTTAATATACATTATAATGTAGATTTCAAAATATGTAGGCATTTTTCTGGGACCACATTTTTCCTGGACTACTGTTTCAAGTTCAGTGAACTAAATGGTTTCTTGTTTCACTCCCAGCAAAAAAACCTCTTAAATCTAAAGTACTGCATTGAGTAAATATCAGAAATTTCATATTCAAAACCCCTTTTTAACCAGAGATGACTAGAAATTCTTAAATGAAGCATATTTGTAAATGTGAACATCCTCATATATCATAATCAAGCCTACCTCTGCCCTAAAGGAAATTTGGCATTACAAAGCAGAAGTCTCTAGCTTCTAGCAGTTTTTTTGAAAGGCTACTGTTATACCATGGGTCTCAAGAGAGTATATTATGTTCCAGGTATGATCACATGCCCAGCTCACACCTCAGACCTTGTGAGAGCTAGACCCCAATAAATATAATGTTTTTCTTTGCTCTTCCTCCTCCTCCTTCCCTGCCTTGATTTTATCTGTAGCGAAGCTTAAACATAGGGCAGAATGAAGACAGATAGCAGTTCTCTGGGGTCCCTGCTCTGGACAACAGAAGGACCAGAATTAAGGATTTGCCACAGGGTGCAAATATTCTGTGTCCTGGAGGCTCAGAGCCAAAAAGAATCAGAACGCTGTGTCTCACGCTAACAGAATCTAACCATGTCAGTTATGGTGGAGTAAATTTTTCTCATGCTTTTTCATCTTCCAAAGATATCTTAGTTAAACTCCTCATGAAGAACTCAAGTTATTGCCAAAGAATTTTTGTAAGAGCAAGTATGTGATTGCTACAAAGCCTGTATTTCAACTTGTATAAATCCAGATTACAAAGCAGAAAGCTTGCATCTACTCTGGTAAAGAAATAGTTTCCATATTATTTTCCCCCACTTCTGTCAGAAAAACTTAGTTCCTCACAACTGCTGAAAATTAGAATTAAAAAACCACAGAATAATACCTAATTATAGCCTTTCCTATAATTTCTTACTTGTACAAATATTATGTCCACTGAATCAATACTAAAATGCAATAAATGTGGGTTTTCTACCTACCAAATTATGTGACCTGTCCATAAGCTGTAATTTACATCAAACACTACATGGAGTCAACCAATTAAGATCAGTTCTGTTCTATTTTCCCATATTTTTTTATTGCTGTGGTAACCTAACC
>JAKFQP010000064.1:207604-228919 GCA_023375905.1 Nycticorax nycticorax | reverse complement strand
AAAAAAAAAAAAAAAAAAAAAAAAAAAAGATGTTTTCTTGGGGTTAAGGAACAATTATAGATTATTTCCAGTTAGGTTTTTTATCAATGTCTTAGGATGCACCAGTAAAAAAAAATTAATTTATAAACTCTATCTTTATGAATGGAACCTAATAATTATATGCACAAATGTTAGTTGCTTATGTGTTTTTCTCTCTTTTCATTTTACCCAGAACATAGCAGCCTTGGGGGAACAGTCACCATTCTCAGGAATAATTCTTATAATTCTTATGAGGATCTTCTTTGAGGGTCCTGTTACACAAGAATTGTTCTGCATAATGTGGCATGTTGGCACCAAGAATTCTAGATTCCAGGAGCTCTTTCTTAACTGCTGTAGCTTTTATAATGCATGGCAGTCGGTTCTGCAGTGACTTTTTCCATGTTAACATAGACAACATATGTAAGTGGAGAACAGATGGAAAAGAACCTGACACAGAATTTATTAGCACTGCTATTCTGTGTCTTAAGACAGGTCCCACCTGTCTTTCTTTCCTATCATACTTGTGGCAAACTCCCCTTACCAGGGCGAACAGATTTTCCTGAGTGAGGTGACAACCAAGAACTTATGACCTGAGCATGATACTTACTGGGTGGCTTTCAAAAGACAAAAATGCTTTTCTGCTTTGCTGCATGTCGTGGTTTAATCCGGCTGGCAACTAAGCACCATGCAGCCGCTTGCTCACTCCCCCCTCCCTTAGTGGGATGGGGGAGAGAACTGGGAAGAAAAAAAAGGTTAGAGCCGTGGGCTGAGATAGAGACAGTTTAATAAGAGAAAAAAGAAGAAGAATAGCAATAATGAGAATGGTAAAAGAATATACAGAATATGCAAAACAAATGATGCACAATGCAATTGCTCACCACCCGCCAACCAATGCCCAGCCCATCCCGAGCAGCGATCACTACCCGAGCCGCGATCACTCTCCCCGCAACCAACAGACTAACCCCCCCTGAGCATGACGTTCTATGGTATGGAATAGCTCTTTGGTCAGTTTGGGTCAGCTGTCCTGGCTGTGCCCTCTCCCAGCTTGTTATGCACCTGGCTGAGCAGGAGAAGCTCAAAAAGTCCTTGAGTAGTCTGAGCACTACTTAGCAACAACTAAAAACATCAGTGTGTTATCAACATTCTTCTAGTACTAAATCCAAAACACAGCACTATGCTACCTTTTATGAAGAAAATTAACTCTATCTATCTCAGCTGAAACCAGGACACTGCATTAAGATGAATTGCACCACAAGTATCTTCAGCCAGCAGCAATACAAATCATACACCTTCCTGCTCAATTAAGAACCTAAAAACAAGACTAGCGTTTTTGAGCAAGTCCTTTCCTGTCATAAAGGCAATGTCATGGGGGCTACAGCAGCTTCACTGTTGCACTAATACTTGTAGAACAGTTCCACAGTCACTCTGTGACATGTTGGAAGACAGAACGTACCTCCTTATTTTTGTCCATCTGATTACTTAAGCTAGAAAACCAAATGGCACCATTGCTCAGTTAATTGAAAATCAGTAGGCACCGAAAAATAGCAGCTGATTTGGTTCTTTTAATCAATAATTTCTTTTCAAAATAAAAGAATGGTTTTAAATAAAGGGTAAGGACAGTATTTTGACTGAAATAATTGATGTAAATCAGAATTTCAATTGAATTCACACAGTTTAACAACAAAAGATATGACAAGGGAAAGAAAATTTGGACTCTTAAAACACTGAAATTATTATTTCCTCTTCCCTTATCTTGCAGAGAATGTGCTGCTGGACATAAAAACTTATATACATCAGTTCATTATTTTGATTTTGTGTAATAAAATGCAATTTGTTGATAAGGCACTTCACAAAACTGGAGTCACAGTAGATACAATCAAGTTAAATCAACCACGATGAATATGTAATTTGGTCAGATATGTTGGAGTTATTGACATTTTCCTAAAGTTTCATTACTTTTCAGACAAAGCTAATAATTTTGTATTATTTTGAAAAATACATGGAAAATGCTGCAAGAATCAGAAAAAAAAGAATGGCCAAGGTCTTTATTGAATAAAGCTTGTTAGGAAAAAAACCAAAAAAACCAAATCATCATGGGCAGTCAATACACTATCTGTTGGAGAATAAGTCCTTAAATTATCATTTAATTTTTTAAGATTCATCTCTGTTGCCCAGTGGCAATGCCTGCATCGGATTGCTAAGCAGTCATGTTTGTTCATCAAAAAACTGAGACTTTTCTCAAAGGTGAGAGGGTTTTTCCTCACCTCACTGGAGATTAACCATAATGTCTAAGAATTGAAGCCAGCAAGTTTTTTGGACTTGTTTAGATTTTAGGTTGTTTCTATTGGTAATTTCTGATACTGAAAGTGTATCTATGGCTGGACAAGTAGGTCAGAAAAGATTGTAAGCTTCTAAGTTTTGTTTTCTTGTGAAATTTCATCCTTGCAAACAACAATGGCACCTAAAAGAATCATTCAGATAGGAAATTCATTCATGGTGAATGATATGTCTTTACCAATGCAGAAATAAACTGCTCGTAAACAATTCTTAAGAATAAATAGCATATTCTTAGAGGTTTTTGAGAACAAATTTATCTTATGCTTGTTTTACACCACAAGCTGTTTTCCTTGTACAACACATAATTCCAGATCTTTGGATGGATGCTGTTCCAAACCCATAGTGAACACCAACCCTATTCAACATTAAGCCTTCCTTCAAGTTCCACCCACTATTTTTGATTGCAGAAGAATTCGCATAAATTTTTGGTTCACAATTAATTTTTCAGTGAAATAAGTATTGTTGAGAACAGACCTTATGAGCAGAAAAGTACATTTTTCCAAGTGTTTTTTAATGGAAGTAAAACAAAACAAAAGAAAATTAAAGTATTTCAATGGTTAGAAGACAGTACAAGCAACAAAAGATTTGCTTCAAGTAGGAGGTGTTACTTCCTTTTGGTTGCTAAGGTTTTAATTTAGGAAAAATTACCTTTCCTGAAACATTAAATCACCCAGCATTTGTTCAGTGGCTTATCCAACAAGATCAGTTGCAGCACTGTTGTCTGGTGGGACACAGTAGCTTAGACAGGTTCTTGGCATTATGGCTACTTGACAATGGCTAGCTGAAGCTCAGCATGACTCATTCTGACTTACCTTGCCATGTCCAGTTTATTCCTACATGAAAACTGCATGGCCAAAGTGAGCGATAAATAAACATATACTAACAGGATTGTTAGCCACTGAATTGAGATTCTCATAGAATATTTGTTTCTTTTATCATGTAAGCCTCCTGCAGAAATGAGTTCAGCAGATAGATTTGGGTTATTTGTAATGGTTCAGAGGAGAAGTCAGATTATGTGTCCTAAGAAACACTAGCCAAGAATTAAACACAGCCACATCGTGAAGCAAATGGACACTGTATGCAATGTACAGTTACAATGGATACTGTTCTTAACATAGACAAACAATTTTTATTTTGATTCCCACAAAGCGATACTATGAAGGAGATATCTCTGGAAGAGGCGGAACCATTTCTGACTAAGCGGGAATGGAAAAGTACCTGAGGTTACTACTCTTGCTAGATAAACAATATCTCCATACACAGTTTTTTTCAAGCTTTTTAATCTCCTTTCTGTCACTGAATGCTTTTCTGGGAAAGAAATAGCAAGCCACTGTGTGTACCCATTGTTATTCAGTGAAAGTCAGTAGGCAATATCAGAGTAAATTCAAAAGAGTAAATGACATTTAGAACACACAATTTCCACTCTTACCATTCAGCATTTGTGTTCCATATTGATTAATATCCTGACTGGCTACAGTGTACAGTCACATGCTAAGTGATCTACTATGATCTGAAGGGTTTGTTACTGAATTAGATAAGACAGACAAAAGATGGATTCAACAACAGAGCAAAAGAAATTGAGTAAATTAAGTAGATCCAGAAAGGCACATCTGGGACTACAGTAAGAGTCTCTGGATGCTCTGTACCTGGTTGGCCGAGTACTATCTCTAATTTGCCCACCTGAGAAACCTGGTATGTTGACATGAATTACAGTTATGCTAAACAGAATCTGAAGAACACCAAAAGTTTGAGGGTTTTTGTTCGTTTGTTTGTCTCATTATTTTCCTTTCATGTCTTCAAATAGAAAAGAACTTCTGGGTTTTGTGATGGATTATAGGACACTATTGAAATAAGCAACATTTACACATATTTCAGTCCAAAGGCAGATAAACAACATTCACCCATATGTAGAGAAAGAATTATTCTGATGTAAACATACAAAAATCATTGAAAAATGTGAATGTAAAACATTCTGATGTACTTTTTTTCAGCTGAGTTTGTCACATAACTATTACAAAATGTTATGTATTAAGAGTTGGCAGTATGACTATAATTTTCTCAGAATGTCTCAACCACAGGTTAATGTGTCAAGTTGTAATTTTTACTTACTGGATAAATTGCTTTCATCAAACATATCAGCATACTTATTTCCATAGTTATATTGTTATTAAAAGTTAATATTGCATTACAGTTTGAACAGTAAACAGCCCATAGGAAAAGCATGTTACAGTACCTCAGGTCTCTGAGTGAAATCCTTTCTTCAGTGAAGTCAATAGCAGCTTCTTACAAACATCACTGATGTCAGGTTTGCCCTGTTTAAATTAGTGGCCATGGTTCATTTTTTCATAGTTACTCTAGATATGAAGTGTGTTATAATTTTAGTAACATAATTGTTTATATTACAGATACTGAGCAATTAATGAATGCCTATTTGTTTGGTGATTTCATGACCCAAAGATCAATACAATAAAAAAATAATGGTCAATGCAATTCAGTTATTTTACTACAGATGCTCTCATGTTTTCTACTGAACTTTTTTCAAAAGCACAATGGTGTCTCTAAACAAACACTTCTAACCATAAAGAAACAAACAGTAGAATAGATGGGTAGCAGCACTCACTTGCACTTGCCTGTCATAGGCACCTAATAAACAGATAAACAGTGGTTGCATACTCAAAATACAAGAATGATTGGCATTATTTCTAGTGCCCTTTAGTCTTCTTTGAAGGTTGGACTAGATGACCTCTAGGGGTCCCTTCCAACCCAAAACATTCTATGATTCTATGATTCATGGAACACTGTCCTGATTTAATCCTGGCTGGCAACTTCCCCAAAGACAGCTCAGGTCAGGTCACTGCTGCACTGCTTCTTGTAAGGCTTCTCCTCCACTGGTTCAGGTGATTCTTGCTATAGTAATTCCTATCACATGCAACTCAAATCCTGGGTTACAACAATTTAAAGGTATATCCATTACAATCTCAACCCCTGGTCCCTTTGGGCCAGCTTATAGAGTTTAGCATTGCAATGAACTTCCCTTGCCCCTGCTCTGGCTTGGACTTATCCACAGCCTTCAGTCCCTTAAGGCTGTATGTGCTCCAAGTGGAGCCTTATCTATGAACAACAGGCTCTCCAGGAGTATACCTGCTGCAGCGTAGACTTATCCACAGCTGTGGTCACTTCGAAGTGCACCTATTCCAGTCTAACCTTTTCCATGGGCCACAGTGCCTTAGGTGGTATACCTGCTCCAGCATGGCCTTACCTACAGCCACAGTCCCTTCCCAACTTCCATCAGACTAAATTTTAGGAGTTCATAAGCCAGCAAACAATATCTTGGTATGCAATAGCTTTTAGTGATTTTTTTCTGATGAATTTGTCAAGATTCTTTCTGAACTACTATAACCCTAAAGAACGCAACGTAACTTATATGAAAAAAATTTGCAGCCAAACTCCATATTGTGTGAATAACTGTTTATTTCTTTTTGTTCCAATCTGCCACCTGCTAACAATGTCTCTACTTCTTATTTTGTAAGAGGAATTGAACAACAGTTTTCCAATTTAACTTCTCTGTTCCACTCAGGATTTCATTGAGGTAGTCCTATCTGGTTCCCATTGCAAAGAGGAGAAAGAAACAAGGTCAATTATTACTATTTTCAGGAGTAAACACCATTCTTCACTGATCTCAGATTCACATGAAACCAGTGTGGCAAGCTATCTGTACTTGAAATATTCTACCTTTGTGTTCAGTAACTTGCAGATCCAAACAAGGGGGGCATCGTTGCATTTTTCCTAGCCTGTAGCCACACTCTCTCACTCCTCACAGATTAAAGGCTTAACTTGCTAGTTTTGCTAATTCGATTCTTTATGTGATGGTGTTCTAAATTTTGTCTGTTAAATAATCAGGTGGTTTATAGACTCCAAAACCAGGTTTCATTTTCTGCTGTTTATTCTTTTTAAATGTGGATGCTTGGACAACTGAAATTACAGCAGGTGTGGAGAGGAAGATCAGACGGAAAGAGAAGAGGAAAGAATAGAGCTGAAAATCAGAAAGGGTAGAATCTTTAAGCTGGATCTGCAATGAACACAACACTCAGAAAGTCAGTAATATTGCAGAATGCAATGTTGTCATATTCAAGACAGGAAAAATGCTGTCTATAATAGTGAAGTATGGTTATGCAGTAATAGGAATATACATACAATCAGAAGCTAATTCTGCTAATACGTGCATCAGGAACTGGCATATAAGGGAACACCTTGCAACCACAAAAGATGAGCTGATTGTAAACCACAGAAGAAATTTACTTTTTTTTAAAGAAGTTGCTGCAGTGAAATACTTGCTTTCATAATTTAAAAAAGAAAACATTCCATGTTTTCCTCAGCAGTGTGATTGTACTGGTGTAGGGCACTAAATTCAAATTGACTGATGAAAAAAAAAGAAACCTTACAATGGAATGTCTATTCATTATTTACACCTCAGTTTTTAAAAATACTTACCAAACTCCCTAGGGATATGCCTCAATTTTGAAACCATAAAAGCTAAGTTGAATTAAATTGATTTTTAAGAGATGAGTCAAAGTTAAAAGATACTCTTGAGTCAAGGATGAAATTCTTATCTGATGGTATCCAGTAGGCAAAACAGAAGTCTTTATCTTGATGCAATAAAGCACTTCACCAGGGTCAACCATGTGGTGAAGTCTATTACTATTCAGTAAAGTATTCAGTGGATTTTCTCAGAAAAATACAAAAGCATATTTTCAAATACAGTCTTTTGAATTGTTTTGGAAATATTTCATTGGGCTTTTTATTTCCAATCATTTGATTATATCAAGTGATAAGAAGCCTAGCTTTAACAATGAGACTGATTTTGAAAGTAATATGATTGGATAAACTGATAGTTTATGCCTAAATTGCAATGTCTAAAAAACATAAATGTTAGTTATTGTAACTAAATATGAAAGATCTAGACCAGCAATCAATGTTCACTTAGTTGCTATATTTCTCCTTTTTTGATCTGTATGGTCTATATCAGGTAATCTGTACCCCATTAAAAGTAGTACCCTTAAACATATGTCTTTAGATAGTCTTTCCTTAAGTAAATTCAAAAACTGATGCGGGAGGACAAGTAGGAGAAAGGGAGTTTGGGCTAGGAGACCAAAGGTAGAAGGGTTATTGAAAGTGAAAGACAGTATGGTAAACTTGTGTTATCTCAGTGTAATGTAAAACCTAAGTGCAGTAGTCTGATTATATCCCTTGCTTCTGCTTAATTACAGGTTAAATTTTGTTGAAAAGCAAGCAGTAACAGGACCCATCTAGGAACTTTTCAGCAAAACTTTCAGTTTGAAGAAGAAAAAGCTAAGTCCATCACTCATTTTATAAGGAAACTGCAGATCTCACCTATATTTTTCTCCTTTTTTGTAATTTTCAGAAAATAAAACAGTAACAATTTTCTTGTACAATATTAATAACCAGATTTTTTTACTATCTACTATAAATGTACACCTACTGACGATGAATTCACAGAATATTTCAATATACAGAAAAGAAAAAAAAAAGCCTTCAGAATTTGTATTGGCTCATACTTAGCCTCATAAGATTTTACAAAACAAGCAGGCTTAAATTCATTTCATGTTCAGTCATATCCACACAGAATAATTCTATTCCACGTAATGCAAGAAGCAATCAAAGGTCACCCCTCACCCCCGCCCCGGCTCCTTGAATTCCAAGCCAAGCTCCTGACAAGGTTAAATATCTCTGTTTTTCTGTTGCACATAAAAAGGTCTCTCCATTCCCACATGACACAGAATCCTGATAATTAAAACACAGATCTCTTTCCTAAGTGAGAGTTAGTTATGGAAGGTTAGCAATATAAAATTCTTCTAAATGCAGTGGAGACTGTTTGTTGGGTTTTCATTTTGCAATCAGGTTTGATATCAAGATAAAAGGCACTTTTTTTTTAAATTTTAATGACTGGTCTTAAAATTCAAAGGAATATGATGTTCTGAACTTGTTTCTCAATCTGTAATTCATTTCAGAGTAAAAGAATCCTTGCTTGGAATCTTTCCTGCCACACGAATCCTGCATAGCTGCTGTTGCTCAATTTAAAATGAGTACATTTTTTGCCACTTCTATTAGAGTAAATCAACCCATAGAAGAGATAAATGGAACACATTTATTTATCATATTCTGATTGCACTAAGAGAATTACAATGATCTGGTATATTGATATACTCAGCAGTAAAGTGAAATTGAAACATTCTTCAAAGTGACAGGCAGACATGGCTGAAGAGAGTTGTGTTCTGAAAATTTCATTCTGAATTTCAGACTTCTTACAATTAGAGTAAAATGTTCCATTGGAGAGAGAAGATTTATATGTCAATCAAACAGAAGTAGATTTAGTAGGATCCAGGACAAGAAACTTACATGACTTGTGCCCAGAAGTAAGCCGGAGTAAGGTTCTCCTCACAGAATTATTGTATAGAAGCACTGTAATCACATTTTTTAGAGCCTGAGTTTAACTACTTTTAAATGAGTGGAAAGTATTTAGTCAGCTCATAAGCAAGTGTTGTGGTTTAACCCAGGTGGGCAGCTCAGCACCACACATGCGCACTCACACACACACGCACACACACTGGTCAAACGGGGGAGAGAGTCAGGATAAAAGTGAGAAGAAGCATGGGTTGAGATAAAGACAGTTTAATAGGGAAAGCAAAAGCTGCATGCCTAAAGAAAGTGAAATAAAGAATTCATTCACCACTTCCCATTGGCAGGCAGGTGTCCAGCAATATCCAGGAAAGCAGGGCTCCATCATGCATAACGGTTACATGGAGGGACAAATACCCTAACTCCAAATGTGTCCCCCTTCCTCCTTCTTCCCCCAGCTGTCATGGCTAATCATGAAGTCGTATTGTCTGGGATATCCCGTTGGTCCATTGGGGTCAGCTGTCCTGGCTGTGTCCCCTCCCAACTTGTCCCTCAGCTTGCTTGCTGGTAGAGCACTGTGAGAAGCAGAAAAGGCCCTGTTGCTGTGCAAGCAGTGCTCAACAATAAGTAAAACATGCCTGTATTATCAACACTGTTTTCATCACAAGTCCAAAACATAGCACCATACAAGCTACTATGCAGAAATTTAACTCTATCCAGCTAAAACCAGAACAGCAAGGAACCCCACCTTTCAGTCCTAGCAGACATTTATCAGTGATAAAGGACTGGCTTCCAGACCCCATCTTTCATGAACAGTGAAAAGATGAATAATTAAACAGTGCATTTAGTTTGCACTAGAAATTACTGTGATCATACCCTTTAAAAAGGGTAAATCTGCACACAGAGATGACCTGCTGAATACATAATTTTCTCTGTTCATCTGTATATAGCAATAATAACTAGCTACATGCAGAGATTATGCATGTAATAGCAAGAACATATTTAAATAGGATATAAAATCCTTATTTCAAGTAATCTCTGCTACAAAACACTTTTTGACCATGCTATCCACTACTTTCTTTTTGTAGTTAATACCATATAACGCTAAAATATTCAGGCAATATCTGATTTATTGAGAAAATAAATATTAATTTCAGTTAGCTTATGGGGAGTCCAGTTTCACCAGGAGCTTCCTTGACATGCTATTTGATTGCCATAACATTGAACAAGGATAGTCTGGCTATTTTCCCATTTTACAAGACTCATTAAAGATGGTGGCTTACTGTAATAGGTGGAAGCCACGAAACAAATTGATACCCGCAACATGAAACAGACCCTTAGCAGTTCTGTCAGAACTGGATTTTCACTACTGCTTTTTGGACAGTGTTTATTTCCAGATGAAATATTTAACTTCACTACTGATAATTTTTTCAACTGTTTTCCAAGCATTTCATAAATGGCCAAATGAAGAGCATTCATCTAACATGTGATGCATGTCTTCTGAATTCCCATCTCTCTTCCACCCAATACCACTTCCACTTAGTTGACTAGAATGAGGAATTACAGAGACTACTGATGAGAAAATCAAATCGCAGAACACTGTATCTCCAACATACTGTACTCATTCTTCAAGCAGTGGAAATTTCCTACGTACAGAATCATTACATCTTCACCTGGTAGCCACAGAGTATACCAGCCTTTCTCTCCAGGTCACTTTGCAAAATGGATGAATATTTCTGTATACTCAAATTTTGTTTGTTCCAACTTTTCACTCTCTTTCTGTCAGGTTGAGGCTTTCCAAGTTGTGGAGAAAGAGTAACAGAACTTCAACATGATCTGACATAAGACTGCTTTCACATTTTCCATGTGGATATTTTCAAAGTGCAGTAACTAGTATTAGTGACATATTGCCAGCACTATTATTTATTTTTTGTGGATTTACAAGGGAGGAAACATGGCAAGAAGGCTCTTTATCTCCTTACACATTTTATTATATTCAGCTGGCACAGAATATGTTCATGCCTCAGAAGTCACTGATTATCAACTGAGCATTTCACAACATATTAGACTAGAATTGCCTTTGATCAGAGGATGGGAAGAATTCAAAATGCAATAAAATTAGATGTATATGCACACACACTGTTATTTGTCTTCTATTAATAGAATTTAATTAAAATTTCACTTCCTGTAAAGTTTCATCCCTAGTTTATACCTGCAGCAAATAAATAGGACTTGTTAAGCCCTCCACACCAGTTCCTAAAGAAATTGAAAATTAACTAAGTGAAATTCAGCTGATAATAAAGTGAACCAACCTTATATGAAATAGATTAATAAGGGCACAACTTAAATTGCAAACATCAAATGTCAGATATTAACAGAGGAGCACTGGTGTCAAACAGTTTGTGAACAATTATTAGAATTCTTTCATTAAAATATTTTCCAAATTTTCATGAACCTGTTTGTTGCCCAATCTAAGCTCATTACATGTGGGTGGAAGATTTACCTTTTTAATATTTTATATTTGCAGTGTGACTAACCTGCTGCATCTGTATTGTCCTGACATCAGATAAACACTGAAGAGTTGAAAGAATAGATTAATACGTTGGTAGGAGGAGTATTAGTCTATCACCTGATGAGGAAGAAGATGTAGAATGGCAGACAGCTACAGAACAGACATATTTTCCCTTTCACATGCTTGATACTGTCACTTTCTTTTAGTTCAGAAGATTATGCATACAGAAAGATCCATTTTTCTATCTCTAAGGTTGTTGAAGAGATGCATTTTTGAGGAAAATAGATTGATGGGTAAGGTTTTTTTCTAATTTCTGGTCTTTTGTTTGTTGAGTAGATGACCAGCACAGCATATAGGTGGATTAGCATGGATGGATATAATATGGTTGCACGTATGAAGTAGGATTTTATAGGTGAACTAAAGTGGGTATGATATTCAGAATCCATATAATCATATAATCTGATCGTGAAAACAGAGTAGAAATAACTTTCAATGTTTTCCTTTGTTTTGTACTGCATTACTTCTATACATGCAAAATATATCTTCTCTACATGCAAAATATTACTTATGATGTAGTATAAAGGTGACAAGTCCTTTATCATAATAGTGAACTTGAACAAGTAAATAGTCATGAGAAATTTTATACTTTTAGTTGGAATACTCAAAAGGTCTCAAAATGGCCTTCCTCTCATTAAAGTCACTGGTAAAACTCCATCATCTGAAGGACAAACAATATCATTACTGAGGGTATATGAGTATTAATAATCTTTTTTATGTAGAAGGAGGTTTGTATCTTCAATACAACATACAAGTTGCGTGCATGAAACTGTGATTTGTAAAGTTACCAGAAATTCTGGAAATTAACTGCTTCCAAACAAGTAACTGTCCCAATGGTGGTAGCAAAACATAAGGATTCTTGCAGCTGAATAGCTATAGAAAAGGGAAAAAACATGGGAAAAAATCAGACTTTTTTCCATCAAAAAGACGGAAAAAACCATGATGAAGCTATAATGTTTCCAGGGTGAAATCTCAACTTAATTAAAGTCAATGTCAAAATTCCCTTTGTTTCATTTTCATTTGGTTTCAGGATTAACTTATTTTTGCCTGCCGTACTTTCTGCAAGAGATCCTGTAGTTATATGTTCACCATAATAAAGGCATTTTGTCCTGTTGGACAAATTCTAGTCAGATTTAAACAAGCTAGATAATGTCTTTAGAAATTATTTAATGTGCCATATGATTTAATGCTTCTGTTGTGTCATGTAAATTAACAGTAGATCTTTTTAAACTTTAAAAAAAATAAGAGGATTCTCGCCACTTCTAGTAGTCATCTGTCCTCCTTTTTACAGAGGTAATTTTGTAATGCCACAGTGTCATTTTGTTTTTAACTAACAATTGCATATTTTTAGCCAGAAAATATCATCATGTGCTTCTGGGTATGAATTACACCTAATGAAATACTTGTCCTTTGAGCCTCAGTCTTTACATGTTCTGACATATCTGTATATCACAGTGAAAATGTGTTAACAAGTCTGGGTTTTTTTCTTATTTTTCTCTTTTGCTGGGTTTCTATAGCATACACAAGCTCTGTATGAAATATTCATCATCATTATTATTGTTGTCAAATAAAAAAGATCATTGAGTTCCAGATAATAATTTTAAGGGCATTTCCTATAATTTCAATAATAAAAATAATGAAATAACAATTTGAAGTGCTAGTAGTCTCCAATTCACATAACTTAGTGAAAATCACAGGCCTGACAGATTAGTCCAGTTCACAATACACTTTATATCTCTCCAAGCTTACAAACAATTTTTGCACCCAATACCTCAAATTTTTACTGCAATGTAAAGAGTAGACTTTTCCCCTTAGTTACATGCAGCTATTCCATTAATTTTTTTCCCACAAAATTGACATTTTGAATTGGGTGAAAATAGTTTCCCAGTCCTGTGTGAATTTTTCCTGTTTCCAAAAATGTCTGAATTGTGTAAGAATATGTTTGAGATCTGACACTTGAGATCTAATGAAATTTTTCTCTAAGAACAGTCTGTCTGCTTTTCCACTGTAGCTCTTATTCTGATTAGCACATTCAGTCAGGATTTGGGGAAAAGAGAAAAACGGTATACACAATTTCCTGCACTGAATCAGGACCAGGACTTGAGCTTAGATCTCATATCATGGAAGAGCTGCAACCTTAAAAAAACAGTGTTATTCTGTCTCTCTCAGTCCTGAAAAGTCTAAAATTCTACAGAGCTGGCCAGTTTCAGTAGAAACAAAATAAGAAAAAAAAAAAAACAGACTGCTGGTTGGCTTAGGATGTCATACTCAAGTCTGTGTTCTCAACCAATAACTAGGGATCAAATCTGTTCTCTGTTGTTTCTGGTTTTCTGATGTACAACTAAGTTGCTGGAAGTTACAGGTCTATTTATGATTGGGTTTGAGTGCTAAACAAACCATGTCACTGAGATGAATCAAAATTTATTCATTTGAAGAAAAACTTTTGGAGAAGGTAAACTGCCATTTTCTAACAAGAAAATTTAAACAAAAATTTCTGATTTCTAGATTTGTTATTTGTACTAAGCTATGCATTCATAATTAAGGGAAGAAGTTTGAAGAGAAAGAAGTCTGAATCATGGGTGATTTCAGAAAATCTTAATTCCTCCCTCACTGTAGGACTTGTGCCCCTGACTTCAGTGGGATTATATTTTGCCCACTTATTCTCAGGTGTGTTGGAATTAGACAGTACAACAAAACTGCTTTAGAAAATAGAAGTTTCCGGACAACTGGGCATACTTTATTTTTTTACTTACAGGAAGATTCTATGACTAACACTTGTTAACAAACGTATGAAAAGATCCCATGCTTTGTACAGATAATATGTTGCAGGATTTAAATACATACTGTGATTTCAATTCCTAGTTAATAATAGCATTTGTGAGTATTTTGACTTACAACTCTACTGCTTTCTGTAGGAAACTATAGGTCAGCATTCACAACATGTTCTTCCAGGTAACTCTTGGTGAAATTATTGATTCAGTCAAAGGACTGAGTTCTTGGAAACTTAGAGAGCCCGAGAACAGTCCTATCATATAATTTTCTTTCCTATCATACAATTTTCAAGCCCCTGGCATATTTCTTTCAGTATGAAAGTTCAATGTTAAGGGTTTGGTTCATTTCAACTCATGTCTGTTGAGCTTAATCAGTGCATAAAGTGCTCTCTAATATGAGCACTTTGTTGATTAGTAAATTTAAAACCAGTCTTCACGCTCAATTTACATCTCAGTTTTAGAACTTCATTCAGTTCAAACCCACAGTTCCACAGATCAGATCCTCTGCACAGTTTGATACCTCATAAAAATCTTTTTTCTGTGTTACCTTAGTGTGTTTTTTTCTAAGCTGCCCTGTATTCTTGGGAGAGTTCCTCCTAACAATAGGCAAGGTCAGTTCTTTATCCTGAGAGTTCTCATTGACTCCAATGCTTTCAAAAAAAAAGAAAAGACTTGCCAGACAGAGTGCTGAGCCTCCTGTCATATAATCATAGAATCAGAATAATTTAGGTTGGAAAAGAGCCTTAAGATCACTGACACCAACTATAAACCTAACACTGCCAAGTCCACCACTAACCTGTGTCTCTAAGCACCACGTCTACATGTCTTTTAAATGCCTCCAGGATAGGGACTCCACCACTTTGCATGTTCCAATGCTTGACTACTGTTTGAGTGAAGAATTTTTTCTTAATATCCAGTCTAAACCTCCCTTGGCACAACTTGAGGCCATTTCCTCTCATCCTATCACTTCTTATTTGGGAAAAGAGACCAACACCCACCCCACTACAGCCTCCTTTCAGGTAATTGTAGAGAGCAATAACGTCTCCCCTCAGCATCCTTTTCTCCAGACTAAACAACCCCAGTTTCCTCAGGTGCTCCTCATAAGACTTGTGCTCCAGACCCCTCACCAGCTTTGTTGCCCTTCTTTGGACACACTACAGCACATCAGTGTCTTTCTTGTAGTGGGGGGCCCAAAACTGAACACAGTATTCAAGGTGCGGTCTCACCAGTTCTGACTACAGAGGAACGATCACTTCCCTACTCCTGCTGGACACATTGTTTCTGAAACAAGCCAGGATGCTGTTGGCCTTCTTGGCCACCTGGGCACACTGCTGGCTCATATTGAGCTGGCTGTTGACCAGTATGCTGGGTAGCTCTGCAGCCACTCTTCCTCAAGCCTGCAGCGTTGTGTGGGGTTGTTGTGATCCAGGTGCAGGACCTGGCACTTGACCTTGTTAAAACTCACAGAATCACAAAATTACAGAATGGTAAGGGTTGGAAAGGACCTCGGGAGATCATCTAGTCCAACCCCCTGCTAAAGCAGGCTCACCTAGAGCATGTTACACAGGACTTCGTCCAGGCGGGCTTTGAATATCTCCGGAGGAGAATCCACAACCCCCCTGGGCAGCCTGTTCCAGTACTCTGTCATCCTCAAAGTGAACAAGTTTTTCCTCATATTTAACTGAAACCTCTTATGTTTCAGTTTGTGCCCATTGCCCCTTGTCCTGTCACCAGGCACCACTGAGAAGAGTCTGGCTCCATCCTCGTGACATCCACCCTTCAGATATTTGTATGTGTTGATGAGGTCCACTCTCAGTCTTCTCTTCTTCCGGCTGAACAAGCCCAGCTCCCTCAGCCTTTCCTCATAGGGGGGATGCTCCAGTCCCTTTATCATCCTTCTTGCTCTCCTCTGAACTCTTTCTAGGAGTTCCTCATCTTTCTTGAACTGGGGAGCCCAGAGCTGGCCACAGTACTCCAGGTGGGGTCTCACCAGGGCAGAGTAGAGGGGGAGGAGAACCTCCCTCGACCTGCTGGCCACACTCCTCTTAATCCTTCACCTCTGCTTATCACTGCTGAGACCCACCTTGAGTGCTGTGTCTGGTTCTTCCCTCAGTACAGGAGAGAAATAGACATACTGGAAGGAGTCCAGAAAAGGGCCACAAAAATTATGAAGGCACTAGAGCAACTGTCATACAGGGAGAGCTGAGACTATTCAACCTGGAGAATACAAGTTCAGGAGTGACTTTGTCAATGTTTATAAATACCTGAATGGAGGGTGTGGGCATTTGAAGGGGGTGAACGCGTTTGAAAAGCACATGTAAAAAGAAATAAGTAGCTGCTCGATCATCTTTGCATTCATCAGCTTTAATATTTTACTAAATATATCACTCAGGTTCTTCAGAAAGTCACGCATGCTCCTTGTGCTAGCCTGTTCTTGTCAGATAAGAGTCTTACTAAACTACTACACCTCTTCATTGCAGTCCACCTGCAGAGCATCTATTTAGGTACCCAATTTAGTTATGCAACAATGATAATTGCACATTCCCAGAGAAGCTTGGAAATAGAGAAATATAATTGAGTGTTTATATCATGTTTTCTGTCCTAAAACATAGCCTAATATATGACCTAAAAGTCAAACAAAGTTTGAATATTCAAAATAAAAGAACATACAAAAATGTATGTTGTTGCATGCCTTCCATGAGCTTCACTGGGAAGCAGAACTTTAAATTCCATCTTCCAAATAATAACAGTTTTAAATAAATAAATAGTTGAATCAGTTATTCTGAGAACAATCACACGACTTGATTTTTTTTTCTGAATATTTAGCAGGAATAAAACAATGCTCCAGATTATGGGTTGTGTTTTAGACTGCATGGTGAGATGAAATTGACACTTGCAAACATTAATTTTTAGTTTTTTCTATAGTCTATCAATGTTACACTAGAAGAGGTGTAGGATTAAATTTGAACCAGCATACTTGAAATACTCAGCACTTCTGGAAGAATTTTACATTTGTTCTGGATGAAAAAGATAACCATAGGGAATGCTATTAATCTGGTGAATAAACTATAATGGAAAATCTACTTGTAGGTAAAAGAACATTGCCCAAGAAAATCAGAAATTAAAGCAAGGAAATGATTCAGCTACTAACAATTGGAAAAGACGGTATTAGCAGGGAAGCAGCAGAACCAGAGGGCAGAATAGAAAATGAAGTAAAACTGGCTGCTGTTCATCAAATCAGGACAACTGTGCTAAACACAAAACAGTGGAAATGACTGCACTTCAATGGAGAAAGCAAGCTCCAAAAATTCTGTTGGTGAGGAACAATAAGATTTTTGGTAACAGCGCTGTGATCAAATATTATGAAGCCTGAGGGAAGATGTTGCATAATAGAGTTTCATGAAATCCAGACACAGAGTTGTTCTTCTAGCGGACTGTTTCATTTCTTCTCAGTACTATCTCCCCCCTGTACCAGTGTGTTGCATGAAGCAGAAAAAAAAAGAACTAAAAGCATGAAAGAATGTCCATGACACTGAATTGTCTTGGTTGTATAATTGTACATAGTCTTTCAGGCTGGCCATATAAGAAAACCTGACAACAATCAACATAGCCTCTATGGAAGACTCGTGTGGGGAAGGTTTACAGTAAAAATAAAAGCCCTCAAAACTGCTCTTGTATATCAAACCAATGAGGCTGCCGGACTGATGAACAAAAGCAAGTAATTTTCAGAAGAAATTAGTCCAAATGTCCCTTACAGGAAAAATATTTTACACATTCAGGCAAGGTTTCATAAAATGTAAGGCAGAAGAGCATGGAATTACAGGTATCACCTGTAGCACAAGCGAATAGTACACAGTACACCACTGTGAGCACGGCCATGCTACTTGCACTACTATTGCACACATCACACAGTTTGTCTGCATGTCAGACTGCCCTCTGACATCAAGGGCAGACCCTCTGAACTAACACTAAACAGATTGCTCTAACACTTTTGAGGAGACACCCTGGAAACTGGAATTGCTCATTTTGGTACTATCCACATACTGTCTGTGGCACACAGCCCTTCTCAGTACCACACCCTATGTCAGAAGAAATATTTACTGTTACTCACATTTGGATGGCCCATTTCCATGACACTCTCCAAAGCGACACTATGATAACCCACATCTCCAAAGCAGACGCAGTAGAAATTATACACACCATTGTGGACAGGGAACTCAGGATGATGATTCAGGTTCTCAGTAACTACAAAGTACAGTTTTCCTCATCCTTAGTCTGTGTGAGGGCACAGTAAAAAAGGAGCTGCAGACTGTGGAGAGGAGTCCACGCAGAAGCAAGGTTTTCTGGCAGAAACTGTGGCCCGTAGGGGACCCATGCTGGCGCATTCCTTTCCTCATGGACTGTACCCCATGGAGAGAAAACATGCTGGAGCAGTTCTTGAAGAAGAACAGCCTGTGGGAAGGACACACTGGATGAGTTTCTGAAGGACTTTATCCTTTGGGAGGGACCCCATGCTGGAGCAGGGGAAAATTGTGAGAAGTAAGGAGTGGCAGAGACAGTGTTATGGACTGACTGCAGTCCCCATTCCGCATCTCCCTGTGCCACACAGGGGAGGGGTTAGAAGAGTAAGGAGTGAAGCTGAGCCTGGGAAGAAGAGGGTAGCAGTGGCTTTATTTGTTTCTCTCTACCCTGCTTGATTTTTAATTAGCAAGCTAAATTAATTTTCCCCCAGGCTGAGTCTGTTTTGCCCATGGCAGTAATCAGTCAATGATCTCCCTGTCTTTATCTCAACCCATGACCTTTTTCCACCTTATTTGATTCCCTTGTCCTGTTGAGGAGAAGGAGTGAGATAGTAGCCAGATGGGGGTCTGGCAAAGTGAACCCACTACAGGTGTGTGCGCATGTGTGTGCATGTGCCTGTTGGGAATGCATCTCAGCATCACTTCCACTCGGACCTGGGGGCATGGAGCTGCAGCAGCCGTGTCTCTGCCAGATGTTTCCCTCCCTATCATAATCCAGCAGCTGAACAATTATGCACATCTATGCTGGGTTTATCACTAATAGGAAGTAATGAAACAAGAGACTGCTTCTGCATTTTTAAAGTTAACATAGCCAGCTGTAGTCTTTACCTTTGTTGCAATTGAAGAATGAAAGTTCTCTCCATCTTTTTCTTGGAGGTCCTATTTTATAAATTCACCTCTTTATGTATTTTAATCCTTCTTTCTTAAAGTTATTCTTGGAATTGCATTCCTGAGCATGTTCAAAGTGCCATTTATTGTGCCTTTCTTCTAAATGCCGGCAATCAATTTCTAAACTGAAAATCTTTTTGTTTATCAAGGGAACATTGCCGGTCTGATTTGGGCTAAGAATTACAGGTAAAGTTTGATTTCCAGCCCTATTATAATGCATAGCAATCTTTGCAACACTATTTCAACTTGACAAAAGAACAGTCTTGTTAGCTCTTAACATTCAAATCAAATAATTTATGATTAATGGAATGAATCAACAGGAGAATTGAACTGCAAAGAATCCTCTGGCTGCCAATTCCATAGCAAATGTGTTTGTGAGTAATGTTTTGTAACACTGCTAGTGGAGACTGCTAGTCTGTATCACTGAAATAAATTAACAGGAAGGCTTTAGCTAAAAGAGTGAGGAATGGTTTAAAGTGCCATTGTCTAACACAATTATGCAATATCCAACTTACTTTGAGTTTGGCAGGATTGCCATGTGAGCCAGCATTAACATACTTCTCCACACATAGCCATCCTGCCCCTTCAACTAAGGGAAATCAAAGCAATTTCTAAAAATCAGAAAAGCTCTGATAAATGTGTTTATTAAATATCAGGTCATTTAAGTACTTTTGAATTTGTATGTACCGTCTCTTTAATATTGCTAGCATTTTTTGTAGCCAGTCAAATTTTTTTAGCATACTATTAATTTGGCATAAATGTAACGTTCTGTATGCACTTCTTACATATGTTAATGATATCTTTTTTTAAAATAAAAATTAACTAGAAACTAATAATTTGTTTGGTTTGATTTCCACACACCCACAAGTAAATACCCATTAAAGGTCTCCCTACTTGCATCTTCAAAAAGTATATTGGTTTTCTTAATAGACTGAAAGTCTTTATGATCCTGGCAGTGAGAAAATGTATTGTCTTCACTTCCTTAGTATGGTCTTCCATAAAATGTTGCAAAATTTATGATTTAATAAGGGAATTTTGAGTCCCAGGTGACCCATTAAAGATCAAGAACAAGTAATACTTTTTTTAGGTTGTTTCAATCTAAACAGACATCAGCTTAAATGATCATGACCATTTGCATTAAACAGAAAGAATAAAGAAGGTCTTATTGGGTACATCTTTTAATTCAGAACCAAAGTGTTGGTATCTTCACCTGCAACCACATACACTATGTGAGCTTAAAGCAAATCCAGCTGCATATACATACAGCCATCCCTTTATTAAGCAATAATCAGGGGGATGTATATGAATCTCTAATGATACACTATTAAATAATCAGGGACCAGTCTCGTTATGTTTTCTTTTTACACGATGTATTTACATGATGAAACACACGACACATCAGATACATAATAGATTTGGAAAAGGTCGGTGGAAAAGATTTCTATAGATTCCTTCAAAATTATTGGCAAGCTTTGTATCAGATTAAAATGCTATATGCTAGAGTTTGCTGGTTACAGTTTGAAAAGAAGCTCGAGAGAGGGGAGAATAGCATAACATTCTTGAGGCTTTTCTTACAATTAATTTTAAAAATCTTAATGTTCAGAAAATTATTATTCTTACATAGCTGAACTGTATTTTCATTTTTATTTTTATTTTAAACAAATATTATGGTTTCTATTGATCAGTAGAACACATAAGATGACTTTTCCTCTCTCACTTACTTATTCTGGAGATTCTTTTGGGCAAGTATTCTCTTTTATTTCCACTTGAATTACCTGTGCCATCATGGAACTATCATTTGAAACCATTATTGCTCTGAAAAGAGTAATTAATGACATTATTCTTACGGGTGCCCTAGCAGGTTTGAGTAAAGGTGGCTGGTTTTGTACTAGCAAAGGTCCTTTTCTGTAGTTTCTAGCATGTGTTTACCTTTGTTTACCCAACATCCAGTAGCTACAAATAAACTAAAGGCAACTTAACCAGCCAGTAGAACAAGAACTGCCATTGCCTCTGG
>JAKFQP010000064.1:193403-206483 GCA_023375905.1 Nycticorax nycticorax | reverse complement strand
TGCATCCCTAGCCAAGTTTAGCTCCAGCTGCGCCTTGGCCTTCCTGACCCCATTCCTACACAACCGGACCGCGTCCCTATACTCTTCCCAGGATGCCTGTCCCTGCTTCCACTGCCTGTGCAGTTCCCTCTTGCTCTTTAGTTTGACCAGCATCTCTTGTCTCAGCCATGCTGGTCTCTTCCCTTCTTTGCCCGATTTCTTACACCTAGGGATCGAGAGCTCTTGCGCTCTGTGGATCACTTCCTTAAAGATCTGGCAGCTCTGTTCTGTTCCCCTGTCCCTGAGGACCGTTTCCCAGGGAGTCCTTCTGACTAACTCCTTGAAGAGCTGGAATTTGCTAGGTGTTTTGCCTCCTTACAACCCTGCCAGACTCTCGCAGGGTGACCTCAAATCAGGGTCCAATGACATTCTACTTGTTAATCTACACTGCAGTGTGCTTTTATTCCCACTTTTTTGCAGGCAAGTCAGAAATACAGGTTACTATGGGATGCTAACAGAATTTCATAGGAAAAATTCAGGAAAGGGATCCTGCCATTAGTTCCAAGGCATCTGTGCTTCATAATTGTATAAGGTGCAGGTGCTCAGGTGCTGGTGGGGGATGCTAAAGGGTAGCCTCTGTGGGGAGAAGCCGTGGCTGCCCCACGTCAGACACAACCGGCTCCAACAGACCCACCACAGGGCACAGCTGAGCCCCACAGCCAAAATGGTGCTGCGTCTAGGAAGGTGTATTTAAGGATGGGGGAAAATTGCTGGACAGGAAGAGGAGGAAAGTTAAAAAGAAACGGCGCTCTTTTGGGACGCCAGGGTCAGAGGAGGAGGTATTCCATGGTGGAGCAATGTCCACACTGCAGACTGTAGAGAACCCTATGCCAGAGGAGAGAGATTCCTGAAGGACCTGAAGCCACTGGAGAGCAGAGGAAAACTGTGAGAAGGAAGGAGCAGCAGAGAGGTAACACGGACTAGCAAAGAGGCTTACTGACCACAGTCTGTACCCCCTATGCCACCCAGGAGTGTAGAAGAATGAAAATGAGGCTGGGAAAGGACAGAAAGGTGTTTTAATATTTGTCTTTTTCTTTTTTTATTTGCTTCTCACTACCTGAATCTATTTGAATTGAAAACAAATTGAATTAATTTTCCCAAGTGTGTCTTAATGCATGATGTTAATTGGTAAACAATCTCCCTGTCTTTATCTCAACGCACAAGCTTGCTTTCTCCTGTTTTCCCTGTTTTCTTCCCCTGTCTGTACAGGGGAGAGTGAGCAGCTGGGTGAGAGTTCAGCTGCTTCTTCCCAAGGCTAACCCACGACAGTAATGTATGGATCTCTCAGGAGCAGTAGCTAGTCATTCATACAAGTATAGTGCAATTTCTGTACTTATGTTTGAGTCAAACCTTTCTCAAGTACTATTTTTTCTTCCATGACTGAATGGAGAAAATTATGCTGTTGCTTGTTTCATAGATTTTACAACGTTTGAAATTTCATATGTTAAAAAGAAATCCAAACGATGTAAAAACAAGATTTTATACTTCTTGAGTTTATATTTTAGCATTGGTCTTTATAAAGAAATTCAGACTACTTTGATCCCTCTGACATCATTTTATATTCATCCTAACACTTCTGTGTATATTTTTCTCTGTAAGGTCTAGCAAGATAAATCTAATAAGACTTTTAACTGAGACAGATAAAGCTGATTGTACTGGCAAGGCCAATCAGTCAGGAAGGCTTCCAAGGGAGCTTTTGGTTTAAAGCAGGACTCTACTTCTGAGGGGTCAATGCATGCTGATAATTGTGCAGGTTTATGTTCTCTAAATAGTATTAAATAGGTTAGCATAGGAAGGGATGGGATAGCTGGCAGTTATAGTCATTGGTTTTCTTAGATTATTTGAGGTGGAAATGAAAAATTATGACACTGCTATAATAGGCTTTCTATTGTTTTCCCTCTCATACTGGCTATGTAGCACTGGCCATTCAACAGGTTAAGAGTCTTTGGAAGACCTGGACAAGAAAACAGACAGAACTTGATCTAAATTGGGATGAAAGTATATTGTGGTTAATGAAAATATAACCAAGAAAAATAGTAGTTTTCTTGCAGATTGGACATAGCCAGGCTATGAAAGCAGGAAGCAGTTGTCTGGCCCCTTGATGTACTTACATTCTCTCTGAAAATTGTGAATGGTGCATGTGCATTTTTAATTGGGTTTTTTCCTACATTTGCGTATTTGTATGGTCCCTATGTCACATTCCAGAAGGTCAGGTTCATCCTTTGGTGATGATTTTGTAGGGTTGTCACAGGATAAGAGTCAGACATCACTCAGACAGATCTGATCTAGCAGTTATTTTATTGAGTTCTAATCAGTAAATTTAGCCATGTAAAATATTTAATAGGTACAGATGGATTAGTGGTCAATACTCTACTATTTACCACAATTAAAGTTACTATGGGATACACAGATTATCACATAAGTTTCCAATACATATCTTAAATGTTACATGCATGCAAAAAATGTCACTTACCAACCCATTGATGTCTGGTGTCAAGGTAAGTGATCTCTCAGCCTCAAGGGCTAACCTTGAAAGGTGTCCCTACTTAAAGGGAAATCACTGCTGTACAGTCACCTGCTATGGAGGGAAAGCTCAGTCTGCCCTGATGGCTGCAGATATTTATAGCGTAAAGTGGTTGATGTGTAGTCAGATTTTCTGCTGTGTTCATGCAACTTCAGACGCTTATTGGCCCAGTCTCCAGCCAAACTGGCTTTTTGGGTTTGGTGCTGTGTTCTCACTGATAGTCTCACACAATAGGATTAACTTTGGTTAGGCCTATGTGCTGAGCATCTGCCTGGACCAAAGTTCAGTTAGTTCAAACAGGAGCAGCGCATCTGTCATAAGGGTAAAAGGAGTGAACCTACTGATAGGAAGGGCAGTTGTATAAATCTGGCCATGAGCATCATGGAGGCCCTTGATATACAACTATAAAGGTTTAAAACATACAAGCAGAAGGTGAAAGTAAGAAACCCACATGCCTACATCTTAATTTCTCCTGAAGCTGCCTTGGCAAAAAAAATTCTATTTCAAGATCCCTCATGATTTAGTTTACCCTTGCTTGCAGCTAGAAGAAAGATAGCCTTTTTGTTACTACTTTCTCTTCCTCATTTCCCTGGCTTTGTTCAGACTACCCCACCTTGTGATCTCTAGGCAATCTCTGACCTCTTCACAGACCTTCCTCTTTCCTCCTGATCAGCCTGCAGCCTTGTTGTTCTCTAATGCTTGAGAATCCCTGCGGTCTCTTTCTTCTCAGCATTAACAACTGTGTAGGAAGAATGAGCTCCGAATGTTTCTTCTTCACACAGTATGTATGTTCATGTGGCTGGGATTTGGGGGCTTTTTTCTTACTTTCCTGCCTGCCTCCTCTTTAGCCACCTTTCATTAGTTCATTTTATAACAAACAAGCCATCATAGATAAATGTGTGAAGTCTGTAACATATTCTCTAAAACAGCTGAGGGTTCAGCATTACTCAGGATAAGTTTCAAGCATGGTCATTGTAAATCAACACAGTCATTTTCTGGGGAAGAATCCGTGATATTAGATTTCCTGAAAAGCAGGGTAAAGCCTGAAAACTCTGGATCTAAGTGCCCCATGTTTCAGAAAAGTCAGTATCTAGCTTGATACTGCATCAGCTCCAATTCTGGTCCTTTATATTTCCAAACTGGGAGAAGAGGCAAAAGAGGCTTGCTTACAAAGCAAATCGTAATTCTGAAAATATGCACATGGACTATATAACATGACTAAAAATAATGTATTACATAAAGTAGATTACAGGATTAGAGGGTATTAATTTTAAATATTTTCTCAGGGGAAAGTGTACTGAATTTCCTACGAATAAATTTGTAAGTTTAAATCTGTGCCAATACCTACAAATGTTTAGCTTTAATGTGAACTGCTTTATTTCTTCTACATTGAAAGCTCCCTTTGAGTGATATGTAAAATAGAAGTAACTGCATACTGTTGAAGTAATAATAAAGCAGTAATTGCTTTATTTTATTTGCTTTTTAAGTGTGAGAAAATTGACCCTTTTACATAGTAATTACATCACTTTGTTTCAAGTTCTTTCTTACCCTGTGGCCAATGAATATATTTTTCCAGATAATTATTCTTTCAGATCTTTCAGATTGCAGTAAAATTGCCGTAGCAAAAATGAACAACACAATCTAAAGAGTTTGTCCAATGGCAAGCCTGCTTTAAATTGGTTGGTTTATATCTCCTTTGGGCTTCCATGCTGTTATTATCTTTCTTTTTACGCTGACATTTATATTTTTCAGTAATTAAGCAACTCATGTCACCTGTTCAGCTATATGCACAGCACTGACAACTCTGGAATTCAAAATGCAGAAATCCCACATTATTCAAAGGCAGGCAAACAGGACGGACAAGGAAAATGGACTAGTATGTCCCTAAATGTAAGTGAAGCAGCAGTATTTAATATTTTAGAACTTCTTGCGGCATGCATGAGTGATAACAGAAATCCACATACACACACACCCTCCTCGCTTCCTACAGTAATTAAAATCCTTGATGGCTTTTTACTCTGTTGTGACATGGTTCAAATAGTAAATTGACAACAAATTTTGCTTACAGCACAGAGACACTCAAAAATATCATATGTGAGGGATTTTCAACTACCCCTATGCATACTAGTTCTAAGTACATGGCTTCATGTGAGTACATGGCTTCAGGAATTAATGATAGGATACAAAGTCTTTTACTTCTGAATTACTGGTCTAAATCTAGCACAAGTATAGAGTGAGTAAAGATCATCTGTCTGCTTCTCGACCTGTGCAGAAAATAAGATTCTGATACTCATTTAGTTCTTAGTGGACATGTCTCCATATGGCAGGAGCAATTAAGAAAATTGATGGTAACTGGTCGTATTTAGAAGACCTCACTTCAAATTCTGGATCCGCTTCTGAATTTACCTAGAATTTTATGAATCTGAATCAAGATTTGACTAAATTAGTTGAAGGGTATATTAACCCTAGAGACACTGAGGTAATAGGTACGTAGAACATACCACCATGGACGGTAACAGTAAATTCTTTGTAGACATTTATGCTGATGCCACTTTCCCTCTTTTCTTTGCTGTTTTGAAGATAAGACTGCAAGCAGTTACCCTGAAACTGTATAGCATTTCTGTCCATTACAGATTCAAGCAGTTCATCTGCAACTGCAAGTGGAACTGGACAGGATTTTTTATTGCAATTCTTGCAAGAGGATGAATTTCCTTCTACATATAATCAGTAGTATAGAGATTTATACTGCACAGTGAGTATTGAATTGAGACTCAAGCTTCATCAAAATTAGTGGATATCTGGATTTTTAATATTAGTGGTTTGGTTTCAGCATAATACTCTATTTCTTATCTCATTTTGTAGTTAATGGAGGAGGTAAAACTATAAAAAGAAAACAATTGCATTTATTAGACCAACAAAATATGTAGCAGAAATTAAGGTGAAGAGACGTTATGAGACTAACCTTGTGGTCACTTTAGATTAACCAAGTTCATTTGTTATTTAGTTAGGATTTCTATGAACACAATTGAAAATATGGTATGACGTAAGTTGCAGTGGACCTCAAAGATCAAGTTAAAAATTTTTTAATTATGCAGACAGATCACTTAGCCCTGGCTGGAGATTTGCCTAACTAAACAAAACACAAGAAACTCCTATACATGACAGGAGAAATTGCTAGATTTAACGACTAACCAGAGTGTGAAACTGGCAAGGAGCAAAGAGAGATTTCTTTGGCTTCAGTCTGAATACCTGTGACTAAGCAGTGTTTGAAGAGTAATAACTCTGCAGGTGATGGGCCCATCTCCCACTCTATCAGACAGCTTCAAGGGAACTCTGTGAAGTCTTTGCCCTTGCCCCCATTGCAGAAGTACTTCCAGGATGACTATGCAGATGTAATCAAATGCTTATATAATGCCTGGTATTTTAACTGCCTTTGAAGTTGATGTTTCCTACCTCTATGTTCATTTTGATTATCAATCAAATATACACTAATTTTTATCCCTATTTACATCCATATTTTTAATCTTCAAACAAGGCAATTACTCATTTCAAACCCTTGCTACTGTTCATTAAACTCACCGCCAGCCAGCAAAACACTTTTGAAAAAGTTAATAAAAACAATGACACTAAGCCCTGAAAGCTGAGAAACTCTAGGTAAAGAATAATACAGACCTGAGAGTTCTTTGTGCAAAACACTTCACATTTCACCTTGTAGTAGGTTAACCTTGGCTTGCTACCAGACTCCCTCCCAGTCATTCTTGCATTCCCCTCCTCAACAGCCACCAGCAGAAAATAAGAAGGAAAAACTTGTAAGTTGAGATAAAGAAAGGGAGATCACTCACCAATTACCAACTCACCAATCATGGGCAAAACAGACTTGACTTAGGGAAAATAATTTTTACTTGTTGACAATTAAAAATAGAGTAGGATGGTGAGAGAAAAAAAAGTAAAAACACCTCCCTCCTGCTTTTTCCTAGGATCAACTTCATTCCTTCATTTCTGACTCTTCTAATTCCTTCCCACCTAACAGCACAGTGTGGGAAATGGGGTCTGCAGTTAGTCCATAACAGTCCCTGCCTGCTTCTCCTTCCTCCTCACAACTCTCCCCTGCTGGGGCTCCCTCCCATAGGATCAAGTCCTTCAGAAATTGCTCCAGCGTTGAGTTGTCTCCATGGGGTACAGTCCATCAGGAATGGAATGCTCCAGCATGGGTCCCCACAGGCCACAGTTTCTACCGGAAAACCTGCTCCTGCATGGACTCCTCTGCCTGGGCTGCAGCTTTATTCATAGCATGTCTACTTGCCATGGCATGGGGTTCTCCACAGGCTGCAGTGTGGATGTCTATTCCAGCATGGTCCTCCATGGGCTGCAAAGGAATCTCTGCTCTGGCACCTGGAGCACCTCCTCCTCCTCTTTCACTGACCTTGGTGTCTGCAGGGCTGTTTCTTTCACACATTTATCACTCTTCTCTCTTGCACTCCACTGCACATTTTTACTCTTTTTAAATAAGTTTTCACAGACACCCCACCAGCTTCACTGATTATTTCAGATGTGCCTTCATATTTCAGATGTGCGTTCCCTACCCCTAGGCAGTAACTCACCACCAGTCTGAAAACTGTTACAGAGAGCTTCTCCATTCATGTTGTATTTCATACCTGAATACCAAGGCTGAGCCAGCCCTGAGAAAACCCCAGCATGGGCCTGGACAGGGTGTCCCTTCTCCTGAGTCCTAGATTTTGTTCCCTTCTGCCTGCCTTTGTGCCCCTGTGTTCCTCTGGGCTTCTGATGGACCTTTCTATGGATCGGTCTATGGCTCTGGTGATGGGCCTGGGACCCCATCTGGGAGAGGGTCCCCTGCCTACTTGCTCCTTTATGGAAGTGCAGATGATTTTCTTAACAAACAATCTGACAGAATACAACATTTATTCATAACTTTACTTATTACCTGTATGAACTGAGCTGAAAATTTCCAGCTACTTGATGTTTCTTACCTTTTGTCTGTTATGTTAAACATGCTTGGCAAATATCTGTTCCTTATATGATATTTAAGGATTTATGATTAAATGTGCTTTATTCCTCTCCTCAGAAGTGTCCTTTAGCAGTGTGCTTCTGTGGCCAAGAAGGCCAATAGGATGTTGGGTTGCATTAAAAAGGGTATCACCAGCAGAGATAAAGAAGTCATTAACCCACTCTATTCAGCGCTTGTCAGGCTACATCTGGAATACTGTGTACAGTTCTGGTCCCTGCTATACAAAAAAGATGTGGACAGGCTGGAGGGGGTCCATAGAAGGGCCACCAAGATGATCAATGGACTGGGAAGTCTGCCATATGATGATAGGCTGAGAGAACTGGTTTTGTTCATCCTTGAGAAAAGGAGGCTCAGAGGTGATCTCATCAACTTGTACCAATATTTAAAGGGTGGGTACAAAGAAGATGGAGACTCCCTTTCACAGGGATCCACATGGAAAAGATGAAGGGTAGTGGGTACAAGTTAATCTTGAGAAGATTCCAGTTGGACATGAGAGGAAAATTTTTCACAGTGAGAACAGTCAACCATTGGAATAATCTCCCCAGGGGAGTGGTTGACTCTGCCACATTGGACACTTTCAAGACTCAGCTGGACAGGGTGCTGGGGCCATCTTGCCTAGGCTGTGCTCTTACCTAGAAAGGTTGGTCCAGAGGTTCCTTCCAACCTGGTATTATATGATTCTATAATTCTTTAATGTGTTAATCTGACCAAACTCATTGAATCTCTAAGATTTATATTTTACAGCCATTCTATCAGCTTTCTCATCCTTTTAATAACCTTGTAATTTACCAGCTTCCTTCTTAAACTGAAATTACACTTCCACCTTAAATTTTTAAAACAAACAGAAAGCTGTTTTTATATAAGCAATGCTGACATTAGGCTCTTTGACCAGTGTTACACTGAGAGATTACATTTATCTGATTAACAACTTTGCCCCCTGGTGTTTTAGAGAGTTATTGCTTCTCACTTTAGACTGTCCTCTTCCTGTAAAAAGACTCTCCATAATTTACAATAAAAAACAATCTAGATTATTCTGGATAAGTAATCTGTGTTCTTTGTTATATATTATCTGACTTTGCACCCACTGAAAATATGATCAATTATATTGGCTCCAGCTCACTGATAGAAATGTTATGGAACTCAGGTTCAAGAACAAGATCACATGGGGCTCTACCAGAACTACTTGTTGATTCCTTCATTAGAGTTACCCTTCCAGTCTTAGCAGGCAATTTGTCATCAATGTAGTGAGAGCCATGCTAAATTGGCATTCCTTCAATTTCTGACATGAAATGGCATGAGCACCTTTCAGAAACAAGTGTCAGTATACCACAGTGCTCTCACACTATTGCATTCATCAATCAAATTATTCTATACATATGGATACAATGTTAATACAATAATCTGTTTTCCATGGATATTGATTGAAAAATATTCTCAGGTTCATTATAATTAAAGTTTTGTTTTGTCACATGACCTTGCTTTTTAATCATCAAAATCTGCAAAGCTGCTTGTGATTACATTGTTTCATGTCAGGCAGAAAAACCTCAATTACCTGTGCTATTCCATTTATCACTTTTAAGTATCAGCATACTACTTTCCTTTCAGTCTTCTGAAATATCCAGAATACAATATGGATGGTAGAATATTTATTAAACATAAATATTAATACCCCAGAGTGCCTCTCATCCAGGTCTTTTAACACTGTTGTGTGCATATTATGTGGACTTGGTGGTGTAAAAAAATCTAGTTCTGATAGAGGCTGTTGGTACTGAACGAAAGTGTTTCATCATCATCCTGAGAAAGAACTGTATCACTTGGCTTTCTAAACCCTCCAGACTTATTACATATGCATTGCTGACAAAGCAACACTGAATATTTGTCTTTGAGATAACATAAAAGGATCTATTTTGTATTCAAGGAAAGATTCTCTTTCTCCTCAACAGAATAAGCGTTGCTCACTTAGGATCTGACCGCACCACTCTCATTCATATTGAACCATTTGTTGAAATTGAATTTCATGAATCTACTCACAAAGTAATGACTAAAAGGAATAATCTTGGCCTTGCCATGCTTAAAGCTTAATAAATGCACCCTACGACACAGTGATTTTTAAGGGACCTTTTTATAGTTACTGTTATTATTAAACAGCTGACAGAATTCATTAAACTTGCCATGTTCATTGTTTTCTGCTGCAGTGGCACCTTGGATATTTCCAAGATATTCCATTTCCATGGATATTACATTTTTCACTAATAGTTGCTTCCAGACTATTATCTGTGAATTTGACTCTGGAGAGTGTTTTAAGTGTAGCTGTTATTGCACTTATTACAAGTTTTAGTGTCTGTCTTTTATATCTAGGTTACAGTAGATATAGTAGGATTTAAAATATCGTTTTTAGTGAAATAATTGAAAGCTATAACACTATCATTAAGTAGGGCATTCACTGTAAAGTCTCCTAAAGAATTTATAATAAAAACTTAAATTATTAGTTAGACCTTATGCTGTAGTAGTTCCACATATTTTAAAGAAAAGTTCTAGTCATTCATCCTAGCACTGCTTGAAATAGTTGAAAATACTTTTTCTTAAACTACCAAAGTGTTTCTGAGGAAAACTTCCAACCACACACCTCGAACAGATTGATATATTTTTCTTTTTGGCCTGAAGATTTTACTTAGCATCTTTCAATGATCCAACAATCCTTTACTTCCTGTCCAAAGATTTAAATCCAGATCTTTAATTAATTTCAGATTGTTACAAACAAGTGTATTTCTTATTTTATTAGATTATTTAGATAATATTTATTTGAGATTCAGTAAAATATTCGGTATCTTAATATATGGGAAATTATTATTTAAATCAGAGAGAATGGAAATTACTAAAATGTTCGGGAATGAATACAGGAAAACAACTAACTAACAACTAAGTGGGAGACAATTTTAATGATCAACTACTATCAGAGTTCCTCAGGAATTCATTTTAGGACCGTACTTATTAAATATCGTTATTTATATAGCTTATAGAAAGAAAAAAAAAGAAGTATATTAAGCAATATTAAAGACATGAAAAACTTGAATGAACTGTAGCAGATTTTAGCTTCAACATCCTACCTCGAAGATTCTTTTCATACAATTAGCAGTTCACTCCCAAGAGACAAGCATCATCTGAACAGGCCAAATGAAAGTTATTCTTGGCTTCCAACTTCGCTATTGGCCAAAGGATTTACCTGTTTATAAAGAAAAACTGTGAGAAAGGGACAAGTGGGAAAAAAACCACTAACCCTACACATCCTAAATGAAATAGAAACAAAATGAGCAATTCCCTAATTGACTATGACAAAACACTTACTTATTGATGTTAAATAAACTTACTTTGCCTATACACTAGCTGTTGCCCATAAAGCAGGTGGAATTAAAATTGCGTGCAGTCAGCTTTTCTGCATTTATATCCTATTTTGGAGAATATCCATTCTATCAAATATAAGGAATTTGATCCCATAGTTCATTGTCTCCTTAACCACAGCCAGTCATCAAGAATTATAGCTTTTTCCCTAACTGGCTGGTTTTTATATAAACAAGCACCTTAGTTCTTTCTCCAACCCTACCTCCATCTTGAGAAGAGGAAGAAGAAAAGTAAGAAGTGCTCAGAAAAGTTAATTCCACCACTGTGCTTTATTTACAAATAGTTTGATAATTAGGATATTCTAGTCATGACCAAACACTATTCTGCTGATCAAATCTGTCTCATGGTCTTGTTGAATCTCTTAGCTGTCTGTATAGCTTAAAATCCCTTGCAAGTAAGGAGACATCTTTTTATCCATGTTTCTATACTATACAGTGCAGTGAAGCCCGGGGGCGTTTAATAGCAATTTTGACACCCATAAAAGATTTTTAAATTCAATAGACAGTTTTTAGTACTAAGTAGTATCTTTCACCAAAAAAAACCCATTGTGAATTTCACAGATGTCACAATTGAAGGCTGTAACCTTCACAGAATCACAGAATGGCTGAGGTTGGAAGGGACCTCTGGAAGTCATCTTGTTCAAACACCCTGCTCGAGCAGGGCCACCTGGATCCACTTGCCCAGGACAATGAATATCTCTGAGAATGACTCCACAACCTTTCTGGACAATGTGTGCCAGTGCTTAGTCACCCTCACAGTAAAAAGTGTTTCCTGATAGAGGGAATCTCCTGTGCTTCAGTTTGGCTCCGTCTTCTCTCCACCCTCCCTTCAGTTACTTGTACACATGGATAAGATCTCCCCAAACTTCCTCTTCCCCAGGCTGAACAGTCCCAGCTCTCTCATCCTGTCCTCATATGTGATGTTCTCCAGTCCCTTGAACTCTCTCCAGTATGCCCATCTTTCTCTTGTACCGGAGAGCATGGAGTGTGCACTCCCAAATTCCTGTGCACCCCCAGCCTGCTTTCTGATGGGGCAACATGAGAAGCAGAAAAGACCTTGACTCTGTGTAAGCACTCCTCAGCAACAGCTAAAACATCCCTGTGTTATCAACACTGTTTTCATCACAGATCCAAAACATAGCACCATACAAGCTACTATGAAGAACTTTAACTCTATTCCAGCCTAAATCAGTGCAGGTAGACTACCAGGGAATTGATTTTTACTAGGGCCTCATGTTGTTAATTTATAGATCTGATGTCATTGTCATTTTTGGCAGAGTACCCACAGGCTTAGAGAATGAGCACAATCATCAAGCTAAATCTAAGTAAGTATCAAGAGGAACATGAGTAAATTAATTACATGTAAATACAGTCAGCAACAATGAGAGAGAGAGCAGAACACATAAAAAATACATAATTGTTTAATTTTTGTCTGGTTTCTTTTTTGATAAACTTCAATATAAGAAGTATGAATCCTACTGTGTTTCTGCTGTTTTGCAGACCCAAGGCCATTGCTGCTTCCATCCACCCATTTTCCAGAGCAGACAGTAATGTATAATGAATACCAGACTGTTTCTAATCTGTATTGCAGTGGGAGGTGCAATATGGGAAGAGCAGTTTGTCCCTCTTGCTGATCTATATTGCATTAATAATGCAGAGATATGTGAACTATAGAGCTTTTCATGTAAACCCTCCTCTATTCATCCATTATTCAAACATGTAACAACTACAGAATCTCATAAATTAAAAAATTGTTCCTAGATTGTCTCCCTGAAGACTGTATAGTACCTGTTAAAATTATTTCACTATGAATTTCTCAAAAATAGTGCTCCTTTTCCCACAGAATAGCAAGCTGCACAGCTTCACACAGTTTAGTCACACTAAACAGTCACTTCGACACTTACAGTCGAAATACCTCCAGTAGAAAGAAGAGAAAAAGTTGAATTTTTAAATGCAATTTAAAATCATTTAAAAAACTAAAACTAATCTTTGTGGTCAAACTGTGAAGTTGTATGTACTTTTTAACATGCTTTATGTAGACTATGCATATTTCTGCCTGGTTAGAGGGATAAAATATACATTGATCTTAC
>JAKFQP010000064.1:168408-188408 GCA_023375905.1 Nycticorax nycticorax | reverse complement strand
AAAGCAAAAAAAAAAAAAATACTCCCTGGCATGCTGTTGAACCTTGCAACATTTTATGATTTATCACTGCATTGTGTTGATATGGTCAAGGTTACTTTATTTTGTAAAATCTATTTATTTTTAAGAAATAAAGGCATTAAGACACAGTGGTGAACCCTTGATATAAAAACTCTTAATAATAACAAACTTAAAAATTTACTCTAAGAAGCATCTCAAATTCAGAAGATATATTGACAGTTGGGAGCTGCTGTTCAAAATGGAAACAACTGGTTACTTAACAACTCATGTGTAATGGAGTACTCTGTTGTGGTACATACATTTAGTTCCAGAAACACCAGCATCTCAGTAGTTTAACAAGAACAATAACATTCATGAATAAGAACTTAACAATATACGTATAGGGAGATCCATTAGAGAGGGTGATCAAGCATAAGGTAAAAGCAACAAATATAATTGTTATTCACACATCCATGCAGACCAAATTTTTCTGCTTCTAAAGAGAAAGCTATACAAAGTCACACTAAGCAAGGTAATTGAAAACTGTTCATTGTTCATTAAAACAAATAGGTTTTGAATTTGTAGAATATTCTATGAACTGAAAAATTTGGGGCTTCAACCCTTAATAATACTTGGACATAAATTGTATTTGGACTCACCATAAAGCCACTGATTTCAGGGTTGCTTAATATGAAGAATACAAAAGGAAAGCCAGTACTAGTAGCTCATGAGACAAGTTAGATCCTAGAACTCTAATACATTGCTTATGATCTAAAAAAAGTGCTCAACAAGGTTTATGTTTATTTTCTCCAGAAGAGAAAAAAAACTGTATTCAGAAAAATGAGAAGCATTTTAAAGAATAGACACTTCAGTGAGTTCTTCCCTGACCAAAGTTCCTTCTCTCCTTGCCATCAATGCACTGTAGTTAAAGCAGGCTTTCAACAGTTTCCTTTCTGAGAGAAGACAGTCTGGCAGTTCTGGTGCATTTCTATTACCAGACTAAATGAGTTTCCTTTCTTCCTTTCTACTTCTTTATTATTTAGGGATTTGGGGGGAAAAAAGTTACATTTTCTTGAAATATTTTTAAAATAACTTCAATACTTCTGTTACATATTTGATTTTGAATGTGTTCCCCTGAGAAACCGGGATCAGCCTGTCCAAAGGAATTGCACTGCTTGTCTCTTGGGTGGGGGAACAGAAAAAAAATGCGTACTTATTCTGTAAATGATGTACTTGTAAATTATAATGAAACAAGTGATAGAGCTAGAGTGTTTTCATCGCTCTGCTCTAACATCGCTCTTTTTTTTTTTTTTTGGAGCAAAATTTCTTCTTGCCAAATGCACATTAATTATAACTGTAGCATTACAGGGACCAGAACATTGTCCAGGACACTCACTGAAGATTATCAGATAGTAAGTAAAGCTGAATGAAAAATAATTTTTATATAACATTAAAAGATTGCATTAAGTGAAGTCAAAATATTCTATGAGATCACTTTTAAAACATTATGTTTATGTGCTTTATAAGAACACAGGAACAATTTTTTCAACAATATGAAATAAGCACTCATCACCTTTAGTAGAAAATCAAGACCTTCAATCTCCTATGGTGGGTTAAATTTTTTTCCTAGGTGATGAATTCTTCATGGTCCCTAATGGACACTGCAAGGCTCTATTTTGAGGAAATGCATGCTTTTGAGCTCAGGAGGACAGCTGGTTTAAACTCAAAAGCTTATCATAAAGAAAAGATTACATGAGATAGCATTATGGTCTCCTTCAGTCTAAAATTTTACATACCTAGTAAGTAAAAATAGCCAAATATTGACATTCCTTTTTCCAGATCATTCATATATTTGTACTGTATATTTGCATGCCATAAATTTTCAATTAATAAATCTAATCACTGAAGATATATTTCTAATTATATTCATGTAGTAGGTACTCAAACTTGTTAAGCCTAAAAACTACATGGAGTCCTACAGAAATCTAGTAACAACAGTCACAGAAAAGGCAGATACTGCTTTTGCCTATTAATAAATAGAATCAAAACTTTTCTTCAGTTAACTGTATGCTGTAAACCATGTGGAAGATCTGCTTTAAATAACACATACTGAAAGTCAAAATTGATCATATCTGAGAGAGACAACAGGAAAAATAAACAGTAGAAAAAAGAATTCCATTCAACTGCAGGTATGGTATATGTCTTCTGAGGAAAAGGTATGTAGTTTAGGGCAGCCACTAGATTATTTTTTGATAGTAGTTGTTAAACTGTTGAGAAAGAAGTGAATAAAAGGCTCTTTTTCTTAACATTGAAATAAATTAAAGATGTAAAGTATCCTACACTATTCCTTAACAAGCTTCAGTGATGCATTCAACCACGGTGGAAAGACTTCTGGGAATGTTTTCCATCTTTAGCTTTGTTTGCTTGCCACTGACAGGTAGAAATATCTTTTCAACCTACACCTTAGACTGTAGACTGTATTTAGTCCCTTGGCAGCTTCATAACAATCAAATGTTTTAGTATATTTCAGGAAAATGAAAGTTACTTTGGAACAGAACTATTTACTTCAGTGGAAATTGCACAATTATAATCAAACTTTATACAAAACAACTTTGCTATAGCATAACAATAGCATTGATAAGTTATTTTTGCTGAAAAATATGTAGTAAAAATTACAAAAGGAAGATTAAGAGAACGAATAGGAAAAATGCTGGACCAAAACTACAAATATGTTGCTGTCATAAAAGGAAGAATCTGGTTCATCTTTAAGTACAAATGAACTGGATGAGCATTTTAAGAGCGAATCCTTTAGACTGGTGATCAATACCGCGTAATTCACTCAGGCACTGAAAAAAATGGGCTTTTTACAACTCCCCAGTTCTTTTTTCATACTATTACATATTCATTATGTATTCACCAAAAAGCTTAGGGGAAGAAATCCACCACCAAAACAATTCAAACATCTGGAAGCAAGAAATAGTAACAATTGGCATTAAATATTTCTGGTAGTGAGTTCAAAGAACTTTCAGACTTGGGACTATTTGACTGGGTTATTCTGCTAATAGTTAGAAGTGATACAACATTAAAAGAAAGTCAGCACCAACTAATAATAAATATACTAAGAAGAAAACCAAACTTATTGACAAGTAAATCTAAGCAGCTAGAATTCTGACTATGGAAAGTGTAAGTAGGTAATTTTTTGCAAAACTGGCCAATTTAATGAAGAATACAGTTTTACATATTCTCTCAATTCATATAGTTCACAGATCAGGTTATAGATGAGCTCTAAATGACTAAAGTCTCTGTCTGTTTAGCTGTAAGGTACTACACCCATACTGTGGGCCAATAAGGCATCCAGCTCCTCTGGCTGAATACATGTCCCATCTGCCTGCTGAAACATTTGCACAACTAAGCAGTGTGGCTGGGTGGGTCAGGAGGGAGTCATGACAAAATCCCAAAGACCTTCTTAAGAGTACCTAGGAACAGAGGATAAACCAGCAGCAGCAAATACTAGCCATTCAGCATAGACAAGCCAATTATTTGAGCACACAGGACCAAATCACTGAAATATACTACTACATATTGTGAAATCATAATGTCTGCAGTTCATTTACACAAACATAAGATATTCCAGAGTAGAGGGACACCTAAAGTTTAATGGTGTACGTGTATAAGGCAAATAGTTCTACATCCCTGACAAAATAAATGATACAAGCTCAAGGCAGAGTCTTGCTAAGAAGCAAGCATTATTCACTGTGAAAAACAGTCACAGAAATCTGGACACAAGATAGTGGGGGAAGGTTAATAAAGTCATCAGCAATATTGACCATTTTAGTTAAAGAATTACTAATACACTAACAAAGTCAAATTACTTCTAAAAGGGAGAACAAGTATGCATTAAAGGCATTTGTAAAGGTTAAAATTCTTATGCTGATGCACAATGCATTGCTGAGAATGCACCGATAGACCTCTTGAGATGCAATGCAGTATTTTTTCCAGGGCAAAAAACTCATTAATGATTTATAATGATCAGTTTTGCATTACATAGGCAAAACTGTCAGATTCTCACAGAAAAAAAGAAAGACATTGATAAGGAGCAGAAAATCAAAATGTTTACTAGCCAATTCAAAGCAAGTTCACCTAAACTGTGCACTGCTGATTTTGATACTATATCTTTTTGATACTGAACTCAGGCTGCCTCCTTTTAACTCATATTGTCAAGTCTCTAGCAACCACAACTGCTGATGCAGCTTCTTTCTTTTTTTTCCTTTCTGATTTTAATTAATTTCTAGAAACTGGAAGAAGATAAAACAGAATACATAAAAAACTTTAATGAAGCAACACTGAACATGGGGTGAAGTGATGGAGAAATAAATTCTGCTGTCATTTGTACAGTTCTGGAAGCTTCATTCCATTATTTTATCCACTTGGGTTGGAAGGGGCTATTAAAGATCATATTTATGGCACTACAGAGGAATGTTGCCAATTGTATGAGGTTCAACAAGGCCAAGTGCCAGGTTCTGCACTTGGGTCACAACAACCCCGTGCAACGCTACAGGCCTGGGGAAGAGTGGCTGGAAAGCTGCTTGGAAGAGAGGGATTTGGGGGTTATTGGTCAACAGTCGACTGAATATGAGCCAACAGTGTGCACAGGTGGCCAAGAAGGCCAATGGCATCCTGGCTTGTATAAGAAATAGTGTGACCAGCAGGAGCAGGGAAGTGATCGTGCCCCTGTACTTGGCATTGGTGAAGTCACACCTCAAATACTGTGTTCAGTTTTAGGCCCCTCACTACAAGAAGGACATTGAGGTGCTGGAGCATGTCCAAAGAAGGCAAATTTAAATATAAGACCTTTGAAGTTGTGGCTGGATGGGAGCACCTCAAGGAAAATCCCAGTGGGACCCCAGTGCTGTAATAAAGAATACCGGCTTGACAGTCTCATTGGCTGTATAGTTAATTTCTTTGCTTCAAGTTCCATAGAGTTGGAAAGGAATATGGAAAAGGTCTTTCTTTTTTGACATATGTTTCCTTAGCACTTGTTTGATTTCAAACTAAGAGACTACTCTGAAGAAACGTCCTTGTATGCTTGCCCATTCTTGCTGGTTTCCCTTGGCATTTGTGGCCCATCATTAACAAAGAAAGGAACTCATCTAAGATCTATCATTTGTCTATCTTTTCTTATCATAAAAGCTTTCATGTCACCTTAATGAGTAGAGACGGGGTAATTGTGAGAGCCTACATCAAAGAAAAAACAAGTCCAGGATGGAAGCCTCCAGGAAAAAGAAAATCTCTCTGCCTGCCAAAATTCCAGTATTTGAAAATCCCTGTTCCCCATCAGATGGCAAGGAGCAGCAGCACAGTTAAAGGCTCCCCTACACAGCATTATACAGAGGACATGTCAGGCCATGCAGGAGGTGAGGTGCCAGTTGAGCCCACCAGGGAAGTTTGAGGCATTTCCATGAAAACATATTAAAGAAAGGGCAGAAAACGCTGGAGAGGGGAAGAGGGAATATGATGGTAATGAGGGAGCATAGAGAGGAGGAGGGAACAAAAAAAAAAAGGAGTGGAAAGGTGGGAACAAGGCCAGAGGAGGAGGAAGTGCTTCATGGCATAGCAAATATTTGTGAAGAGACCGTAGTCCATGGAGAACCCACACCAGAACAGAGGAAAAGAGTGTGGAGGAAGAAGGGACAGGGAGAAACAGCTACGCCCTGACCACAGTTCTCCCAGTGCTGCTCATTGCCTTCCTGAAGGGACTGAGCGTAAACTGTGGCAGTAGTGGCAGGGGAGAGGAGCCTGAAGGAGTGAAGCTGAGCCTGGAAGTGAAGCTGTGTCCAGGAAAGGAGGAAGGGTGTGTTTTCCCTAAGCATTTTAATGTTTGTTACTTTTCTTTTTGTTTTTGTTTCCCAGTACTCAAATCAGTAATTAAATATTTTTACTAATTGGCAATAAACTGAGTTAAATTCCCCATGTCAAGTCTGTTTTGTATGCAACAGCAATTGTTAGTAAGTGATCTTCCTGTCTATCTCAACCTAGGAGCTTTCTCACTCTTGTTTGTTCCCCCATGCCGCATGGGGCAGGGGCACAGGTACAGAACAAGTGGCTGGCTGGGTGCTTGGCTGCACCCAGAAGTATTAGCGCTGTGAGCAGTGTTTAAGAATGAGACATCTGAGCAGGAGCCTCCTAACTACTGTTTTACCACCACTGGATGCAAGCAAACTCATTTTATCATCACTTGCAAGCTAAGGCAATTTAATCTGTGTGAAAACAACATAGCAATAAATAGATGTGTGAGGAGCTGAAGGACACAATAGCACTGAAAAAGATCTCTTCAGGCAACAAGGAAGAAGTAAAAAGACAAGCAGAAAAAGATAAACAAAGAAGTCCAGCATGAGCAAGAAAGCTGTATCTTTTTTACCTTTATCCCTGGTCTCCTCTCCCCATTATCCCAGTTACAGTTGCAGCAGAACCAGCAGCAGTTTTATCAGCCACACTCCCAAAAGTATTGTGGCAAGCTGCAGAGCCTGTTTAGTGCAGGCCATATGGACTGCTTCAATTACCTCAAAGTGATTCTGGAAAATTTCCCAGAGCATTCATATGCCCCTTCAGGGTTGTTCCTTGCAGTGCAAATTAAAGGACAAGTCTGACGATGAATTGCAACCACTGTGTCAGGGCTTACAAAGTCAGCCTCTACACCATATTGGGACAATGGAATGTATAAATTTGATAGAATCTTGTGCATGCATATGGTGGGGTATGTCAATAGCATGTTCCACAAGTGTAGAACTGGATTGAAGGAAACAGATATACATTACAAATAAAAAAGAGCAGGGACACAGAAAGGAGCAGAGGAGTGATTTTCCCCACAGCAAATACTTAGCAGATGTCTTCCTGTTTTATTAATAGGAATTCATACAGGAAGAAAAAGGAAGGTAAGATAGTTCTCACTTTTGGGCCTTCTAATTGAAGACTCTACCTTTTTTAAGCCAATGTGAGAACCAAAACCACAAACTAAACTCACTCCTTGAACTCCAACCACTTCTTATAAGAGCTGTTCCTTAAACATTTCAATCAATTCTTCTCCAAGCAAGCTGGCAAATAAATTATCTAACAGTGCATTCAGGCATTGTTCCAAATGTTCTTTCACATTATTCTCCTGGATTCAAAGGATTAGCACCAAGCCATTCCTACCAATGATCTGGAAGAAACTACAAAAGTTATTGTCAATGAAATTTTACAGCTTACACAGTCATTGTCAAAGTGGTAAACAATAAGAACAAACAGATCAAAACCAGTTTGGTCTGCCTGACAAGTTTAGCCTATTCAGACACTTTTTCATGATCACGAAACATCTCAAAGGTGTTTAAATAAAATCTATGAATAATAGTGCTCAATATGATTCTTACTGCAATTATTACTGTAAACCTAATACAAACCATTGAACAGTGGCAAGAATAAGAAACTGATTTATCTTCTTTTTCATTCTGTTGGCAAGCATTATCTGATTCTGTATCTGGTCCTGCTGTCACACTAGAAAAGAAATCTGGAATTGTAAAAAAAACCTATCAAAATTACTAGTACAACAAAAAGAGAATGAGAGAGGAGAAAAAGGAGTTACACTCTAGCACTGGTCAGAAACAGTGAGGGATTTGGATATCTAACAATACCTTCTTCCCAAGTGAATCCAGAACCCTAGAATTTCATACACTGCATACCTCAGGACATATCTCAACCCAGTCAAAAATATGGACAGAAGGGCACCCAAGGTCATCTGGCACCTGACTGGGGCAAAGCCACAGGGAAACTTTGACTGAGTATGCAATACAGAGCACAGGCACTAAAAAGGTGGAAGAGAAGGTGAAATATGATCTCCAGTCTTTGTTCCCAGAACAAGTTGGGGTTTTTTCAAATTATTGTTTAAGCTTTAAAAAAAAAATTTTTAAAAAGTTCATCATCAACTAAAGTAGATAGTGATTAACTTGACTTTGTCCCTCATTGGCTATTTCTTGGAAGAAAAGCAGCAACTTTTTATGCAAAGCCTTAACTGTCTCTGCCTATACTGATGCTTTAAGATAATCTATAGCATCAGGCCCCTCTGAAGACACAGCATGAGGAACAGCTAGTTTTTGAATTTTGATCAAGCTTTAGAATGCTGCAAGTGTCAAGTACATTAGCTCAATCAAGTCTATCGTCAGCTTTGGGTATGGCAGAGTTGCCCGGTTTGACATGGTTGGGAAGCTTGCAGAAAAATAAAATGGAAGACAAATGCGTGGAGCACAAGCACTCCAATAATCAGAGCTGACCATGTTTTTTCAAGTACACAATTTTGAACTGAGATGCCTAAATCCATTAAGACCTCAAAGTTAGATTGAGTAACCAGCTTTCTTTTCCAGTTGAAGCATGAGCTGATTTATGGAAAAGAAAACTTAATGGACGGGACTGCTTATATATCCTCTAAAGCTGACAGTAAGCCATCTGTAACTACTCAACAGCAAAGTTTTCAAGCCTGTTGCACCTCCAGCCTGCTAGAATAGTTTAGTCTGGACCATTTTCACTTATTTTGCTTACAAGAATGCCATGTGCAGCTGTGTGTAAAGCTTTACTTATGTCAAGGCTTGTTACACCTATATCAATTTCCTGTCCATAGCCCAGTTACCCTGTCAAAATAATCTAATATCCCCTTCTGAAATTATTTATTCCTGACAAATTCATGCTGGCTGTTCCTGGCTCATCATGAGTCAGCAGTGCGCCCTGTCAGCCAAGAGGGCAAACCACATCCTGGGGTGCATTAAACACAGTGTTAACAGGCCGATCAAAAGAGGTGACTATCCAAGCTGTATTTAGTGATGGTATGGCCTCACCTTCGGTATTGTGTGCAGTTCTGGGCCTCACAATTTAAGACGGATGTGAAGGCACTTCAATGTGGCCGGATGAGGGCAACAAAGCTGGTAGAAGGGCTGGAAGGCATGCCCCTTATGGAGCAGCTAAGGACTCTGGATTTGTCCAGTTTGGAGAAAAGGAGGCTGAGGGGCAACCTCGTTGCTCTCTACAGCTTGCCGAGGAGGGGAAGTGGAGAGGGAGGTGCTGATCTCTTCTCCCTGGGATGCAGTGACAGGATGCCTGGGAATGGTTTAAAGCTCTGCCAGGGGAAGTTCATATTTGACATCAGGAAACATTTTTCCACCAAGAAGGTAATCAAACACTGGAACAGGCTTCCTACAGAGGTGGTCAATGCCCCATGCGTGTCAGTGTTTAAGAGGCATTTGGACAATGCCCTCAATAACATGCTTTCACTTCTGTTCAGCCCTCATGTGGTCAGGCAGTTGTACTAGATGATCCATTGCATGTCCCTTCCAACTGAACTATTCTATTATATTGTCACCTTCTAGTCCTATGGGGCTTCCCATTCTCCTTCCTCCACTCCTAACCTCTTACAGTGAGGTCTTGCTCTTTCAGAATGGCTCAGAATTTGCCTTTCAGTGCAGTGAGAGGAGCAGCCAACTCTGAGAACATGACAAGTTGGAACTTTCTGGGAAATTTGCTTTCCCCAAAAAATACCCATTTGCAAGAACTCAGTCCTCACATCACCCTCTTTGAATCAAGGTCTTTGTCAATCTTCATGTTGAAAATAATTTTGTGTCAAAACAAAAGACAGTTGTTTTGCCACCTTAAAATAAGTGAGAGCTCAGTGGTAATGAGTGGCATCTATGGGTTATGTCTCTCACATTTTGGAGATGCTACTTCTTAGCTCTCAGTTCCCTGTAATTCACATCAAAACCTTGAATTTGTATTCTTCCCCCATTCAGCTTGCATCTTCATCGGTAGGTTCTGAGATGTTTTAAACCACTTATTCCCAGATTCTCTCTCCCTTACTCCCTCATTCCACTTTTTCCCCTTCTTCCCTTTTGTATTGGGTTTGTGTAGCAAGGTCTTGGTAGTGGGGGAGCTACAGGAGTGGCTTCTGTGAGAAGCCGCCAGAAGTTTTCCCTGTGTCCACCACTGGCCAAGGCCAAGCCAATCAGTGACAGTGGAAGTGCCTCTGTGATAATGTATTTAAGAAGGAAAAAACACCCTGCTGTGACTCAGTAGCCAGAGAGAAGACAAGTGAGAGGATGTGAGCAAAACAGCCCTGCAGACACCAAGGTCAGTGAAGAAGGAGGGGGAGGAGGTGCTCCAGGCACTGGAGCAGAGATTCCTCTGCAGCCCGTGGTGAAGACCATGGTGAGGCAGGCTGTCCCCCTGCAGCCCATGGAGGTCGATGGTGGAGCAGATCTCCACCTGTAGCCCGTGGAGGACCCCATGCCGGAGCGGGTGGATGCCCAGAGGAAGGAGGCTGTGACCCCATGGGAAGCCTGTGGTGGATCAGGTTCCTGGCAAGAGTTGCAGACCCGCTGGGGAGGAGCCTACACCAAGGCAGGTTTTCTGGCAGGGATGGTGACCCCATGGGGGACCCATGCTGGAGCAGTCTGCTCCTGAGGGACTGCACCCCATGGAAATTACAGACCCATGCTGGAGCAGTTCATGAGGAACTGTAGGCCATGGGAAGGACTCACGTTGGAGCAGTTCATGGAGGACTGTCTCCCGTGAGAGGGACACCATGCATGAGCAGGAGAAGAGTCCTCTGCCTAGGAAGAAGCGGCAGAGATGACATGTGATGAACTGACCCCAACCCCCATTCCTGTCCCCCTGCGCCACTGGGGGGGAGAACGTAGAGAAATCTGGGAGTGAAGTTGAGCCCAGGAAGAAGGGAGGGGTGGGGGGGAAGGTGTTTTAAGATTTAGCAGTTTTTATCCTCTCCTCTGATTTTGATTGATAATAAATTAAATTAATTTCATCAAGTTGAGTCTGTTTTGCCCATGATGGTAACTGGTGAATGATCACACCCTGTCCTTATCTCGATCCACGAGCCCTTTGATTTACTTTTCTCCCCTCTGTCCAGTTAAAGAGTGGAGTGATAGAGCAGCTTTGGTGGGCCCCTGGTGTCCAGCCAGGGTCAAACCATCACACCTTTATCTGCCTTTATTCAGTGAAAACACTGAAAAGCGTCTAGAGAAGATTCATGTGAAAGGTTAAAAAGACAGGAAAACCAGTTAGGCTATTATAATTGTAAGTATGGTATTAATTTATTCTCAGAAAGATCCATTTCCTTAAAAGGTAAAGGCATTTTGCCTTTTTCAAATGAGGGAACTAAACCAAAGAGAATTCAGAATCACAGAATTGCAAAGGTTGGAAGGGATCTCGGGAGATCATCTAGTCCAACCCCCCTGCTAAAGCAGGTTCTCCTAGAGCATGTTACACAGGACTTCGTCCAGGCGGGCTTTGAGTATCTCCGGAGAAGGAGACTCCACAACCCCCCTGGGCAGCCTGTTCCAGTGCTCTGTCATCCTCAAAGTGAACAAGTTTTTCCTCATATTTAACTGAAACCTCTTACGTTTCAGTTTGTGCCCATTGCCTCTTATCCTGTCACTGGGCACCACTGCAAAGAGTCTGGCTCCATCCTCGTGACATCCACCCTTCAGATATTTGTATGTGTTGATGAGAGCCCCTCTCAGTCTTCTCCCTCCGGCTGAACAAGCCCAACTCTCTCAGCCTTTCCTCATATGGGAGATGCTCCAGTCCCTTTATCATCCTTGCTGCTTTCCTCTGGACTCTTTCTAGGAGTTCCTCATCTTTCTTGAACTGGGGAGCCCAGAGCTGGACACAGTACTCCAGGTGGGGTCTCACCAGGGCAGAGTAGAGGGGGAGGAGAACCTCCCTCGACCTGCTGGCCACACTCCTCTTAATGCACCCCAGGATACCATTGGCCTTCTTGGCAACAAGGGCACACTGCTGGCTCATGGTCAGCTTGTCGTCCACCAGGACTCCCAGGTCCCTCTCGGCAGAGCTGCTTTCCAGCAGTTCAGCCCCCAGCCTGTACTGGTGCATGGGGTTCAACCTCCCCAGGTGCAGCACTCAACACTTGCCCTTGTTGAGCTTCATCAGGTTCCTCTCCGCCCAACTCTCCAGCCTCTCCAGGTCCCACTGAATGGCAGTGCAGCCTTCCAGCGATCAACCACTCCTCCCAGTTTTGTGTCATCAGCGAACTTGCTGGTGGTACACTCTGTCCCCTCATCCAGGTCATTGATGAACAAGTTGAACAAGACCAGGCCGAGTACTGAGCCCTGGGGAACTCCACTAACTACTGGCCTCCAACTGGACTCTGCCCTGCCGATCAGAACCCTTTGAGCCCTGTCATTCAGCCAGTTCCCAATCCACCTCACTGTCCACTCATCCAAGCCACACTTCTTGAGCTTCCCTATGAGGATGTTATGGGAGACAGTATCAAAAGCCTTGCTGAAGTCAAGGTAGACAACATCCACCACTCTCCCCTCGTCTACCCAGCTGGTCATGCCATCATAGAAGGCTATCAGATTGGTCAGGCATGACTTCCCCTTGGTGAATCCGTGCTGGGTAGATGAATGCCTCTGTTTTATTTTACTTCTGTTATCAGTAGTACCTCTTCTGTTTTAGCATCACCGAAAATCAGTTTTGTGTTGTCTGAATGTGAGTATTGGTATTTTGTTTGATCTTACATCGGCAGACCTGTACTTGCTCTGCCTGTTTTCCATTCTAGGAAGCAAATTCCTATATGGAAGTAACACTAGCTTTATTGAGGTAGTGCTATATGCCTTGTGGACAGCGCAGTGCCTTGCTAGCAAAAGTAAGTGTCTCTTGGGTCATGCTTCAGTTCAGTTGGCTTAGAGTACAGGTCAAGCAAGAATATAGAATGTGTCTGTGTAGGTGTGCTGGTTCTCTGCAGTTAAGAGAGAAGAACTTACATGCTAGCAAGCAATAAGGCCTAGGCAGAGTCTTGGAGTTGGTTAACTTTTATGGAATAACTTTCTGGTTTTATAACTTTTAAGAGATATTTTACATGACCTTGTTGGAACTGCCTATTAAGTTTTGTTGAAACTGAGATTCTGTAATGTTGATCATTTATAGCAAAGCTCTCCAAAACTTTCCAAAGCTGATCAAAGTGAAAAGCTTAACGTAAAGTTGTAATAGAAATGAACTCATGTATAGATTCTCAGAGAAGATAGATTACTGTAGAAATTCTTGTGCTTAATATACTCAGTTAAATGCATCAACAAAGGAATATTTATGTTCAGAAGCAACAAAAGGACATAATGTGGAAATTACAGGAGAGTTCGGGAAAGTTCAGATTTGTCAAAAATGTTAAGCAACTTAATATTATAGTCTAATCAATATAGTCAGCAGGATAAATAATCTTCCTCTTTTTATTCTGAATGGATCCCCCACAACAGAAGTATAAATGCGGTACTGGTATTCAAAGAGGAGACAGTATTTGCTCAACAACTTCAGTAGAGGAAACTGTTAACTTCTGTAGAAATGTGCTTTTCACAATTAAGTTGTAATTCCTACAAGCCACTTTAGTCACAGTGACTATATGCAGTTACGATTAATCAGCTAGCAATGAACGAAGAATAATCCAGGATCTCAGTCTTAACTCTCAGGTAAGAGCCTGCAGCATCTAAGCTGTTGCATTCAAGATATTTTGTGACATCCCACTGCCTTCTGTTCACGTAGCAAGCAAGGTAAAACAAAATAGCATGATACCCAAAAAGATAGGAGTAATCTTTTCTGTGCTGCAAATTACTTTAGTCTATCTTGCGTGTCCAGCTTTCCTGTCAAGGTAAACTTATTTTTGATAGTTCTAGATATGACCTTTGCTCTCTGATATAATATTCAAGACCTAAATATATCTGTGGTGGCATTGCACATACACTGATTCACAATCACCTTGCTTTCAGTGATACCATAGTGAGCGTATAAAAGAAAGGTAGTACTGAGAAATAGAACTGAGTGATTTGTACATCTGTTAGAGCCATAAGCTTATATTATATTATATTACATTATATTGTATTATATATACAAGATGATCTCCTGAGGTCCCTTCCAACCATTACCATTCTGTGATTCTGTGTGATATGTACTTTATATTCAAGACTTAATACAGTCTGTTAAGCACTTGATAAGGGTCATTTTTATTCTGGCCTAGGTAGCCATTTACGCAGTAGTTTTCACCATTTTTTTTGGAAAGCTGTGACTCTAACTAGGACAGTCTTCCCTCTGTATTTTTATTTGTCCAGTTTTCTTGTCATCACTTAACACTGGTGATGCTGTTAGACTTCTTGTTGTACAGCTGCATATAAAAGCTCTGTCTTTGGCACATTTTTTTTTATAGTTACAATTTCCCTTCTGTGTTATTAAGGCTATTACTAAATAGTACTTTGTACAGTTAACAAAACTACAGTTCTTCAGGAAACCTACTATAATGCTGTTTCTATGAGAGCAGAGGACTAAATATGAAAATAGTAATACAGCAGTATATTCTATAGTGACATTTGTTGGTGTCACTGGTGCTTGTTGGTGACACCACTTTAATGGAAGATGTTGGTAGACAGAATTAGGGTGGCAATGAAAGTAAACATATGTCATGCATCTTTTTTTCTCAGTCTTGAGAGAGGACAGATTTTTATTATTTAAGGGTTTATAGAATTTGAAAGACAGAATTGTACAAGAATTCATTCTCTTGTTATATGTCTGTCTTTTTTTTTTCCTTCTCTATCTTGCTATGGGTTTACTATTCCTGGTCATCTGTGTTTCCCATGAGACACCCCATGAGTGCCTTTCTCTGTATACATAGCAATTGTATTGTAGATAGTAAATACAGCTTGTGTGGGCACTTCCGTTAAAGTAAACCACCCATCTGTCCTCATCAGAAAATTCAAAACAATTTCATAGACAACGTATCAGGAACTATCTTTCATGTTGTTCTGATGTGTTACTCACTGAAATTCTGAGAAATAGGACTGCAAAATCCTTGAAGTAAGAACTAACCCCCATATATCTTTTGTTGGCAGTTAGCTCAGTGAAACATAAGCCAAAGGATTCTTCCTGAATTCCTAAGCAACTATAGCAAAAGGGTAAAAAAATTTTACAAAAATTGTAAAATGTGTTGACTTTTTGTGTGACGTAAACTTTTTATATTTTTGCTTTCCCATTTCTGCCCCCCCTTTCTGGACTACTGTCAGAAAGCACTAACTGTGTAAAACAACTTTAAAAAGGAAAATTTCACCTTTATGGCTGTGGATAACTTACATTAACTACATTTTTTCATTCTATGGAATTTGCCTCAGATTTCAGGGTGTGTACAGATTCTGCCAGAGAAATTGTACCAGATATGGATGCCTGAGTTGAAAGATCTTTTTCAAGTGGTGATGATTTTCACACTTTAAAACCTGGACTCAACCTAGAGATCATTGTTTTAATGAACTTAGCATTCATCATTTTACTAATTTACTATCTTGTTCTCTAGACAATTAAGAAAAATGTTTTAATGGTGTCACCTGGAGCTTTGTTAAAAAAAGGGACACATTAATATTCAAGATATAAACTCCCATGACTTCTGGTTTCCATATTCTGAATTTACTAATGTAACTAATTTAGTGCTCATAAACAAAGTAAAATTGTGAACAAACTTTGGCACCAAAGGAATGTTCTAAAAAAACCCTGCAGTGTCTTTAGTCTGTTTGAGCTCATATAAATCTGTGTAGCTGAGAAATTTTCATTGAATCATTTGTTCAATGTGATTTCTGGAACTTTGAACTTTTCTCTAGTTTTTTGGAAGCTATCTTCTTGGGCCACAACAACTGCACGCAACACTACAGGCTTGGGGAAGAGTGGCTGGAAAGCTGCCTGGCAGAAAAGGACTTGGGGGTGCTCATTGACAGCCGGCTGAATATGAGCCAGCAGTGTGCCCAGGTGGCCAAGAAGGCCAACAGCATCCTGGCTTGCATCAGGAACAGTGCGGCCAGCAGGAGTAGGGAAGTGATCGTGCCCCTGTACTCCGCACTGGTGAGGCCGCACCTCGAATACTGTATTCAATTTTGGGCCCCTCACTACAAGATTAGACGTGCGTTGCTGGAACATGTCCAGAGGAGAGCCACAAAGCCAGTGAGGGGACTGGAGCACAAGTCTTGTGAGGAGCAGCTGAGGGAACTGGGGTTGTTTAGTTTGGAGAAGAGGAGACTGAGGGGAGACCTCATTGCCCTCTACAACTAACTGAAAGGAGGCTGTAGTGAGGTGGGGGTCGGCCTCTTCTCCCTGGTAATGGACAATAGGACAAGAGGACAAGATAGAACTCAAGTTGTGCCAGGGCAGGTTTAGATTAGACATTAGGAAAAAATTTTTCAATGAAAGGGTTGTCAAGCATTGGAAAGGGCTACCCAGTGACATGGTGAAGACCCCATCCCTGGAGGTATTTAAAAGACAGGTGGATGAGGTGCTTAGGGACATGGCTTAGTGGTGGAATGGCAGTGTTAGGTTAACAGTTGGACTTGATGATCTTAAAGGTTTTTTTCAACCTAAACAATTCTATGCTTCTATAATTCAGACAAGCAATAGTTGATAAGCCCTTTTCGCTCAACACTGTAAATGTGAACTTGAACTTGCACTTTGAAATACCTCTGGAGAACTAGTAGCAGGCTGTATATCCTTCAGATTTGAAAGGTTCTGACTATGTCTTTCCGGGCAAGACTGACTTTCAATTTCTGCATCTTTCTTCATGTGCCATCATGATTTACTGTACCAGTCTTCATAATCTATTGACACATCATGCTGGGGTCTAGATCGTGTATGTCTGTCCACTAGTATAAACAAACTCTTTTTTTGTCTAAACAGATATAATTGTTTTAAAGCTCGTTAGATGCACAAAGGTGTAGATGCCTAACTCAAAGTTTCAACCCGTTGTCTTCAACATCTTGATGATTTGATTTTTACAGATATTGGAGAACAACCAATACTGATAAAGTGTTCAGATCCAGAAACTGAAAAAACAGAAAAGGATAAGCGTCACAAAGTGATCTGAACTGGATCTCTAGGGCAAGGTATGACTAGATGAATTTAATGTGTTTTAACATGGTCAGCTGTAAGGTCTAAGAAAAAAAGGCTGTAGGCTGTGCTACAGCCTGAAGAGAAGTCACTTGGCTTGAAAACTATGGGCCAAAAATAAATGTGATATTTTGATTCACAAGCAAGCAACAGCTGTTTTGAAGGGGCAAAAGGAAATTAACATCTTATTCAGCACTACAATACCCATTGAATAAACATATTCTCCCAAATAGAATCACTGTACAGTGAGTAAAAAGTGAACTGGTAGCAAGAGTTGTATTGACATATAAGTGTGCCAAATGGTTTAAGACTGGTATCAAGGACAAACCCTGTCTCCAAAGTTGTGCAATTTCAAGTGTATGTAATACTTTTTATTAGCATAAATTTTATTAGCAGTGAACTTTATTAGTTGGGTCATGTTTTGAAACATGTCCTTCCACTAACATTATCTTGTAAAATAAACTCTTTTTTTTAAATAGCTGAATAACATACATATTACAAATAATGCTAGCTGTTTGCATGGTTGGTTTCATTTTTTTTTAAACAATATGTATTTCTCAACAATGTTTATAATTACAATCTCAACAATATCAACAATCCACTGGAACAGATAAAAATAAGAGAGGTGTTCTGTGGATTGTGTAATGAATTATTTTGGCTACTAAAAGGTCCTGTGAATGACATGTGAGTTCTACACCCAGTCTGGCTTCATAACCAATGGTCTGCACCTGAGAGGCTTACTTCTCATGGATTCCAAATGATACTATGCTATGACATTCTATTGTCCAGGGTGTTTGTTGGCATGATAACTATGGGGAAAATTCCAACCAGATGGTATGGGGAGTGTCTAGCATAAAAACAGCTGGACTGCTCCTGCTTGGTAGAGGCCTGATGCATTATGCAAATATGTTTCTCTGCAATTCAGAAAGTGTTTGTGTATGTATGAGGCTTACAGAATAAATACTATGTGTATCATACATTTGCCAAAAACCCACTAAATTATGAAAATATGAGAAAGGTTCTGACCAGCATAGTTTAAACGAAATAATTTACCAATTTTAACTCTTTCTACATACAAGCAATTCAATTACTTGCTATTATGCCAAGTAGTTTAAAAAGAAAATAGTGTCTATTCAGCAAAATGTTTGTATCATGTTCAATGGCAACTCTTGTCCAACCTGGATGAAATGTTATTTATTAACAAAAATGAAGAAAATTGCTATGAAAGACTTACTAAGTACAAATGGAATAGACAGGCAGTTGTAAATGAGAATTGGTACACCACAGAGATTTTGGTTGAAAATGCACATCACTGAAATGGGTCATCAGTTATCAGTATGTGTCCTCTAAATCTATCCACTGTCTTCTGCCTTTCCCATTGTGTTTAAGACTAGTAGATGAGGAAAATGCAGCAGCAGCAAGGTAGAAGCATGTTATTGATACCAGTTTTAATTTTTCTGTTGCACTTGAGATAGATTGGAATTTTATCAAAGGTTTTTTTGCCTTTTGAATGCCCTCAGAGACCTGAAACACTCCAACAGAAAGAAACTGATAGCAGGCTATGAAAATATCCACTGATGTGTATCAGTGATATTTCAGTAGGTTCTTAGGCTGTGACTGAGATGGAAAAAACTGAAAAATAGTTTTGAAAGTTATTTGCTGTGTTTTATTTGAACTGCTGTCCAGGTGCTAAGTACCTGATGTACTTGCTGAAGGTGTGAAGTTGTCTTCTGTTATGAAAGAAGTTTAAAAGTTTATTAGTACCTTGTTTCTTAGTATCTAGCTGAGCTAAAATCTAAGATAGTTTAAAAATTGAAAACTATTAATGAGGAAAGTGTGCATCTAAGAAAATAAAATAGTGCACCAACATTTTCTTACATAAGCTGTATAGAAATTACTCAGTTTGTATTTCAGATATGTGCCTACAAAATACCACCTATTTTTATATTATTTATGAGACAGATGCTTTTATTACAATTACATCATATGCATACATTACGTCTTGGGGGTAACCCATTTTCAACTCATATAATTTATTACCATCTAAAACTAAGAGATAAGATGTGTTTTGGCCAGTTTACTTACTAATTATTAAAAATACTTCTAGCAGTTGTTGGTGTTCACTGTTGCTGCAGTTCCCCTGTTTTCACTAGGAGACAAGGTTGGTTTTGGTTTTTTTATTAGCGTCATAAAATAGCCATTATGCTATTCCTAATAAGCTACAATGTAAGTAATGAAAAATATAATTTAGTTAAGGTTTTGGGTTTTTATTTTAATCTTTGTGTGTGAGAAAGGTAGCAAAGTAATTGAATAGGGCAGAATAGAAGAAAGGCACCAGGTGGGTCCTGAAATGTATTTTAAAGTTGATGAATAAGAAATGCTAAAAGATGACAAATATTTCCACAAAATGCAATAGTGATGGGGAACCTGTATTAAATGGATTCATCCCCATTACAGTCTAGGACTTAAAATAAATGTTCTGTAAGCTATCTTAGAAGAAATTAATAGTTTTATGATGCTGCATTTTAAGTAAAACTTGCCATTCAGGTATGTCTGTAAAGCTTTGTCAGGAATAATTGGGTTGGCATAAAAGTTTCCAATAGTTAAAAATTCATACATATAATGCAGCAAAATAATGATATGAATTGATTAGAGAACAGGAACATAGAGCAAGTGTTTTTTTTCTACCTTGGTCTCACAGAATAGAAAAGCCATAACATCCTCATAGGGAAGCTCAAGAAGTGTGGGTTGGATGAGTGGACAGTGAGGTGGATTGGGAACTGGCTGAATGACAGGGCTCAGAGGGTTCTGATCAGTGGGGCAGAGTCCAGTTGGAGGCCAGTAGTTAGTGGAGTTCCCCAGGGCTCAGTACTTGGCCTGGTCTTGTTCAACTTGTTCATCAATGACCTGGACAAGGGGACAGAGTGTACCACCAGCAAGTTCGCTGATGACACAAAACTGGGAGGAACAGCAGATACACCAGAAGGCTGTGCTGCCATTCAGCAGGACCTGGAGAGGCTGGAGAGTTGGGCGGAGAGGAACCTGATGAA
>JAKFQP010000064.1:43136-168250 GCA_023375905.1 Nycticorax nycticorax | reverse complement strand
GAGTGTGGCCAGCAGGTCGAGGGAGGTTCTCCTCCCCCTCTACTCTGCCCTGGTAAGACCCCACCTGGAGTACTGTGGCCAGCTCTGGGCTCCCCAGTTCAAGAAAGATGAGGAACTCCTAGAAAGAGTCCAGAGGAAAGCAGCAAGGATGATAAAGGGACTGGAGCATCTCCCATATGAGGAAAGGCTGAGAGAGTTGGGCTTGTTCAGCCGGAAGGAGAAGACTGAGAGTGAACCTTATCAACACATACAAATATCTGAAGGGTGGATGTCACGAGGATGGAGCCAGACTCTTTGCAGTGGTGCCCAGCGGCAGGATAAGAGGCAACGGGCACAAACTGAAACATAAGAGGTTTCAGTTAAATATGAGGAAAAACTTGTTCACTTTGAGGATGACAGAGCACTGGAACAGGCTGCCCAGGGAGACTGTGGATTGTCCTTCTCCAGAGATATTCAAAGCCCGCCTGGATGAAGTCCTGTGTAACATGCTCTAGGTGAACCTGCTTTAGCAGGGGGGTTGGACTAGATGATCTCCCGAGGTCCCTTCCAACCCTTGCAATTCTGTGATTCTGTGATTGCTATTGTGAATAGGCATTAACTAGGGTAGCTGGAACAGACTGTGGTATTTTATTCAGTCTTGCAGTTGCAGAGCAAGTGAAGTGCTACTGATCAGTACTGTCCCTTATGAGGCAGCTCCCAGTGACATTCATGTTAGTTAATATTTCAGCAGCCATGAAACTTTTCAGCAGCTAACAGAAAAGGCCAAGTCTTACAAAGTTCTTATCTTACAAAGTTTCTATCTACCACACTGCTGATTTCATCTTCAGATGCCTGGTTGGAGTTTTGTATGTGTGTGTTTGGGTTTTTGTGGTGAGCTGGGGCAGTTCACTGGAAGTAAGAGAAAAAGATACCTTTAATAACAAACACCAAAACCTTGCAGCCAAGCCAAGCCATTCATGCCTGTTTTCATTAGAATAACTGCCATCTAATAACCAACATAAAGGCTTGACAGTGAGCAATGATTTCAGCAAACCTTCTTGCTGTAATGCTCCAATTCAATGAACCAGACAAAAGAAGAAAACTAAAGCACACCAAATTATCCATATACATCAGCAGTTCCAAGAAACCCTGAAATAACAATGTTTTTTTTAAAACCTCAGTCACAAGCTATTATAAGGCTATAATAAAGGCTCATGTCTGAGAGGGAAGCAAAGAACTTGCTGTTAAAACAAAGGCTTATCAAGTGATCATATGAGAAAATGTGTAAACAGTGACAGCAGTGGGCCCTCAAAAGTCCCTGTTCACCCATCTCAAATAACCATGAAGATTTCCATTAGCAGTCTTAGAAATATTATTGTTTGATCAAATAGGGTTAACTAGCTGAACACAAAAAGTTGAAAGCAGAAAATAACAGTTCTTCCTTCAAGGAGAAAGAGTGTGTAAATACATCTTAGAAAATCCTGACGAGGTGGAAAGCAACAACAGTAGTAAAGCTATTATATGACTGAATCTAAGCATTCTCTCACTTTTTCCTTTGGTTTGTGTATAGATTAATGGCACAATACTAAGCATCACAGCCTTTTGTATGATGGTGTCAGATTGTTAGCTTGATGAATTAGCTTTAGAGCTATTTTTTTTTTTTTGGCGCTGCACTTTGTTTCCGGCTTCATTATTAGAATATTCAGCAGTTCTGGAAAAAACACTTCACCTCTCTCTGCCTCTGTTTCTTCTCCTAGTCTAATCCTTCCCTATTATATTTTCCTATACTTCTATTTGCAATAAGCCTTCACTTCCAGTACCTCCATTCAAGAGTTGTAACACTTTTTGTCCATGTATTATCCAAACATTAAAGTCCATTTGAGATTGTCTTCTAGAATTAATTATTTTATTACAGTAGATCCTAAAAGCATTCATTGCTGGCTTGTTTTCATACATCAGTGCAGTGCATCAGTCAGAAAAAGAATCCCTGGCAATATTTATATCAACAGATGTATCTTTACATTCTCTTACTAAATTCATTTTTTAACCACAAAGTTCCAACAAGTAACTAGTTTTCATGGCTTCATATACAAAGCAACAGACAATTGTAACAGTTTACAAATGACTGGTAACTTCAGCTATATTTTTGTGAAACCATTCTGGCAGGTGCCTATAAACCTTTCTCTCATGTGGACTTGTCTTCTATGATTTGCTTTGGCTTTCAAGTTTGAGTAAGCTTCAAAATGTGATGCAACTTAGTCAAAAACTTTCACTTATTTTCTCAGAAATTGCCTGTGGTATACCCACAATTAGGTGCAGCTGAAAATTAATGGTCTTTCAGTGAGCCTGCAATGCTTTCTGAATTTTCAATGAAATTATTTGACTCAGACTTTTTGTGAGTATTTATAGCACGTATGTCCAGCTATTGCCCTTAACAGCCACACTTCTTAACATTCAGTTCAGCTCGAATGCCTATAAATGATAAAAAGGCCTAGAAAAGCCTATTAAATGCACTCCAAATTTACTCCTAAAAGAGCTAACAGACATAAAAATTGCTGCAAAGGTGAAATGATACTATAGATGACATAAGAAATTATAATGAGACTAAAAGGCTGTATGTTGAGGGCAGACTGAAAGCCATGTTACCAAATACTTGGTGGTCTATACAAGGAGTTGACAAGCTCACTCCTCTGAAGAACAGAAGCAATTTACCTCAACACTGAGAGCACCACCACTGAAATGCACAACCTTAGTTGACACTTCAGGAAGAGGGGAAAACAAGATTTCGCAAACACTCCGGTAAGGTAAAAGATCAAAAAGGCATAGATCGATTTTTTCTGCCTTACTGTGGAGAGCTCTGCCCTCTACATGACTATGATGACAGATATGTGAGAATATGAGAAGAAAGTAATACCTGTTTCTTTTTCTTCCTAAACGGCATTGTGAAGAGAGCACAATGGTTGGAACATCACGATTTGTGTTGCAAAGCTGCAGACAGACATGTTATTCATGCTTCCCTCATCTTCCACAGCAGAGGGAATTCCCTACTAGTGTTGAATCTGTAGTGGCCCTTCTCCCAGCCTGCAGTGCAACAGGTAGGCAGCAAAGCAGATACCCATAGTCCCTGTAGTCTCATTATCAGAACAGACGCAATGAATTGTAGACAACAAAGTGCAGCACAAAAGCAGACACTTTTCCAACTTTTGTGTGAACCACATTGAGCCCAAAGGACAAAGAATACATGGAGGTACCTTAAAACCATCCCCTCTTGATATTTGGAGCAAGTTCAGCGGAGGGCCACTGTGATGGTTTGGGACTGGAGCTTACCCATAAGCTGATATACACAGCTGGCCTTATTCAGCCTGGAGAACAGACAGCCTTGGGAATGTCAGTGCCCATGAGCTCATTACTGAAATGACATAGCCAGGTTTTTCACAGCAGTGCTTATCAGGAGGATGAGGGACAATCAACATAAACTGAATGAAGAGTGGTTCCAAACGAGGAGAGGGGAAAACTTTTTTTTTTCATCCATGAGGACAGTCCAGCAGTGGTTATCCATGGAGGTGGTGCCACCTTTCTCCTTTCTTGGAAGATCTCAAAACCTGACTGGTCAAAGCCCTGAGCATCCTGGTCTGAGCTCATAGCTGATCTTGCTGTGAGAAGGGGTTGTTGAAGACTTCCTGAGGTTCCTTCCAGCCTGAATGATTCTGTGATCCTACAAACATCCCAAATTTCTGAGAAACAGCAACTTCAGAGTTTTGTTCATCAAGCATAATGTTGCCCATCCTCATTCACCATTTCTTCTTTGTCTGCAACATACTCTTAATATTTATCATGAGCAGAACAATGTATTTGCTTGCAACATTCTACCAAAATTTAATTTTCATCTGTCACAAAACCACAGTAAGGTCAGGCCAGACTGAAAGAAAGCTTTTAAAGATCATTTTTTTCTAAATGATAGTTGCCAAGGTTTTCATAGTGTTTTTATTACTGGGGTTTTTTTCTATTACACAGAAAAGACCTGAAAGATTCAAAGAAGATTTTTATTTAGCTTTCCAAAGACAGAAGAAGAGAAGAACTGCAATAGAAAAGTACAATGCCAAGCTAGTGATGAAGGAAGAATCAATAAGAAATTACAGAGAAGCTCAAAGAGTAAACATATATTTGAGGAAAAAAAAAATCCTGAAACGCCTTTAAAGGAATCTCTGCATACCATGCAGTGGAGTGCTGGGCAGTATGTGCTGTAGGATCAAGGAATGTGTATGCATAGGAGGAGAGTTCTTTAGCAGTGTATGTGGAGCCTGAGAGAAAAGAAGAGCCTCAAAAAAACCACCTCAGGCTATTCACCTGTACTATCACCATAAGGTTGTTATTGAGGAGTAACTAATGTCACTAAGAGTATTCAGTAACAGGTCTTAAACTAAACAAAAATTTCTACTTCTTAACAGTTAATGAAGGATTAATGCATACACTGTTATGTTTATAAAAACAGGACTATACCATAAATTATTGCTGAGCATCAGACAAAAGATATTACTGACAGTAATATGCAGATTACTGTTATCTTGGATGCAGTAACAGTTAATCTATTAAGTTTTCCATTCAGTTGTGTGATAAAAAGTTCATCTGCACACCCACAAAGGAACAGAGACAATTGTAGGTGGGGGAGCCAAATACCACCCTGCCCTGGCTACTCCCAGGCCCATCACAAGACCCATAAGTCCATCACAGCTCATCTCCACAGGCCCAGAGAAATACAGGGACCAAAGGTAAGCAGGAAGCCAAATGAAGGACTCAGAAGGGACACCAGGTGCAGGCCTCTCCCAGAGGTCTCCCAGGACAGCCTCAACCCCAGGTTCAGGCATGAAATTCATCAGCATGAGTCAACCCCAGAGCACCTTTCAGACGGAGTAGAATTGCTGCCTAGGTATATAGGAGACATTATGGGACACAGGGAAGTGCATTCTGGGACTGCACAAGACTTATAATGGGATGCTTAGGGGGTGAACCAAAGGCAGGGGAAGGGATGGATCTAGGTGATTTGGGGAAGAACAACAGTGGAAAAACAGGGATAAACAGTGCCATTTTTGTGTAAACAGTGGGCTGGTTGGTACACTTGCCTGGCCTTGCTGTGTGTCTGATCAGCACAGTCTGCTCTGTCTTCTCATTCATCTCCATTTCTACCTGTCTTCTGCAGGCAGGGACTGTGTGCGTGTGTGCACACACGGGGTCTGAGTGCCAGCAGCTGGAGTCAGACCATGGGTCAGATGGCTCATCTGGCTGCGGTGCCAGCAACTAGATAGACCAGTGAGTGAACTTAAGCATCATCAACTGGGGTATGACCTTGAGTGGTAGAGGCCCACCTGTCTGTCATGCCAACAACTGGAGTAAGTGAGGATCTGAGTGACAGCTACCAGGCTGGGACTGCAGCCTAGAGGACCTGTGTGCCAGTAAATGGAGAGACTGGAGTAAGTGACACTAAGTGCTGGTCACTGGGGTGAGAGCAGGGGTCAGAGAGTGTCCGTGACGCCAGCAGTTGCAGTTAGCGTGGGAGTGTAGCATGTGTGAGCACTAGCAAAGATCAAGCTAGACTAGATGGCGAGTAGGTGGAGCCACCCATGAGCCAGGTGTGTGTTCATTTCCCTAAGGGTGAGACCATGGGAAGAGTTGGATACTGGGGACACCAGGGGAGTCCCAGACAGCTGCCCAAGATACTGCAGGATCTGAAGGTCCCCAGGGGTGACACCTGCTGGTGTACGTGTGTCTCTAAGGGTAAGACCATGGGTGGACTGGCTAGTAGGGGACCGGGGGACTCTCAGCGAGTGCTTTGTGTGCATCTGTGTGTGTGTGTGTGTACCTCAGGGCTACTGGAGAGACTGGGATCCAGGGCCCAGCAGGGCAGAGTGAGTGTCATAGCCCAGCTGCTGGCATGGTCCACATCATACATATATATTCTCACTCACATATATCCATCCTGCTCAGCCAGAGACGGGAACAGAAAGAGGCCACTGATGCTGTCTGTGTTTGTGTGTGCACAGTCTGTGTGTCTTATGTGTGTGGCTGACCGCGTATATGCATGGTGTTATGGTGGGTTGAACTTGGCTAGCCACCAGATTCCCATCAAGCCACTCAGTCACTCCCCCTCCTCAACTGGAGAGAAGACATCACAAAAGGTTCATGGGTCAAGATAAGGACAGGTTGATCACTCACCAAATACCATCATGGGCAAAACTTGGGGAAGTTAATTTAATTTATTGCCAATCAAAAGTCAGAATAGGATAATGAGAAATAAAATCACGTCTTAAAAACACCTTCCCTCCACCCGTCCCTTCTTACCAGACTCAGCTTCATCCTGGACTTCTCTCGCCTCCTTCCATACAGCAGCAGAGGGGGATGGGGAATGAGGATTAAATAAAATCACGTCTTAAAACACCTTCCCTCCACCCGTCCCTTCTTACCAGACTCAGCTTCATCCTGGACTTCTCTCGCCTCCTTCCGTACAGCAGCAGAGGGGGATGGGGAATGAGGGTTGTGGTCAGTTCATCACACATTTTCTCTGCTGCTCCTCCTTCCTCACATTATTCACCTGCTCCAGCATGGGGTCCCACCCATGGGAGACAGTCTTTCATGAACATCTCCATCGTGGGTCCTTCCCACAGGCTGCAATTCTTCACAAACTTCAAGAAGGGACTGCTCCAGCATGGGACCCCTGTAGGGCCACAGATCCTTCCAGAAAATCTGCTCCAGTGTGGGCTCCTCTCTATGGGGCCACACATCCTGCCAGAAGACCTGCTCCAGCACAGGCCACAGCCTGCTTCGGAACACATCCACCTGCTCTGGTGTGGGGTCCTCCACCGGCTGCAGGGCGGATATCTGCTCCACCATAGACCTGCAGGGAAACAGCCTGCATCACCATGGTTTGTACCATGGGCTGCAAGGGAATCTCTGCTCTGGCTCCTGGAGCACCTCCTCCCCCTCCTTCTCCACTGACATTGCTGTCTGCACAGTTGTTTCTCTCACATGTTCTCACTTCTCTCTCAGCTGGTGTTATGTAGCAGTTTTTTCCCCTTCTTAAATATGTTATCACAGAGACAGCACTGTCGCTGATTGGCTCAGCTATGGCCAGCAGCAGGTCCATTTTGGAGCCAGCTGGCACTCACTCTATCACACATGGGAGAAGTTTCTGTCATTTTCTCACAGAAACCACCTCAGTAGCGCCCCCTGCTACCAATACCTTGCCCAGTAAACCCAACAGAGGTGTGTATCTGTGCTTTGTGTATATATGTGCATACTAGCAATAGATTTTCAGTCTTGCTACTGGTTGGACCAGTGGGCACAAGAGCTGAGGCAAGTCTCAACTCTCTTGGATTGTCATTTCCAGGCTGATATTTCTCTTATCAGTTTCCATTTATGTATCTATTTTTTATGAGCTATTTCACCAGCTATTGCTCTAGCCCATGCTTTCACAGAAGCTCAAAAGACAGACAGACCCTCAAGGAAAATCACAGAACTGTGGCTCCTACATCTAAATGTAATCCAAATGAAGTTTCAATACCTCACTCAGAGGTAAAATGGGGTTTACTCTCTCCATTTTATGATGATAAGCCAAGGGAAAAAAAAAAAAAGTTCAAAGAATTTAACACAGAGTCCCTGTTTTAAGATGCTTGGAAGTTTCTGTGTCCGAATACTGAACACTTCAAGTCACTTCGTGGCTTCCGAATCAGAGTATATCTCCTACTGACCTCAGTAGCAGCTGAATACTCACTACTTACCCAAGAGAAATCATGGGTGCTATTGAGCTATTGATTTATTTTTCTTTTCTTCTCAAATACATGGAAGATTCCTAGCACAGTCTTGATAACTGAAATTTTAGAATGTAAACAAAAGGCAAAGCGTGGGTGCAAGCATATTTGTGTTCCTTTAGGAAGTCAAAAAATAAATTTTCACTCTTAAAGACTTTGAAAATATAGTTGCATTCATGCATGAATAGTTGGCTTTTCTAGCCTTGATGATTTTTCCCTGTTCAGTGCCTATTACTTGCATAGAATTTTCAAATATCTCATATCATTCTTAAGCATCAAAGTGATTTGACAGAATTAAGTTTTGCCCTGTAGCTTTAAGCTTTTAGACAACAGTCTTTCAGGTGTTTCCACCTGACACAAAGGCAGAATTTTGGTGGAAATCTCTTGAGGCAAAGAAATCCACCCAAAGGCACAGTCAGTTGCAGCCTGGTGTCTAATATCTTATCTAGTATAAATTAAAGGTAAAAAGTGGTCATTAACAACTAAATAAACATTCCAACGCAGCTCTTCTGTCTGAATCTTAAAGCAGAAACATTAACAGTTAGATAGAAAAAGGAGCAGATGTTGTGTTATTTAAAAAAAAAAGAGCTTCCCCTACAGATGTCACTGAAATACTTCACAAAAAATCTTTTTTTTTTTTATACTTGTTGAAAACTCTGGTTAAGTGTAGATATGTGGAATTCTAGGTATGTATTGATCTCTGCTAGCTCTTAGCTAACCAAGCTAAAAAGAAAGAAAATATGCAAATAATTTTCAAATAATTAAGTTGTTTGACATAGCTTTTGACAAGCTCTTGACAAGAGTCAAGAAAGCAAAAGCTGATAGGAAGTTGTCAGTTTCAGCCATAAGCTTTGTCAAACTTTGTCAAATTTCTACATTATGTATCCATCTTCCACAGCACTTAAAATATAAAGGAGGCATTTGTATATATCCGTCATAATCATTTCACTGTACAATCCTGAGAAGGAAAGCCTTAAACTGATACTATTAAAATATAGGAATTTCTTTTTTTTCCCCACTCTCTGTTGTACATAAAATGAAAAATAGTTAATCATCAGTATTTTAAGGTTATTATTGTGGTGAAAACACAGACTTCCATTAATAAAGGAAGGATTTCCATTAAAATGTAAATGTTACTGAATTTCATTGTCAGTGCCGCCAGAACTAGAAAATAGTCTTTTGGAGAGTCATCTTTTTTCATATGCTATAATAGCTTGAATTGACTGGCAACAATGTCATTAAATTGAAGTTATAAACACTGGTGCTAGGGCACAATAAGGCCTCTGCACTCTAGTCTATGCCCTTTGGCCATGCAGAGCTTTCAGTCATCAAATAGCGTGTTAGAAACCCAAGAAATGCTAACCACTTTATATTTAATCTTTCATTATTCTTTTGCCATTAAATGTCTCAAGAAGATTCACATTAAGACAGCAAAAGACATGCTGCTACACACAGAGCATGCCAGTCTTCATGCCAGTATCTACATCATGGTTTTAATTGTGATCATTTGCATAAGTTTAAGGAAGCCAACTGGAAAATGTTCCGCTAGAGACCAAGAGAAAGTTCACTGTATGCAGTTCTGTGTTGTCAGTCAACAGCAATTCCTCTAAATACCAAAGGTCTGTTGAACCATGTAAGAGGTGTCATGAATTATTATAGGCATAAACGAAGTTGCATCTCTACCAGGGAAACAAAATAATGTACTACTGCCAGTTGTTAGAAATATATCTTTCAGGATTGTTGATGTAGCAGTAAAGACACACTCATCAAAGGTCAGGGACCAGTACTGATCTTTGTTTCTTTCTTTTCTTTCCCATATTATCTCATTTGTAAGACTCTGCTCCTTCTTCAAAGTGAGAAACCCTAGAATGCGAAAGCGAATTGTAGGAAAAAGATAATTTGCCACCAGTAAAGAAATTCTTCCCAATGAAGATGGTCAGACACTGGAACAGGGGCTCAGAGAGTTTGCAGACTCCAGTCCTGTGCATTTTCAACACTTGATTGAGCAAGGCCCTGAGAAGCATGATCAGACTTTGAAGTTAGATCCGCTTTGAGTAGACTGGGATTACAGGACTCCAAAGTGTTAGGTTACATGAGAAAAGGCTCACCTGCACATGCCTGAGGGAGCACTGGCTAACAAACCTTGGAGACTGGAAGGGGTTATTGCCTAGCAGTTTGGGACATATTATAGGATGCAGGGGGAGAGCATAATGTGTGCATGTGTGTGTGTTGCTGTGTGTAAGGGGAATCTGCACCAGCAGCTGGAGTGGGCCTGCAGCCTGGGAGGGTCAAGTGCTCAGGTCCCAGCAGCTGGAGACGTCTGAGATCCAGGGTGTGCTACTGGGCAGACTGAGCACTTGAGTCAGTTCTTCAGGGATTCAGACTTGTGCATACATGTACTTCCCACTAGCAGATGTTTACCCACCAGAGAGGAGAACAGGATGAGGCCATTGACAATTTTTTGCATTTGCAAGAGTGCTGTGTTTACTGCCTATGACCTGTGTGGCCTCCTGCATGTATGTGGACTATGTTTTTGTGTGTGCCTGTCAGGAATACACGCTCAGCATTGTTACTGGTTGGGCCTAGCGGCATGGAGCAGCAGCATGCTACCGGATTCAGTAAACCCTAACACAGAGGATCCCTCCAAGATAATTTTTCTCTGATTCTATGAGTTCAGAAAGATTCTGAAGGAAAACTAGATGTCTGAAGTGAATGTCAGGTAAAGTGATAGAAACAGAAGTTAAAAATGGCAGCTTCCCATTCTGGGATGAACATAGTGATGTCCAAAGAATTTTATGCTCCTACAATGATGTCTAGATTTTAGGCAAAAAAATGTTGAAATTCAAGGAATACGAAGCTAGCCTGTATGACCTTTAAGAGCAAACATAATACAAGAGGTTATGCAATCATTTTTACTTTAGTTTCTTTGGGGACCAACAATTAAACTTGGTCTGTGTGCATGTCTTTCCCTCTCCCCCTGATTTACCAGTGAAAGTTTGCCTTTTTAACACCTCGTACCCAACATCTTTTACCTAGAGACTAAAAAGCAGCATTTAGTTCAAAATAATTTTAAAGGTCCATACTATAAATCCACAGGTACTAGCCAAGAAAACTCTATATTCTACAGGGAAATTAACCAAGAGCTCACTCTAGTATATGAAGTAGGCATGGAAACAAAAAGTTTGCAGTGAATTATGTTGCTCATTAAATAACATTTCTGAATAGTGTTGCTGTAGCTTCATACACTTCACATTGTATTAAATCTTCCTAGAAGAAAAAGAAAAAAGACACAAGGGTCTCTTTAGCCTTTTTTCTCACATATATTTAATAAATTTTTCCTAACACTCTCGTTCTCATTAAGCACTTTGGTAACTCTAAATGGCTCCATACTCATTAATGAAGAAATACAATTTCTCTGATTCATTAGCAGCAAAGCTACCTTCTAGTTGCAGGGGAGTCTAAAAGAAAATCTCTTTCCCCTGCTACAGCTCCTTTAAGTAACAATATCATGCTAACAGTTCATTTGTAATAGAGGTGTGTCTTTTTTTTTTGGCTATGGACACATATGCACAGAAGAACCACATAAGACTATGTGATTCAGCATTAAAATGGCAGGTGAAATTCAGTGAAGTTAAATGCATTTAACATAGTTAAGGCAGCTAAACAGAGAATAAGGCACATAGGAAATAAAGCCGGCTTTACATTTAAAATAAAAGCTATAAGATTACCTTTGCAGTTAAGGAGTAAAATCTGGGGGTTATGACACATAGTTCCATAAAATCACTACCTCAGTGTTCAGTAAAAATCAAAAAGCAAACCACAGATTAGGAATATTACGAAAGGAACAGAGAACAAAACAGACAATACCGTAACACCACAGTATAAGTTAATGTTTCTTCCAAACTTCAAATCTTGTATGTGTACCTCACTGCAACTTGAAAGGATATGAAAAAAGAAAAAGCTCAGAGGAGTGTAACAATATGTAGAGATGGGCTATATATGAGATCTGCCCTACTAGGGTAGGTCTCTTCTGTCTGTAAAAGAGGTAACCTTGGGACAAAATGCTAGAAGTGTATAAAAAAAGCAATGGCATCGTGAGATAAAAAAAATCAGTCTCTTCCAGTATGAGTTTCAGGGAACTTCAAACAAAACAATTGACAGTCAGATTCAAAGGAAATGAAAGGAGAGGGATCTAGAGTGCAGAAGAGCATGAAGAACGCTGCAGATGCAGAAAGTTTTTATGGGTTCAAAGGGACACTGAATAACTACTTAGGGTTATTAAGCAGACTGCCCATAGAGCTGGAAACAGTCAGAGGCTGTGTTAAAATATAGGTTACTTTGGCTACCCAGATAGTAGTACTCAGTAAGATTAAATTAGCTCATACACATGTACTAACTGTAGCTTCCTGCTCAGCTGGTACAGAATCTCTGTCCTAACTTGAATCTCTAGAAAGGTTATATCTATCTTTCCAGTTTAGCCAAGCTGGATATTCTCCTCTCCACACTCGTATTCAGCACCAGTAATAGTTAACTGTGTAGCCATGCAGCAAGTTAAATCGGTGTACTGATCTGCAGGAAAACAAACCTTTTCCTTTTCTTGCTCAGTTCATTGTCAGGCAAATGACTGAAGTCTCCAGACACAGTGTGTCCACATACTCACTAAAGCAGATGGAAGGTAGGGGACAAGGCTGGCCCTGTCATTGACAGAGTGGCCTTAAAGCAGATTATTCTGACTCTGAATTTGCACATACAGTTAGTGAAACTTTTAATGTAGACATCCCCTTACTAATATGGTGGAAGGAATTCATTTATTCCTTCAAATTAAACCTTACAGGGCATAAAAATCCTTGTCAATGATGTTGGATAACTATTTTATTCTTCTCCTGGAAGTTGAAAAGAGGGAAGGAAAAATGGTAATTAAGAGCACTGCTACGTCCATTTGAAGGGAGAGCAGCATTCAATGATCACATCAAAGAAATTTGCATTTCACGTGCTACTTCTCTGAAATAACAAAATAGCCCAAAATTGTAGATGATGGAAATTCCCGTGATGCTATTAGAAAGATCTACCAGAAAAGAGAGAGAGCAGTTCATAAATTCTGAGTGGCATAGATAATTTTGTTAGAAGATGTATAGATAGGGAAAAAGTAATCAAACATAAAGGCATTTTGAAGTCTCATCAACTGAAAAGTGTTGGGAAAAAAGCTTTTAATTATCATTTCAGCATTTATATGGCAACTTTTCCCAGCACCCTGGCACTTTATTCAAATATTGTATGCTACAACAACCAAAATCTGATCAGGCATGGCAAGCCCAATACCACAGATAAGATTTTAAAGTTAAAGCGTGGTTGGATGCAAAACAAAATTAAGACAAAAACAGATTAAACTTACAGTTAATTTAAGTCATTACACCACTGTAACTAAAAGTGTGAGCTTTTTTTATTCCTGTCATGCATGGGTAATTCAGAAAAATCTCTGCACAGTATGGAAGCATTCAGCGTGTAAAAACTGGAAATGCTACTTTTTGGTCTGTAAAAGTCTGATAACAGATGGTGTTTTAGAAGGGCTGAGAGCTAGGAAAAGGAGTAAATTTTCTCTGAAACAAAACAATCCTGTAAGAGACAGCCTGTGATTTGTGCTTTTATTTGCTGGATGTTACATAAGTACTATGTTTTCTTAAATATCAGAACAAAACTAGTGTTTTAATCAGCAGCACTAATTTCAGATTAGCAAAAAAGAAATACAATGAAAAACAATATTCATCAGAAAGAAACCACCTGGCTACAGAATTTAACACCCGACTAAATGTATAGCTCTTTCTAACTCAATCACCTCCAGGAGGCATGTTTGCAAGGTATCTCTCCATAACTAGTATTAGGTCCATCCTCCAGCGATGAGGCCTGTAGCACAGGCGTATTGAACTTTACTCTATCATTTATTTCTTTATTTAGGTAACAACTTACTCATCAGAGCAGCTCTGAGCAAGCCGATGTATACAGTGCTTTGTAAACGTGGTACAGACTCATAGTATAAGACATTTGCTCCACATCACCACATTTGGGCTTCACTGCAGAGCTTGCTCTTCAGGTAATTGTGAGGGCAGCACATGGACTCTTCCTAGTCCAGGCTTCTTGTAGGCTAAGCAATGATTTTTATCAGCTAGCACTTCACAGTTTGAGATATTTGCCTTCTCTTGCTTATGTTTTTATTCTTTATTCCTTTTGCTTTTATGAATAATAATATCCTCTTGCATCTCACTTGTTGATTTGGTCACCCTTTGCCTCCCATTCAGGACAGAATTTAAAATTTCATTGATTTCTGAAAATTAAGAAACTCTTTTAATTTTCTGAATGAGTTGGAAACATGACATTCAGACTTCAAGTATTTTTATACAGCATGAACCCTTCCCATTCTCTGTATTATCTTCCCTCTAAGTAACACATTCATTGTTTCATCTAAACTCTGTGGTTAAATTCTACTTAGTTTTGGCCACAAAGGAGAACCACAGCATATATTTGTGTTTTAATATATATGTATTTGTGGTTTAATATATATGTATAATTTTTTTTAATTAAAACACTCAGTTGACTCTTTTTAAATGTTTATCTACTTTTAGCTATATAGTTATATGTCAGAAGTAAAGATTTAAAGTTGTGATATACACAAAGCAGAAAGCTGCCTTTCTCCTCTGAGAAATACCAATGGATAAAACTCAATGGATAAAAGACTGATAAGCCCCAGGACTGTAGCAACATAGAAAATATAAGTTGTGGGAAACACGTACTGAAATCTGTTGCCACGACAACAAAATCCTAATTCAATTTCCAAGAGAAAGCCAGTTCCTCAATGAAAAATAAACTGCCTAAGCAAATTAAAAAAGTATGTTTAGGCTCACTGGCTCACATAAATGCACAAAAATTAGCATGGTCTCTACACAAGCCCACTTTAAAACAAGACACTTATCTATAATAAAAAATACTGGAAGTTGCTCTGAAGTAAAAAAAAAAAAATAAAAAATCAATACTTCAATGTGGCAAAGGAACACCAATTTAAAGAATCGACAGCACCACTGATTTCAAAAGAATCTAACATACTGAAGACATCGCAGAATATATTTTCTTTCAGTTTGGTCTCTGTGAATTTGACACTGCCACATATCACTTCATGCCTTACTAACCAAATACTTCTGGCTAGATAAGTCCACCCCTGTAAGACAAGACACACATTTTCTTGGGCTTTGCAGTACTACTAGAAACTCCATTGATCTTACATGTAAGTACTGCAAGATTCTTTACTAAAAGTGCTTCTCATGATGCCAGCTAGGCTAATACTAAAAATGTTCCCACTGCCTTGAGCTTGAGTGGTAAACAGTAACATTTGTCCCTAGAAACATATCCCATTTTTCCTCCCCTTCAGAAAACTAGTGATACAAATAAAAGCTTAAGTATTCAAATCAAGAGAGCAGTTAAGTTCAAGCAAAAGGCAACTCAACAAATAACCCCTTTACCTCCAAACTGTATCAAATCCATATCCTCATACTTCCCCATAAATTCTATGAAACAAGCAGCCTTTGCAATATTTTGGAAAGTTCATTAAATCTAATTGATACTGGACCAATAGCTTGTAAACTCCAGGGACTGCACAGAGAATATCCTTCCCCAAACATCTCCACAAGGTATCATTGCGCAATAGGGGAAGAAATAACTCTGGACACACACAAAGTACCTTTAAACAAGCACACAAAGTAGCTGTAGGCAGAAGGCGTGCATGTAACACACACACACCTGTGTTATTTTTATTCAGTCTCTTCTTGCTAAGGAGGGAAACAACTTTTCTTCCCCCAGTCTTTCTTTAACCATAACTTCAGTGTTATTCTTTAAACAGACTGATTCTAGATTATAAATGCATCTAATAAAGAATCATTTAGTGTTCATGAGTCTTTCTGCAATCCATTAAATTGTATGCTAATTACTCATCAATGCATTTGAAGTTCCCTTCAAGTAATGATTAAACACAAGGCTCCAGCTCAGACGAGCAATGGCAAATCCTTCTGTAACAGAAGCACCTGGCTATGGTGACCAAAGTTCTGGTGATGTTTTAACATCTTTGTCTTAGCTGGTCATTCAGATTCATTCAACTACCTACCTTTGGTTCTGTTTATGAGGTACTAATAACGTTCAGATTCAAGGTACTCATAATTTCTGAATGGGTCTTGAACAATACCCGATTCAGTATGAATCTGTCTTAAAAACCTGAAGCCATCATTCCTGCAATTTCCCTCCACTGCCTCTTAACAATAATTATTTTTAGTTCTGGACTTTTTCCAAAGCTTTCAGGATTAACCCAATGCAGTAAGAACAGAATTAGCATGCCATTTTCAATTATTTTTCAGTATTCAACACATAAAGCATTTATCTTTATTGACAAAAAAAAAATACCTTTAACCAAGATAATAAAGGGTGAAGTAATAATTTTTTGAAAAGGAACAGAACAGGGGCTTGCTCTTAGAAGGAGCTTGGGTTTTTTTCTGGTTGACGCTCACTCTTCACAAGCAGCTGCATGTTATTTTAAGTTGCATAGTACCTTCACCTATAATGCTAGTAACATCACATCATTAGCTAGTAACTAACTGAACACGCACACCTTCTTTAGCTGTCAATTTTCATCTAAATCATTACTTTTTTTCCCTTGTGCCTGGCCTATTACAGATAACATTCACTTCTGAACAATAAAACACATAAAAGAAGGAGAAATCTGTGTGGAAATAGTCACTTGATGCCATCTTCCTTCTGTTCCATGCCTCATAGAAGTTACAATTAGCAAAGAGCTTCACAGACTGACAGAGTGCACACTTTGAGAGTTTAGAACTGTGCTGTGTTGCGGGAATTAACAGGAATAAGCCAGAAATTCTACCAAAAATCTCAATTCCTTCAGCATAATTTTTTTTTAATTCTGCATTACAATTGACAGAGTTTGTCACACTACCATTTTTAAAGGATACTAATTAAGCACAGTTTGTACCTTTGATCAAAAATTTAGTGGGAAGAAAAATGGCAGGCTTAGATTAGTAAAACATAGGAAATGCTAAATTAACTTTTTTAAAAAACAGGAGTCAAACTATTATCTGTGTTATGTGTCACACTGAAGCAGCTACACATAGCTACTTTCACTGAATAATTAGAGCATGTCAAGCCAATAAAACCAGAAGGATTATCTGGAGGGTCGGCGAGGTACCACTTGCTCTGGATTCAGTTTCAAGAACTGAAACGCTTTTGAATTACATAAAAGCGTAACTTACACCACATTTTTCTCTTGACAGTTCAACAGACGCTGCTGAAAAGTGAATCTTCCAGTATGCTAACTATTTTTAAACCTACCACTATGTAAGTTCTTCAGGTGTGTGTTTTGCATTCTGTGATGGTTTGACCCTGGCTGGATGCCAGGGGCCCACCAAAGCCACTCTATCACTCCCCTCTTTAACCAGACAGGGGAGAGAAAAGTATGGGTCAAGATAGGGACAGGGAAAGATCATTCACCAGTTACCATCATGGGCAAAACAGACTCAACTTGATGAAATTAATGTAATTATTACCAATCAAAATAAGAGAAGGAGAGGATAAAAACTGCTGATTCTTAAAACACCTTCCCCCCACCCCCTCTTCTTCCTGGGCTCAACTTCACTCCCAGTTTCTCCACCTACTCCCCCCAGTGGCGCAGGGGGACGGGAATGAGGGTTGGGGTCAGTTCATCACGTTGCCTCTGCCACTTCTTCCTCCCCAGGGGAGGACTCTTCCCCTGCTCCAGCGTGGGGTCCCTCCCACGGGAGACAGTCCTCCATGAACTGCTCCAACGTGAGTCCTTCCCACGGGCTACAGTTCCTCATGAACTGCTCCAGCGTGGGTCTGTAATTTCCACGGGGTGCAGTCCCTCAGGAGCAGACTGCTCCAGCGTGGGTCCCCTGTGGGGTCACACGTCCTGCCGGCAAACCCGCCTCAGCCTGGGCTCCTCCCCACACGGGTCTGCAAAGTCTTGCCAGGAACCTGATGTGGCGCAGGCTTCCCATGGGGTCACAGCCTCCTTCCTTCAGGCATCCACCCGCTCTGGCGTGGGGTCCTCCACGGGCTACAGGTGGAGATCTGCTCCCCCGTGGACCTCCATGGGCTGCAGGGGGACAGCCTGCCTCACCATGGTCTTCACCACGGGCTGCAGGGGAATCTCTGCTCCGGCGCCTGGAGCACCTCCTGCCCCTCCTTCTGCACTGGCCTTGGTGTCTGCAGGGCTGTGTTCTCTCACATCCTCTCACTGCTCTCTCCGGCGGCTGAGACGCAGCAGGGTGTTTTTTCCTTCTTAAATCTGTTGTCCCAGAGGCGCCTCCACTGTTGCTGACTGGCTTGGCCTTGGCCAGCGGCGGCCACGGGGAAAACTTCTGGCGGCTTCTCACAGAATCCCCCCCTGCAGCCCCCCCGCTAGCAACACCTCACGGTGCAAACCCAACGCACATTCACAGCTGCAGCAAACACCGGGAAGCTGCAGGGCTCGGACTTTTGTTTCAGTGAAACCCGGGCGGCCTCTCGCTTGGCTATCTGAGTTGCCGGTGCCCTCCCCCGCCCTCCCTTCACTCGCTCTGCGTCTCAGCACGAAAATGAAGGGGAAAACCCCAAAGCGGCCGCCGCGGCCTCCCCGCGCGGCCCAGACCCGCTCCCGCACCGCCGCCTGCCGCATCCCCCCGCCACGCCGCGCCCCTGCGCGCGGCCCGGGGCGGGGCCGCAGGCGGGGTCCGCGCTGGGGCCGCCGCGGGGGTGGGCGGGCGCGCAGCGCGTGCCGCCGGCGCCCCCTGCTGCCCGCTCCGGCGGGGGAGGGGCGGGGGAGGGGCGGCTGGGCGGCGTGTCGGCTCCACGCAGGGCTCCCCGCCGCGCCCGCGCTTCCGCGGGGTCGGGATCTCCGCACCCACCCCCGAGTAGGGAATTGCAGATCCCGTGCTTCACAGAAGCATTCTGTGATGATTCTGTGATTTTTCCCAGGGATTCGGCTGGGGTTTGGAGAGGAGTCTCAGCTCCTTTGTGTTTCTTTTGTTTGATTTCAGCTTTTTTGTTGCCTTTACCTTGAAAAAGCAGGTGGAACCTGAATTAGGGGTGTGAACTATACTGTCCCAAGGTATACAGATAAAGGATACAAAGGATTGGACTTTTTTTTTGAATGGAGAGTAGCTGCCATGTTAAACAATCGCTGTTCTGTTCTGCTTTACAGTTCCAATTGTGCAACATGCCAGCTGCAGTAGTCTCGAACACTTATCAGTTACGACTGAGGAAAAAGAATCCAGTTCCTAGTCACTTGTGCAGAAGACAGTACACCTGATTTTTATCTAAAAAAAAATTAGGGAAAAAATGCATGCTGTGGTGGATAGGGAGGGAAGTCTAATTATGTATGACTATTTCGTTTGAGACAGCACTGTTGACAATGATGACAACTTTGGGTAGATATTACAAACAAAGCAATTGTAATAAAGCACATGTTAGCCAAAGATTTACAGGGTCCTGAGTGGGCAGGGGTGGAGAGCTGGCAGCAGAAGTGGCTCGACAATCAGCCACAGAGAAGGCAGCTCAAAAAATCTATCAGTCCAAAAACATCTGTAGAAGCAGATAGAGCATTCTGTTACCAGCAGAGCAACACAACTTTAAAACCTTGACATGGAAAACAATAATTTTTTGTCACATTTATCTCACTTTGAGACAAAATATATCCCCAGCCATGGCCCAGAACAGTACCTACCGTCAAAACCCAGGGATGTTCTAATCTACGCTGGGACAGCAGCGACACACAGTTAAGACCAAAGCAAATCAGCAACACAAAACCCAGTGAAACAACGTTCCAGACTGACCAGAGAAGACTTCTAAGCATCTGCACAGGAGCTTGAGCATGGCTCAGGCAGTCAAATAGGAAATTAATCTCATCAATACAGAGATGATTTGAATTATAAAACCAAATGTGTTTGTGTTTAGATATGGCCAGGGGGTCATCCTTGCACTAGGGGGTCATCCTTGCACTTAGGTCCATGAATGCAGCTACAGCTAGAAGTAGAGGGAAGAGAGGTGTTGTAATTGAGACGTGGTTAACCCTAACCTTAAATCATGTTTCAAGAAAAGATACCATTATTATTAAAAACACAAAAGAATGATACTTATAAAATTCAGGGTTCTAAAATTGTTTCCATCATTTACTCTCTTCCTTTTGAGAGTAATTTTACCTATATGTTTTAATATATGTTTTCCCTTTGATACACACTAATGTGGTTTAACCTGTGGTTCTTGACAAGCAGGTCAAATGATTTTAGTATAGCACTTTAAGACCTTTCTGACAAGAAAAAAGGGGGGGTGAGTACAGAAAGGAACAGAACTATGTTTCATTCCAGCTATTCAGCAAGTGTACCACCTAGTTTGTTCACCTGTACTGGTGCTATCTGCAGACATTAATAGAGATTCACCTGTCATTTCAAATTCAAAACAAGCAAATGTATAGGAAGGTCGACATAAATAAAGCTGAAGACTGTAGAGAAATTTATTTATTTGTTCATTTATTTATTTATAGAAACAGCATCTGGCATACCAATGATCAACCTACAATCCAACAGGGACCATGCACCTATGTTAATGCATTTCTTTTGGGCACAGATTAGAATTAATTTTGAATGACCATTTCAATGCTTTAGAATGCAATTTCTAAACTGAACCGCCTGGAAGGATGCTGCAACATCTCATTCATAAATTTATTATTTTTTAAGGCTAAAGAACAAATATGTTACTGCAGGCTATTCAAGTGATTATGCAATTCCATTTTAAAGTTAAAAATTAAAATTACAAAATAGATCTCTGTAGGTTATAATACCTGCCTCCAAAGAGATTATTAGTCTTCAGAAATATGAGCTACACTTGAAAATTGTAAATTGATATTCCCTGTGACCCTATTAGATTTACTTAATAAACTCAAATCAACAATAGTACAGTTATAAAAATTATATTAGCAGACTTACAGGGTGCAATGGGAATAGATTTGAAAGTAAAGTTTCCTGAAGCTTTAAGGTCTATAAGTGAACTCAAATGCTGCCTACTGACCAAAATAACAGGAAGGTTTTTGTTTGTTTGTATGAACGGCATCATCATCCTGTTGTAACACACAGAGTATCTCAGACGAAAGTTCACAGATTTTTTAGGCGATGTTCCCCAAAGTGAAAAGTAGTAGATTTCACTTTCATGCAACATCAGCCAAACTCCATATTTAACACAGCAGCAAGGAGGCAGGGAGCAGGGTGTGAAGGAGAGCAGGAAACAAACCTATTTCACTGTCACGTCAATGGTGTTGAAGATATAATAACTAATTGTACTGAGCTCTCATGTTTAAGTACCATGAAACTAAACAACATTGGAAAGTCTATAAAACACTGTAGAGATGCACTCACAAGTTTCTCCACACAGATTACAGCTGCACCTTACATAATTTCTACAGACCGGTTTTCATAAATGTCTTTTTACAGGCTCTTGTAAGCGTTTTACAGATGTAAATCTTGCTGCAGTGGTTTAAAACACAATCCCTGGCTTTCTGCCAGGCCTTACATTTCTGTAAGACAAAAAGCACAAATATCTGCCTGCACTTCAACCATCCCAATTCATAGTCCAGAAATGTCACTAAAACCTGTCAATGCTGCCCTCCAATGGATATGTGCTGACACGTGCTGGGGAACACTAGCTGTATAGTCCTGAAGATCAGCTGGCTGTAGTCAAGTGGTGTCTCATTTGTATGGACAGAATTGTGTTCATTATATGTTGCACTCAGAATTGTAAAGGACCACAAAGAGGTCAATGAACAGTTCCCACCAAGTTTAAACATGCTTTGCCATCCAACTCCCTTTAAATTCTCAGCCTTAACCTAGTAATAAAACTTCAGTTCCCAGAAAACAAAACAAAATATATCAAAACAAGACAAAACAAAACCCCCACACATGAAAAAGAAATTATCTCACAGTCTAGGTAAAGGTGAGGGAATTGTTTACTTGTCAAGGGAGGGAAATTACTTTCACTAATCATACATGAAGAAGAAGCCTTACTCTTCCTATCTGTTGAAAGATTTAAGTTATACAAACTTTAATTAATTTATACTTTTTACCCTGTTGTAAAAGACTTAAAAATTTTAGCAATTCTGAAGCAGTCCATGATATTACTGTTTGGGGTCCAGGACTTTAAAAGAAGAATGCCACTCAGTGTCTGAAGAGTTAGAAACAGGCTTGAAGGGGCCTGTATGGGTATTTTAGATTCATTTCCAACTTGACTAGCTGCTGATGTTCATTTCAGCTATAAAGACCATGACTATAAACAGGAGTGAGCAGGAGATGGTTTGTGTAGACCTACAAGTAAGAAGGAGGTATGTTAGTAACAGGGTAACATCCATGAAATTGCCATCTCAAAATTGGCTCTGTTTCTCCTTTAATAGGCTATCATTAGATGCATTGTCCTGGTTTCAGCTGGGACAGTTAATTTTCTTCCTAGTAGCTGGTGTAGTGCTGTGTTCTGGATTTAGTACTAGAAGAATGTTGGTAACTCACTGATGTTTTGGTTGTTGCTGGGTAGCGCTTAGACTGGCCAAGGACTTCTCAGCTCTCAGCTCTGCCAGGTGCACAAGAAGCTGGGAGAGGACACAGCTGGGGCGGCTGACCCCAACTGACCAAAGGGCTATTCCAGACCATATGACATCATGCTCAGTATATAAGCTGGGGGAAGAAGAAGGAAGGGGGGACATTCAGAGTATATGGCGTCTGTCTTCCCAAGTAACCATTACGTGTGATGGAGCCCTGCTTTCCGGGAGATGGCTGAACACCTGCCTGCCCATAGGAAGCAGGGAATGAATTCCTTGCTTTGCTTTGCTCGCGTGCATGGCTTTTGCCTTCCCTCTTAAACTGGCTTTACCTCAACTCATGAGTTTTCTCACTTTTACTCTTCTGATTCTCTCCCCTGTCCCACTGTGGGGGGAGTGAGTGAGCGGCTGCGTGGTGCTGAGTTGCCAGCCGGGGTTAAGCCACAACATGCATGCAGAAATGTTCCTGGTGTCTCAGTTGTATCATCTGCACCAAGGAGCTCCTCTGATGTACTCCAGAGTGTGGTCAAGCCATGGTCAAGCACCTGCTTGAAGGCTATCCAATATGAGGAAGAGACTATGGACACTCTCATGGACATGCTATTTTGAAACTTAATTTCGGTTTAACACATCCTTGCAGCTTGCTTTCAGTGAAATCGTGACTCAATGTTTCAGTAGTTTCATTACAGCTCATTTCATTCAGGAATAGAGACATTCAAAGCTCAGAGTGAAAACTGTGAGAAGTTTCACCTGTTTTAGACAGCCATAAAACAGAGTAAGAAACTTCATAAAACAGAAAAAGAAAAATGTAATCTAGTCTAGTCTAGTTTTCTTTCCAAATTCAGCATCCTTCAGAGACAAAAGATTTTTGTAAGATGGGGTCTCAGGGTCTTTAAGGTTGGTTTGCTTTCTTTTCAGAATAATACGAAAGGATAATGAAGAATTGTTTTGGCCATAAACCCTTCATTAGAGGGACAGGCTAGAAAAAAAAATTAAAACCTTGTAAGAATATTCTGCTGAGCAAAACCAAATGTTGTCTTTTTAAGATGTCACAGAAGATGACGGTGTTCTGACCGTTCTGACAGTGTTCTCTCCAGAGCAAAGATTATAGAGATAGGTGTACACAAAAGGAGCCCAGATAAAAGGCAAAGCAATTTGCATTTTGGGGGGGTTGGCAAGTTTAGTACTACTGTGTTAAATACTCTGGATTTACAACATTATGTTCTGAAATTCAGCTTCTGTCTCTGTTCTCTTTAATGCAGAGAATTTTGGAGCATTTTCTAGCTGTCACGATGAACTATCCATTCATGCAAGTCACTTTTTATCTTGGTCTGAAAATTCCATTCTAGTTCATATCTTCTTCTGAATATATTCTTTAGCAAATCAGGATCTACCTCTTCCTAAGATGTAATCATTCTGATCACTAGCACTCGTCATGACTTTTCTTCTGAAAGCATTGAAGCGAGAAAAAGCAGGATGAGGATGGTGTTTCTATTGACACATTTCATTGCATTGCTGTGTATTATCTACAACATGCAACAGTTTGGGAATGAGATGCTTGTAAACTAAGGTGGTGGCATATATGTCCATCATTTTTTTCAAATCCCTTTTGAGCCTGTTGATGTTACAGCCTACTGCAGCAGAAGTTCACTGCCAGTTTTGTAGAAAAGAAGTGCTTTGTTTTACAAGTTTTAAATCATTTTCTTACTAGCTGTTTCCCACTAGTTCAGCAAGTGCCTCCAACTCTAGTCTTGTAGGACTTCACAAAAGTAGTACTTACTGTATTTTTCTTATCCACCATATTCACAATTTCATAAGCCTTAATTATATTGCCCAAGTCTTCTACTCTACAATAGCTATTCTACCAGCTCTTTCAGTGTCTCCTTGCAGAGCAGTTGGTCCATCATCTAAATTATAAGACAACAGCATGATACACTAGAAAGAGGCAGAAATCAGATAAAATGCATCATTTCAGGGTTTTAAAAATTAGTGTTTTCTTATTACTTAAGAAGAGGTGGTACTTCAGTCCAAGTGGGGGGGAGGGGGGTGTCTGTGTTGGGGAGACAGAAGAGACTGTTTCAGAATGTTTAGTTGCCTTGAAGTGTTAATTTAATAATAAATTCTATTAAAATGTTGCATTGAATCAATTTTTGTGCCCATGCATTTGCTGAACAGAAATATCTTTATATAAAAATGCAGATATACAGAAAAATTAATATGTTATTTCCTGCAGGTGTAGAAGTTAGTGTGCAACAGAAATCATATAGAAAACACAATGTGGCTTTAAGTTACCTTGTTGCAAAAGCAACACTTTAGTTAGAAAAACGATATGGTAATACAGAGATTCCTTAATTAAGCACTATGCATTCTCTTCCACTCTAATACTTCATAAACTATTCTTATGACAGTGAATGAAGATGTATTTAAATTATACTGGATTCTGAGATTATTCCTGTATGAATCTATCAATCACCCATATGAGTCATAACAAAATGGAAAAAAGGAGGAAAAAAGTCTTCCAGTGTGGGAAGTGGAGGGACTAAATTCATCACAGCACCATACATCCAGATATATGGCTAGACCTGTTCTGTGAATGAAGAGAGCTAACTATATGACATGTATATGGAAAGCCACACAGAGAAGTCCACATCTGGAAATTATCCAGGGAGGCAACCTAGTGTGAAGATGGGCTCTGAGCAGGGAAATGGAGGAATATTGGCCCTTTCCAGATTCAAGGAAAGGTTTAAGGTAAGGCATTCATACAGCATATGGTTTGAGATCAGCTGTCTCTTGCTTGCAGAACTGGAGTAGACTGTCTGATCACTGGCGACTGCTGTCACTGCTCCTAGAGGAAAGGATTAGAGGAAAGCAAATCAGCCCTCATGAGGTAATCTTAATTGATCACTGGAGCTCTGGACCTGGCCTAATAGCAGGTTAATTACATAACTCCACCCCAGAGAGGGGAGATGGTACAAAGTCAGCACCTAAAGAAAGAGTATGTTCCAGACAGACCTGGAGGGCTCAGAAGTGCAGTTTGCTCTAACAGATGCACAGTGCAAAAACACTAAATTTGGCCACAAGCTTAAGTGACAAGGCCAATGATGTTTATTCACTGGATGAGCTGTAGATTTCCTGAGGTGCTCAGATTAAGTTATTGATTTACCTCCCTACACATGACAACCATATAACAACCTACTACTTACATCGTTGACTCATAATAGTCCTTAAAACAAAAAACACTTGCCCTTCATTTCAACTAGACACCTTTCCCTGCTTCCATTAAATTATACCTTAGAGTTAACCATATGTGGCTTCTATGAAGTTTTAGGGTTTTAAACACCCGTGTATCATGCAGCTTTATGTCTCCTCCCATCTTCAATTTTTTTATTCCTCAGGCACTATTATTTCCCCTCCACCACCTCAGCTGACAAGTAGCATCAAGACTTGCTGCACATCCCCTGTCTACTAGCTGACATTTGCAACATAAATTAGAAATATTCAGTTTGTTTAGAGTCCTAAGAAAAAAACAGGTCAGAATTTGCTAAAACTTATGATTACAGTATCTGTATTTTCTTTTGCTGTGGTTAATTACAGCAAGGATATTACCCATGTGGCTCAAGTCAATAACTATTCAGAGCTTTTAACTTTGTCCAATTGCTGTTTAATTGGGGCCATTATAAAACACCAGTAATGTTTGCAATGTGATTCTCTAATTCTTAGAAATACAATCTAGAGCTCATTTTCTGAATGAAGGCACAATGTGTGTGTAGGGTTAAGCACTGACAATATTCCAGATAGACCTGGAATTATTACACTGTGCAAAAGTATTGTATTTTTGGTTACTCTGCATGGCCAGCATATGCTTTTTTCATTCTAATGTCACCAAAATCGGGAATAATCCTCGTAACACCAATGTAGTGTTAAAAGGCAGGCATTCTTTATTCACGGTGCTGGATGCATGGGGGATCGATCCACCTAGCGTGCATTATGAATATTCATGGTTTATACAAATTATTTCTAGGAATAGGTGGAGAGTTCTAAGAAACCATAAACATATTGTCCCTCCTTTTTACACATGCGCAATCTGTTCTGGTGATCGCATCTGGGGGTCTTCTGGATGAAGGTAAAACATCTTCCTCACTTTTAATTTTTCAACTTTCAGGGCTGGCACGTCCTGCCAACTGTCCATCTGTTACTTCTCTTCCTTTATCTTCCATGTGCTGTCTGTTCTCGTTCCTCCTGGTCAAGCAACCTTGACAAATCATCATTATCTTTCTTACTTTATCCTCCCCCAATTCCTCACGTCCTTTAATAAGGTTCTAAGTCTACTAAGTAACTACTGACTTTAGCAAAGTCAGTTTTCAGTTGGGCTACTTTCATTTTCTGCAAAATTCATTTCCTTGTATTGAATTCATTCCTACTCATACAGCAGGCAAACCTAGCACTGTCATTCTGTCTCTCAAGAAAACAGCCAAGTTCCCAAGTCTGCTCTTGCATCTTTACCTAAAAGGGCCAGCTTGTCATGAACAGCTTACCATCTGAGACTTTACCTCAGATTGCAACAATCTTATATGCCCTTCCCAAGTTCCTAGTAGAACTAACAATCAGTTTTCCTCTTTTTCAGAAAAATGCAGCTCCAACCACAGATAAACTGCAACATGAACTCTTTCTTACTGACACCTTCACTTGTGGGCAGGCAGTTTTCTAAGACAGTAGCCAGTTTTCTGATAAACCCAGGCTTAAGCTTCTCTCTCACACCCAAAGAAAATTCCTACCTAAACATTTGGGTTTGTGCACTCTCACTCCTGTTTGATTCAGAAGTAAAGGTAATAACTTTCCTGGAAGCAGTTCCATGTGTTCTGCAGTCAAACACATATAGATATATTATGGCATTATGAAGTTCTCAGTTTTTCTCCTTGATACACATTTCTGTGGACTTGTGGGACACACAGCTTAATTATCTGCCACTCTGCATTTTTTATTTTTAATTAGCAAACTCTCACTCTTCTTTCCCTCTATGACACAGCAGTCACACCGCTAACATGTCTTATAAAAATGATTGTTGGTGTTCTTTCCCTTGACCTTTGAGAAGAGTAAAATAGAGTGTAATAGTTTATAAGGAAATAAATTAACTGCATTCCCATTCTTTCAGCTCCTCTCCACTGGCGTGCAGGTACTCTTCAATGCTGAAAAGACAGCATGAAGCAAAAGGCTGTAGACCCATTATGCTAATGAAGGAATAAATTGTGGTCTTAAGCCTCTCTATTACTCATAGCTATCTACTAGAAAGAAGCTGACAAGCAAGAGAGCATTGAGAAACCTTATTCCCTGCTATTTCTTGTCTTGAGAGAGACAGGAGATTGTTGTCTTTCTTTGCCCTTCTGTTTTTCTTTGTTTTGGAAAAACTGGGGTAGCCACATTTTATTCCAGCATTTACTTCCTTCTACTTTCCTCCTTGTGTCCTCTGAACTCTTAAGTGTTCAAACTCAAGCGAGTTTAATGCACTCTGACATATGTGTGCTACAGAGGAATCCAAATTAAAAAGCAATTTGTCTGAATAATACACACAAATCCCTGTAACTTCACAATCAAAGAAAAATCTGGGAGCTACCCAGAAAATAACCATACCCTTCTACCTTTCAAATAATTCCGGTTGGAATTGGTGTATGCCTTTGGGACAATTTACAATAGATTAAGGAGACTGGGTTTACTAGAGATGCATCTAAAGGAAAAAAAATAGGAATATTCAGACAAGCAATAAATTTTGTCCTTATTCCCACCCTACTTATGTTTATTTTAAGCTATTTATGTTCTTGAATAATACAACGAAAGATTTATTGGAGATTACTAATCACTGTGTTTAAAAAGAAAGCTTATTTGGGAAAAAATAAGTTTGCATAAAGTGTTGTCTTATTAAGTTCTAAATCAGTTGGTGTGAAAAGAACAAAAACTCCAACAATCTATTTTCTCTCAATCTTTGCAGAAAATTGGAAGTGAAGTTTTACTTTTCGTGCCTTGACCTGACAAAAAAAATGAATGGAAGAAAACAGAAATCTTAAAAAATCTTGACAAATTATAAAAAAGAGTAGACTTCTTTTGCTGAAACAACATGAACTCTACCTTCTTATGTCTCTGTACTTTAGACTAATTAGTAGAAAGTTTTGAAAGATTGTTACAATCAATGTAAGCAAGGCTGTGCCATCTAGGAAAAATAAATAGATTACTGACAACAGTAGTCATTATCTTGTTATATTTTCAGTGTTACTGTTCTCTCTTTAGACATGTTATTTTGCTATGTCCATTTATTTTTTCTCTCACTTGATTTTCCTATTCTGGGAAAGGAAAAATAAAAGGAAGAAAGGGAAGGGAAAAGAAAAAAAAAAGAAGAAGAAGAAAAAGAAGAGAAAGAAAAAGAAAAAGAAAAAGAAAAAAAAAAAGAAAAAGAAAAAGAAAAAGAAAAAGAAAAAGAAAAAGAAAAAGAAAAAGAAAAAGAAAAAAGGAAAAGGAAAAGAAAAATGGATTTAAGGACAACTAGAAGCACAATAGGTGTACTCAGAGTTCTATCTTTTTTTTTAATTCTGCTTTTTTTCCACATTCCACCTAATTCTCCTCTCCATTCTTTTCATTATTTTGAGAATTCACAAGCAGGAGTAGCTGCTAAAAATTTAAAAATAAAATCAACTGTCAATCAAGTGCTTAAAGCAGCCTTTTATTCTATGTACTTGTACAGGAAAAAAAAAAATACTCTTAAGGAAAATATAGAAAGAAATGTCTATTTAACAAAGATCATCCAGTATTGAAACTTATGTCAGCAAAGTCCCACACTGATCACCTTGTATAGCAGATAGAGCTGCTACAATGCATTAGTCAGACATCCTGGAATGATTTTCCCCTTCATATCTCAATGGGTGAGCCAACGCATCCCTTGAATGTTTGTGCATTTTTTCACTAGGGGGAGCCAAAATCCCTAAGTATGTATTTTTAAGTACCAACATTTCCAAAGTTTTCAGTCCAGTTCTATGTTAGCAGCTACTGTGGTAAAGCTAAACGTGCTACTTCAGGAATGTATTATTATTATTATTGTCATCATCATTATAGAATCATAGAAACGTTGAGGTTGGAAAAGAACTTGCATCATCATCATCATCATTTTTAATATATTATTGTGGGATAAAAAGGAGGAAGTTAAAAAGATACTGGTTTATTCCTGCTGCACAAGTTCACAGGAATTTAGGCAGCTGAAATTAAAGTCTTGGTATATAACAACACATTAATGCATTTTCATCTTAGTAGTAAGGAATTTACTTCATATCTAATTATGTCATGTACTAAGTCACGCTCAGAGCAGCATTGTCTCAGTGTCACTGTTTTCAGTGACAGAAGATAACCCAGAACACATGCTAACTGACTTTTTGATCACAGGTCGGTCTACACAACACCAGGACTGCTGGTGACAGATGGGGTACACCTGTCTCAAAGAGGGAAAAGGATCTTTGTGCAGAAATTAGCAGGGCTCATTGAAAGAGCTTTAAACTAGATATGAAGGGGGAAAAAGGATAAAACCAGGCTTGCTGGGGGCGGCAGACCAATGGTTGTGGGGTGGTGAGCTAGCAAGGTCCTTCGGTCTGCCATCTCAGTGGGGCTAGGAGGTGGAGATCCACACGGCAGCAAAGACGTGAGGGTTATTGATGCATTAGAAACTATTAGAAGCACCTGAGTACAGTCACATAGAAATTAGGGCTTCTCTCCAAAAAAAGGTGGCGGCATCAATAACCAAACTGAAGTGCATCTATGCCAATGCATGCAGCATGGACAACAAACAGGAGGTGTTGGAAGCCATTGTGCAGCACTCACAAAACATGGGTGGCTGACTCACACAACTGCAGTGATGCAATGGATGGGTGTAAGTTCTTCAAAAGGGATAGGCAAGGAAGGAAGGGTGGTAGGGTAGCCCTGTATATTAGAGAGTTTTTGACTCTAGAGCTTGGTGAGGGTGATGAGAGAGTTGAGTGTTTATGGGTAAGAATGAGAGGAAAGGCCAACAAGGTAGATGTCATGGTGGGAGTCTGTTATAGACCACCCAACCAGGATGAAGAGGCAGATGAAATATTCTATAAGCAGCTGGGAGAATTCTCACAATTGCTAGCCCTTGTTCTCATGGGGAACTTCAATTTACTAGAAGCCTGCTGGAAATATAATATAGCCAGGAGGAAACAGTTCGTGGAGCATATGAAAGATAACTTCCTGACACAGCTGGTGAGGGAACCAACTAGGAAAGGCACCTACTGGACCTGTTTGTAAACAGAGAAGGGCTTATGGGTGATATGCTTGTTGGTGGCTGTCTAGAGTTTTCAATTCTGAGAGAAGTAAGGAATGTGGTTAGCAGAGCTGCTACCTCGGACTTCCAGAAGGCAGACTTTGGCCTGTTTAGGGGCCTGGTTGACACAGTCTCTTGGGAGGCAGTCCTGAAGGGCAGAGGAGCCCAGGAAGGCTGGACATTCTTCAGGAATGAAATCTTAAGGCGCAGGAGCAGGCCATCTCCATGTGCCGAAAGATGAGCCAGCGAGGAAGAAGACCAACCTGGCTGAACAGAGAGCTCTTGCTGGAACTCAGGAGAAAAAAAGAGGGGTTATACCTTTGGAAGGAGGGACAGACAACCCAGGAGGACTGCAAGGATGTTGTGAAGTTATGCAGGAAGAAAATTAGAAGGGCCAAAGTCCAACTAGGAATTAATCTGGCTATTGTCGTAAAAGAACAGTAAAAGATGTCTGTATAAATAAATTAGCAACAAAAGGAGGGCTAAGGAGAATCTCCATTCTTTACTGGATGTGGGGGAAACATAGTGGCAAAGGCTGAGGAAAAGAGCGAGTACTTAATGCCTTCTTTGCCTCAGTCTTTAATAGCAAGACCATTTGGTTTTGGGGTATCCAGTCCCCTGAGCTGGAAAATGGGGATGGGGAACAGAATGAAGCCCCCACAATCCAAGAGGAAATGGTTAGCAACCTACTACAACACTTAGACGCACACAAGTCTATGGGATCCACCCAAAGGTACCGAGGGAGCTGGCAGAAGTGCCCATTGAGCCACTTTCAATCATTTATCAGCAGTCCTGCCTAACTGAGGAGGTCCCGATTGACTGAAGGTTAGCAAATATGATGCTCATCTGAAAGAAAAGCCTGAAGGAGGATCCAGTGAACTGCTTGTCAGTCTGACCTCAGTGCCAGGGAAGGCCATGGAGCAGATCATCGTGAGTGCCGTGACACAGCACATACAGGACAACCAGGTGATCGGGTCCAGTCAGCACGGGTTTATGAACAGCAGGTCCTGCTTGACTAACCTGATGTCCTTACATGACAAGGTGACCTGCTTAGTGGATGAGGGAAAGGCTGTGGATATAGGGTACCTGGGCTTTAGTAAAGCCTTTGACACTGCTTCCTACAGCATTCTCCTGGAGAAACTGGCTGCTTATGGCTTGGACAGTTGTACTTTTTACTGGCTAAAAAACTGGCTGGATGGCTGGGCCCAAAGAGTTGTGGTGAATGGAGTTAAATCCAGTTGGCAAGTGGTCACAAGCAGTGCTCCCCAGGGCTCAGTTCTGGGGCCAGTTCTGTTTAATATCTTTATCAATGATCTGGATGAGGAGATTGAGTGCACCCTCCGTAAGTTTGCAGATGACATCAAATTGGGCACGAGTGTCAATCTGTTCAAGGGGAGGAGGGCCCTGGAGAGGGATCTGGACAGGCTGGATTGATGGGTGGAGGCCAATTTTATGAGGTTCAAGGTCAAATGCTGGGTCCTGCACTTTGGTCACAACAACCCCATGCAATGCTACAGGCTTGGGGAAGAGTGGCTGGAAAGATGCCTGACGGAAAAGGACCTGGGAGTGTTGGTCGACAGACAGCTGAATATGAGCCAGCAGTGTGTCCAGGTGGCCAAGAAGGCCAACAGCATCCTGGCTTGTATCAAAACAGTGAGGCCAGCAGGAGTAGGGAAGTCATCCTTCCCCTGTACTCAGCACTGATGAGGCTGCACCTCAAATACTGTGTTCAGTTTTGGGCCCATCACTACAAGAAAGACATTAAAGTGCTGTAACATGTCCAAAAAAGAGCAACAAAGCTGGTGAAGGGTCTGGAGTGTCTGAGAGAACTGGGATTGTTTAACCTGGAGAAAAGGAGGCTGAGGGGAAACCTTATCACTCTACAACTACCTAAAAGGTAATTGCACCAGGGGAGGTTTAGATTGGATGTTAGTATAAGTTTCTTCACTGAAAGGGTTGTCAGGCACTGGAATGGGCTGCCCAGGGAAGTGGTCCCTGGAGGTATTTAAAAGATGTCTAGGCAAGGTGCTTAGGTCATGGTTTAGTGGTGGGATGGCAGTTTTAGGTTGACGGTTGGACTTGATGATCTTAAAGCTCTTTTCCAGTCTAAACAATTCTATGATTCTGTGAATCTAACTTGCTAATACTTGTTATTCATATGCATATTTGAGACTCAAATTCTCGGAGGAGCCAAGGCAAAGCAGGGATAATGATTATATGGAAGAAAAAAGGTGTGAGAAACAGTATAAAAAAATAAGAGTTGGGGTAAAGCTTTCCTCATTCAACATTTGCATTCATTCTCACAGAAAGTTTTTGTACAGGACCTCAGTGCAGATGAGGAATTTCAGAACAGGATCAGCCTCGCTGCAATGCTAGCGCAGCTTAGCAATGCTAGTGCATTTTTTAGTAACCTAAAGGCAGTATCCACCAAGCAAGCATACAGGAAACTACAGATCCAAAGGTGGCTTAACAATGTACATAAGATTACAGCTAGAAAACATAATATTCATTTTGAGTGTAACAAGGAGAATGCTCAAATATGTCTTTAGGCTGAGTAACTGATCTTCTCCATCATTTTGAAAGTGTGAAAAAGGTCAGATTTTTTTTATGTGGACCTATGATGATTCCAGTGATGTTGCAATACTAAATAGGATTTCGGTTTGGCAAAATATTTCATACAGAGACTGAAGGAACTGGATTTGGGGACTTGAGAGTTTGGGGGTTTTCAGGTTTTTCTTTTTTTTAATACCTTCAGAATACTAAGGCCTTTAATTTACTGAAAATAATTATTTTTTTTTTCTTAGCTATATCTCTTCATCCCTCTAAGAATACTTGTTACCATAGAGTGTTCATTTATTACATAGATTGTTAAGCTCTTCTATTTCTTACTTGGTTTTGGCCGTCAGCTGTAATTTATCTAGGACTAAGAACAGCTCAGATCAACTATAACGTATACAGCACCATGCACTGCTGTTTCTTTAGATGATTTACCATATGAAAGGGACATAATGGACATTAGAAATAAGAAAAAATAAGATAGAGTCTGAGCAGTGCTTAATCTTGAAAGCAACATGTCCTTCTTGGCTTCTGTTAAGGAAAGGAATTGCCATGCTGTGTTCTAGGGGAAACGTTAATTTCCTACATCAAAATATCTTTTAGATGCTCCTTACTAGAGTGGTTGGGGGGGGGGGGTTTAGTAAATTTCAATTTTTTTTTACCTAAATGAGTTTTTCCTTTCATCCAATCTTGTTGTCTAGGAGGGGAAAAAATGCAAAAGAGTAGGAGAATTAATTACTCTTTACCAGGGGATAGTAACTCATATATTCCCTAGTGTAACAGAAGGACAGCAATAGTAATTTAAATTGTTAGGTAGAGTTCCTCAAAAGCTGAAAGCAGACTTTGATGTCTAAATTGTACGGCATTTGTGCTTTGAACTTATAGTCATGTATTTGCAAATTTTTGCTCAGTTTTTAAGCTGGTTTCAAGAAATGCTGTAAATAATTTGGATGTAAAAATACAAATTTCCTACAGATAATAGGAGTTAAGGGCAGGTAACATTTTTTTCAAATATTTTAAAAGGTCACCCAATTCCAATCATAGCAGAAACAAAACCAAAAGATAAATAAATAATATTGACTTTAGTATCTAAAAACCCTTCAATTTTCAGACCTGGAAATGTTGGATTGTGAATCCATAATCAGTGTCTGCATAATAAGTAACTACTAGTGCCAGCGTCAGCTCCTCTACTCTAACGATTTGTGACAGTCATTCCACTGTATCGGTGAAGTTAAGAGCACTTTCTAATTGTCTCTGTTATTTACACAGTTTCCTTGTCTAGAATATCTCTCCAAGGCCAACAGCAAAAGCTAGATTGTCTCCTCTATCACTCACCTTCGCAGTACATAAGTATAAAACCAACGCAGCTGGGGGTAATTTCAAAGGAAGCTGTCTCAGTGAAGCATACAGAAACCGTAACTTACTTTGCATAACAGAGCTGTGCTTGAAAGCACTTTAGAGATCTAATAAAGCTCTGTGAGTACAGAAAATAGGAAGTTCCAACTAAGCACTCTAAAGATGTTAAGACTGTCTAATAAACTGCATCATAACAGATTTATGCATTGTAGTCTGAAAATACCATTTGGGGATAAATGTATACTTGTACTGGCTCTGGCTGTGATAGAGTTAAATTTCTTCATAGCAGCCTGTATGGTGCTATACTCTGCATATGTGACCAAAACAGCATTGAGAACACACCAGTGTTTTGGCTATTGCTGAACAGTGCTTGCACAGAGTCAAGGCCCCCTCTGCCCCATTGCCAGGGAGTAGCCCAGGGCTGAGCAAGAGCCTGTGAGGAGACACATCCAGGGCAGCTGACCCAAACTGACCAAATGGAAATTCCATGCCATATAATGACATGCTCAGCAGTAAAAATTGGATGTGCACTCCTTCCAAAGTAGCCAATGCTTAGAGATGAGCTAGGCATTGAGGCACTGTTGGAGATGGTGAGTAATTGCCTTTGTGACACTTCTTTTTTTCCTCTTTTCTTGACTTAATTAAACTGTCATTATCTCAACCTGTAACTTTTTCTCTCTTCTTCTTTCCCAGTTCTGTACCCCGTCCCACTAGAGGGAGGCGAGAGGTAGGTGGGAAGAGTGGCTGGCTGGGTGCTTAGTTGCTGGTCAGTGTCAACACATCTTTATATAAAGTGTATAACTGTAATCTACTTGTGTGTTACTTCTTATGTGTTCTACTATTGATGAAAAATTAATCCAAACAGTAAGAAGCATCTCTTCAACCAGCTTGCTTATTCAGCCTGTACATCAACTTGCAGTGTTTCCATTCCTTAGTGGTTTTGAGGCACTAAATACTTCAAAATTAGTAATACCGAGAATAATTACTGGATTTGTGTACATCCCAAAGCAAGAACAGATGTTCAGCAGTGAACTCCAGCAATAGGAAAGCTGTTCTTTAGAATATGCATTCACAGATCACCTGCTAAAATAGGAATCAGCACATCGCTTTTTAACTTTTTCTGTGCCATCGTTATGAAATCAACTAGTAGACATTAAAGCAATTATTCTCACAAAAATAATACCATCCACTATTCTAGCAAACATATGTAAGCTCAGTGTGTTTCATGTAAACTTTGTTTTAAGCCCTAGTTAACAACTGGTTTAAGTAAAGCTTTGTGGAGATCAGTCAGCCTTCTGTACTTCTAAACTCTTCAGCCATATAAAGAGTGGCAGTAATCAGAGTATTCTCTATTAACAAATTCATTCTCTAATTTTTGCAGCCCTTAAGATTACTTTTCTCTGCATAACCACAACCTAAGAAAACCAAAACCGGAATCCCCTTATGACTACAATTACTACTGTTACAGGGTCAAATGGGTTGCAGTACTTGGGAGTGACATGAGATTACCACAGCATATGAAACAAACATTTGTTCTCTGTTTGTAGGTGTTGTTACTGTCATAAATCAGACCAATTCTATTCTTACAATGGTGAAATGATAATCAAATAAAAATAGGAATAGTGAACAATAGAGAAACACATAGTTACGATGGTTTTCCCCCCCAAACTAATTCCAGAGTATCTGGTAATATACCATAAAAAAAAATGTAAATTATATTTGTATTACCACAAATAGCATCTCTAACTGTGGGAACAGATGCTATTCCTTCTGCATACACTCCCTGCTCCACCGAAACACCCCTGTAAAGTAGAAAACAATCTGCAGAAGACTGCTGATCTCTTCTAGGTTTTCAATCAATTCATAACTGTCTCCTTAAAAAAAATTTCCTTTGATCATTTATTTAAAGAAAGTTGTCACTAAGCTGTCACTTAAATTAAACAAAATTAAAGTACAATATCACAAACTCATTGAAAAATATTACACTCATTATTTCTAACAGCTGTATAAAATAACAGGCCATTTTGATAAATACATATTTTGAACCTCATTCATAGCTCAGCATGTATTCCCATGTACGCAGAACTATAAACTTTGGCATAAGCCTTCAGGTAAAAAAAAAACATTAAAGTGTTGAATTTCTTACACAGTTCTTAGAATTGTATCTATATTTGCATCTTTGAAAGCCTCAGACTTTGCAAGCATGATGTGAAGTTATGAGGAGTAAGGAAACAAAGGTCCTCTACCACATTAGCAACCCTGTACTTTCATTCAGCAGTAGACTTCACCCATAAATAATTTTAATAAAGGTAAAGCACTTGTTCATGTCTATTACCTTGTATCTGGGAAGATCTCTGTTCCCTGAACCTGTAGTAAGTATTCACAAGTCAGAACCATGCACTCTGCAAAAGCCTCATAAACGATAAATTTATACATAGGAAATTACTCAAAGATCATACAAGACAGGGCATAAGAGGTCATTCATAGCTCATGAGCCTGTTTAATGAAGTTCACATAAGCCTACTGAAGACAGTTAAATTTCTACCTTGGCATAAATAGTATATGCAATGATTCTAAAACATTCACCAAGGCTTATGCCTGCCCTGCGACTTGCACCTGCTACGTGCAGTAAATGTTGGGTTGCCCAATTAACAAATGCCTTTAAAAAGGTACATAAGAAAGCTGCTGGCTCAATAAAGACATTTTAAGATAACTGAGCTGGTTTTTCCTAATAGAAGGCTTCATTATCTCAACCACTAAATCTATTCTGAAGGTCATATTATTCCCACACTAACCTGTAAAGAGATCTTTGCAAGCTTTTATGTGTTTATGCCATCATTTTGATTTGCAATTAAAATTACACTAGTTTCTGCACAGACTGATAATATAAAATTTCTAATATGGTTAAAACCATTTGCTCTCATTCAAATCTCTTAGTAGAAAAGCTTTTCTACTCTAATTTGCTTTTGTTCTTCCTAATTCAGGAGGGCAGGCAGGTAGGGGGGTAGAGGGAGAGAGTTTACCAAAGGCAATGGAATCATAACAACTCAAGTGGCAAGGACTAAAGAATGACATGTTCTGGAAGTAAAAATTTATTTGGGGTGGGTGTATTTATTTTTTAGATCATATGAATATGCAGCCTCTTAGAATTTTCTTGGAATAAAGAAATGAATTATTCAGAAAAGCAATTTTCCCATCTTTTATTCTATTAAAAAAATTGACAGCTAGCAAATTCAGTATGTGTAAGGCAGCAGCAATTTTACAGCTGTTAATAGATGGTGAATATGAAAATTCTTTTTGAGTATGACCTTGATTTCCAACATTTCTTAGAACTGCACTGTTTTAATCTTTTTAGGATTTTAAATGTTAGAAATTATTTTGTTTCCTCAGGTAGATACAAAGAAGTTCCAATTTTCATGGTGTTCCAACAATTTTTGATAGCTCTGTTGAATTTATACATACTAAGTTGCTTAGTCCTCCAGAACCGCATTTGCTATTTCACCTGTACTCATACTTTATTATTACAAACATGTACTTTATAAAAACCTTTATACTTCAGCTACAGCAGCGAAAGAATTTTAAGCTGAACTTTTGACTGAAATTAGTATATTTTTGTGATTTTAGGGAATATCCTTGCTCTAAGATTTTCTCACCTGAGCTACCAGCATTGGCTCCTATTTTTTGCCATAAGTAAGGCCTTTGCTATCACTGTTTTTAAATTTATAGTGGAAAAAAACAGTGAGGTATCTTACATTCTAGTAGAATGATTGATGACTGCTTCTAACAAAATCCTTAAACCTTTTTTTCAGCACAGGTTTAGGTAACAAATGATGTTTCAAAACATTACAGTGAAACTCCTCCCTCTACTGCAGAACTTGTAAAGAACATAAAACACACTGGAATTCTCCATGTATAACTAACAATTAATTAATTTGTAGTTTTAATGCCACCTGCATTTTAACACTTGATGTTCTTTCCTATCACCCATTCACCCTGCTAAAGCAGTAATTGTTCAGAGCTCTTCATGCAGTCAAGAGAACGATGGCACTCTGAAGGAGACAGTGTTAGTAAAATACTTATTCCAAAATAATTCTACCACAATGTCCTCAATGGTTAGGTATTTGCATTTTTAAAAATGAAATTATTTTTTCCAGGTAGTGATCCATCTGCCCACTTCTCTGTCCTTTTCTAGTATCTGCTTTATCGTACTAAGTACCAAAAAGATAAACACTGAAAGATGTAGGGTGATATTCTTGATTTTTAGTTTCATTATTAGGCTTTAATGAGAATATTTCTCAATTATTTGCAGAGTTCATCCTTCTAGAAGGGAATAAGGTCTTCCAGGTTTTGAGTTAATGTCGTAATTATCCAAAACAATCTAGAAAAAAAAAAAAAAGAAAAACCAAAACAACAAGCAAGTCATCAGCAGTGGATTAGAATTAGTGGACCTACATACTAACTTAATATAATAAGTACTTTCTATAGAACAGCAACTGTGGGTTATTACAAGTCAATTACGACTACTTCAGGCCTATAAAGATTAAAGGACTATAAAGAATATGTAAAACTAAATTACACTTTAAAAGAATACTGGATATTCAATTAAATACTTTTATTGGGTCTGGCTGTAATTCTCACCGGTGCTCTATCTGCTGCCCACTGACAAATCGGACAAAATCAAGTTTCAGCAACACCAACATGTTAGAACATTATTTTCTCCAATTACTACATTTAGTTTGAGTAAAAGCTCAAGTACCAGTAGTATCTTGCATTGTAACTTATCAAAGTATAAAACACCAAATGTAAAAACTATTACAAAACATATTGCCATTATGTGACAGTAATACTTTGATGACAACATGCCACTTCTCAATTCCTCTGTTCGGAAAGATGTTACTTGGTCACTGAGCATTAACTGCTGCAACAGTTCTACAGATTTAGTTCTTTTTTTAATATGTGTGATAATTTGGTGTGTCAGATGTTGTTAAATGTCTCACACATGTTTAACAGGTCAAAATCATAATCTTAGCATGAAATTTTTAAGTTGTTCCAACACAGTAAGAACAGTGCACAGCTCAGAGGAAAGAATGCAGCTGAAAAGTGAGGCTCAAAGAAAAAAAAGGCAATTATACACATCAAAGAAGACCACCATCACAGTAATATAGTTATAAACTAGTAGCTATTATCAAATAAAATAGTGCAGATACTTTGCTAGTGTAAAATGTTCCAAGTTCACAGAACTATACCAATTTCATATATAATAAAAGTTACACTGTCACTGTAGAACATCCATGGTTATCGTTTTGATGGTAATAATGATGGATAATATGATGGATAAACGCTGGTTTTCTAGAGTATGTTTCCTAACAGTTTAAATTATGTGGGGTTTTCCCTGAATTTTACTACTTTTTCATAACACATACTATTTTGGACAAAATTAAACATCATACTACTTTGTCAACTCAAACTCAGTAGTTACATACTGAAAAAGAGTTTTAAAACATAGAGAAGCTGCCTACATGGACTTAGTTTCCAAGCAGAATTTCCACTGAAGAACAGATTACTTCAAGAAGTAAGAAGGAAGGTTACTAATTAAGAAGAATTTACTGTATTAAAGAAGTTTGAGTTTTCATTTCAAATATTACTAATTAATAATGAATTTACACTTTGACATTTTATAGATTTTATAGATTAATAACTGTATCTCAGATTGTACTCACACAGAAGTACTAGAATGCACTGAATACAGACTTTTGCACAACTACACAATAATCAAGAATCCCTAACTGAAGAAGTATTATTTTTAATTTACTGGCAGCTTCCCAGAGTGGAATTGCTGCACAATGGATTTGGGTTTGGTTTTTTTTTTTTTTTTTAATGTTGGGTAATGTTAGCCACTATAATAATCCTGTTTTCTTCTTAAGAATGGCCAGCAGGATAGTACAAACCACAGAATTCAGTATAATTTATAGTACAAACAAAGACACAACACAGCAACTAGCCAACCTTGTTGGGGGCAATTTAAATTAGAAATGGAAGTTGGGGAAGTTATGATCACATGCTTACTTACAGTTCCTATATAAGCATGAAACAGACAATTCCCTAAGATTTTAAATTATAGCACTGCTTTTCTTAAGATGTCAGTGACTTCAATTCTTCAACATGATCTTCAAAGCCACGGAAGTGTTTCTTATACAAAAATTCACTCCAGCCTAGAGTTGAAGTCTCAAAAGTTTCTCTTTGCCCATTCTTTTATATCCTCCTTCCTCAAATCTTTAACCATTCTTGGAAGGCTTGCAGTATTCACTAGTTAGAAAATACATCCCTGCTATTGTCCACACCTCATTTTCTCCCCATGTGCTGATTCTGACTCATTGGAAATTAATATTCTTGGAAAAAAGTAACCTTTTAGGATTTCCTTCTTAACCCCAAAAATGAAGTTAAAATCTGACTTCATAATGAAAAAGTTAAATCTTATAAGAAAAGTCTGTTTAGATGTAACAGTTTAATGTCTAGGTTCCCGCACATGAAAAATGCATGTGTGAATCCTACTTCTGAATCAAACTGATATTTTAAGTGTCAATCAAGGACCCAAACAATGGATTTACTACTTTTTCTGATGACTCTTACCTCTCCCTTCCTTATTCAAACTTTTTTGGCCCAGATGACTCCCTAGGGTGCATTCTTCCAAAAGGAAGAAACTATACCATACTGTGGTTCATTTTTTTGTGAAGACATGCCATGTAAATACAACAGAGAATGAGCATTCATATCATCCTTTGCAAGCAACTTTCCACACTGCTCCCTCTTACAACAATTACTTCAGAATCCTGGATCCTTTAAAGATGTGAAAGAATGTATCCATATTATAATCCAGGCTTCTCTAACAAAGGTAGAGACATATATACTATCATTTTCATTTGCAAGCTGTACAAGGGGCCCTAAGCTTTTTTTGAAGAGCTCATTGTTAAAACAATTTTAAAAATCTGAATAAACAAACAAACAAAACCCTCAAAACCACAGCACTGCAACAGTAAATATTTGTTACCTAGTGGAAAAATGACTTTAAGACATATTTATTTGTTTATTTATACATAACCATCTGTGACAAGTTGGTCCAGTTCCTTGGTTTGTTTCTTATAAAACAGTATCTTCATTTTCTAACAGGACAATTCATGTTTTGGAAGCTTTTTTCAGGTTTGACGTATATCACATCACTGTGATTTACTGAGCAAAAACACAGCTTTAAAATAGACATTATTTTAAAAATCAGTATGAGAAACCCTCAATTACATAATTTTGAAGGTAAATCTCTGCTGTGCGCTATAGGATAGCTCATCAAGCATAATCCATCTCTAGTCCTATGCCCAAGAAAATTTTGCTTAATTGCCAGATCTGTCTCACAGAGCTCTGTGATCTCAAATAATTCACAATAACTATTTGTCTTCCTGCTTTATAGATGCAACTCTGGAATGTTTACATAGCAACAGAATATACCACATGCACATACTTCTCTTTATAACTTGAGGCACTCTGTGTTCCTCACTAGTCTTAACATTTATCTCATTTCTGGAGCTCAGTAATAAAATCTAATAATACAAAGAATAAGTAAATAGTTTTCTCCTTTTGAATATGTATGCGTGTACTTCCTTAGTGTCAGCATATATTTTAAATGATTTATCAAATTGCTTGTTACACCATTGTGGTGGTTTGACCCTGGCTGGATGCCAGGGGCCCATCAAAGCCGCTGTACCACTCCCCTCTAACTGGACAGAGGAAAGAAAAATAAATCAAAGGGCTCGTGGGTTGAGATAAGGACAGGGAGAGATCATTTTATCAGTTACCATCATGGGCAAAACAGACTCAACTTGAAAAAAAATTAATTTATTATCAATCAAAATCAGAGAAGGAGAGGAGAAAAACTGCTAAATCTTAAAAACCTTCCCCCCACCCCTCCCTTCTTTCTGGGCTCAACTTCACTCCCAGTTTCACTACTTATTTCCCCCCAGCAGCGCAGGGGGACAGGAATGGGGGTTGGGTCAGTTCATCACACATTGCCTCTGCCACTTCTTCCTCCCCAGGGGAGGACTCTTCCCCTGCTCCAGCGTGGGGTCCCGCTCACGGGAGACAGTCCTCCACGAACTTCTCCAATGTGAGTCCTTCCCACGGGCTACAGTTCCTCATGAACTGCTCCAGCATGGGTCTGTAATTTTCCACGGGGTGCAGTCCCTCAGGAGCAGACTGCTCCAGCATTGGGTCCCCTGTGGGGTCACAAGTTCTGCCAGCAAACCTGCTTCAGCGTGGGCTCCTCCCCACACGGGTCCGCAATGGCTTGCCAGGAACCTGATCTGGCGCAGGCTTCCCACGGGGTCACAGCCTCCTCCCTTCAGGCATCCACCATCTCTGGCGTGGGGTCCTCCACAGGCTACAGGTGGAGATCTGCTCCACCATCAACCTCCATGGGCTGCAGGGGCACAGCCTGCCTCACCATGGTCTTCACCATGGGCTGCAGGGGAATCTCTGCTCCAGTGCCTGGAGCACCCCCTGCCCCTCCTTCTGCACTGGCCTTGGTGTCTGCAGGGCTGTTTTCTCTCACATCGGCTCACTTCTCTTCTCTCTCTGGCTACTGAGTTGCAGCAGGTTTTTTTTCCTTCTTAAATATGTTATCCCAGAGGCGCTTCCACTGTCACTGATTGGCTTGGCCTTGGCCAGCGGCGGACACAGGGAAAACTTCTGGCAGCTTCTCACAGAAGCCAGCCCTGTAGACCCCCCACTACCAAGACCTTGCCACAGAAACCCAATACAACCATATGAAATGAAAATAAGCTGAAGGTAGCACTCATTCCTATTCTACACAATATTTTCCTGTCTAGTATTTACAGCCAAAGTCAAAGTTGAAAGTTAATAGTGCTATTTGACTTACATTTCCTGGACTTTTAAAACAGCAATTCTTATTTTATCCTAATCTAAGATTTTCTTTTTCTTTTCTTCAATTAAAACTCAATACTTTGTCCAAATTCAATAATCCAATTTAATTTTTTAAATAAAATTTTGACATCTAAAAGATGGAGAGAGGGGAGAGCAAAGTCTCTGTATTTGAGGTCTGTGTGTACAGAAAGACATGGTAGAATTTCTTGTGTATAAGAGTATCTTCAATCACAAAAAAAAAAAAAAAAAAGCAGGATTTTGCATGAACAGCTGACTTGAAGTGTGTCATTTAATGTGAACCTATTTTTTAGTATCTGTAATAACAGTGAAAATTATCATGGTACCATATACTGCTGCTAAAGATCAGGAGAATTAACTAATTGAGCACTAATTTCTATTTCTAAGGAAGATACCTGGTATGGTTCACTAATGTGGTCACATTAGTGTATGCTCCATAAAAAAGTTTTGGGGTTGGGTTTTTTTTTTCCTTTTACATAGATATTCGAAATATTGTAGGTGTACTTTTTCAGTAGGATTTCTTATTCATGTATTTGTATATGTATTTCCCAATGAAATACGTCTGTCCATATATACTTGATCTGACATTTTCCAAATTTTAAGTTGTCAGTTTCTTTAAATGATTAAGGGCCTCTTAAAGACAGCCACATACTGAAATGTCACAACACTGCTGCTTTACCCAGTATGTAGAGGAATGCTTGGTATCCATACCACTGAATGCTCTCCATTTAAAAACATGGAATGGCCAAATGCACTCCTGCCATGAATATAAATGCAATAATTTCGTCTGAGACTTTTCTTTAACAAAAAATATTATTGCATCTCCTTGTTTCATAATAATTTACTAAGCTTGATGAAATCTCTCTGAAGTACAGCAATTCTTTAACTTCTGTTCTGCACCGGGAGAGCCATACTGCAGAAACTTGGACATGATGTCCAGTACTTTTGCATGTCTAATTTGAAAAGTCCAGGATCTGATCTGCCACCATTCTAACACGTAAGTTTATCCATGTTTTTGTCTTGAATATCATGCTAAAAGCAAGCGCATGCCCAACCTTACAAACATAAATATAAAATCATGCATGGTTCCCAGTTTCTTACTGGCACCCCTTTTGGGAGACTGCCTTAAATTTCAAACACTGAGTGTTATTCAAGTTTGAAACAGGTTGAAACCTTTTGCCAGTTCCCTCCAGCTCTTACGTGCCTTAAAGGCTGGGAAGTTCTGCTAGTCATGGAGGGGCCAGTTGTTCCCAGCCTCCTCTGATGGAAAGACAAGCAGGGCACAACTTGTGTTCACAGCCAGCTCCATACCTCCTGCTTTCTGCTGCTACACAGCTTTTTACATTTTACACATGTAAATGCAAGGATATAAAAGCACAACTTCCTGCAATACAATACAGTGTTCTTATTTCCAGTCAATCCCTCAGAGTCTTGCCACATAGCTAGCAATTTATTAGGACTTCCTCAGGAAATGGAGGAGCATCTCAGCAAATTACTTTGTTAGGGCCATCAAAAGGAAGAGATAATTGCTAAATCTCTGTTGCATAATTCACATCTTGGTGCATGCATAATTCAGGGCCCTCCATGGGACAAAAATCAGTCCTGAGTTGTGTCTCCTGAGCTGTGCTTGGAAAGATTATCCAGTCCTAGAACAAATACTGTACGCTCCATTCGATGCTCAGGAGGTCCTGCTATTACCTGGATGCCTACCCCACTACTGTCACCCACCAGAAAAACTTCTTACTCTCAGAATTTTGGAGTACCAGCTCCCAAGCAACCGGAGCAGCTCAAGTGGGGGTGCAATATGAAACCCTTTGGAGATACTTTTTGGAGTTCTGGTTACTGTGAAAGTGACCCAATATCTTAGTGTATTGGACCTACAAGGCAACATTTTGGCAGCTAGGACAGTCTGCAAGGGTAGCCTCTGTGAGGTGAGGCTGGGGCTGCCCTGTGCCAGACACAGACGGTTCCAGGCGGCTCCAATGGACCCACTGCAGAGCACAGCTGAGCTGCTCAGCCAAGATGGTGCCAACTCTAGGAAAATTTATTTAAGAAATGGTAAAAAACGCTGCACAGCAGTTGAGAGAGAGGAGTGAGAAATATATGAAACAGCCCAGCAGACACCAGGGTCAGTGAAGAAGGGGAGGAGGCGCGCTCCAGCCACTGGATTAGAGCTTCCCCTGCACCCTGTGGGAGACGCCTCAGTGGAAGTGTTATTCCCTGCAGCCCATGGACAGGCCATGCTGGAGCACATTTATCCTGAAAGAACCGTGGCCTGTGCACAGCCCATGTTAGAGCAGTTTGTGACAGACTGTAACGCATGGGGAGGACCCACACTGGAGCAGGGGGAGAGTGAGAAGGAAGGAGCGCAGAGAGGAGCTGTTATGGACTGATCTCAGCTCCCATTCCCCATGCCCCTGTGCTGTGCAGGGGGAGGAGGCAGAAGAACTGCAAATGAAGGAGGGAAGTTGAGCCTGTCAAAAGGCCTTCTAAATTGTCTCTATAGTTCATACCTGCCATGAACTCAGAGAACTTTATCTTTTCTGCTCCTGTTTTCACATACGGCTTGATATTTTCTAGCACATGAAGTAAACCCTCTCTTCCTGTTTCCTTGTCTCTTGTGACCAGACAGTGGAGTCTTAAATGATAGCCTGACAGCAAAGTTATTTCTCTTAATTTACTTTGGGGTTTAGAGTTGACTTAGCCTTCTGCTTACCTAACAGATTCCTGGCTCTAAGGTGCTTCTTCCTGCTAAAGTGAGTTCTGAGCTCTACAGTCATTAACTTCTATAATCTTTTGGCAGAAGAATTAAAACTCAGTGTCGATAACTTCAGAAAGAACTTTTAGCCCAGCTTGTAGGTAAGACCCTAAGACAGAGATCTATATTTCAATATGTTAATGAACTGTCTCAGACAAGGCCTCAAAAATTTCAGAAGGTCCCATTGCTTTATTTTGTTTAAATTAGCAGTAAATTAATTAAGTGATTAGTGTCTTGAGAAAATAGATGTAGTCAGAGCCACTGCTATGTCTTTAGTGTCTTGCTGTAAAGTCCGTGCAGATTAACATTTTGTAGCCTTTTTTCTTCTGTTGCTATCATATAATTTTAATTCTGATTTATTGTGTAAGTACATTTAGTCTTCATGTTCTTATGAAAACTTGGTGTAATACTGCCTCACAGGAAAATTTTGAGGATCAAATTCTTAACAACAGTACAAAGGCTTTGAAGGAATTAACATATTTCTCTTTTGTTGCGACTTCTCAGCTTCAAAATCATTGCTTTTCACCACTCTGTATATCAAAGAGCAAGTTATGGGTCTAACCCCAATTGTTGCTGTTGTATACAGCAATACAGTGCAGGCCTTTTCAATAGACCTCTGCATGTTCTGTGTGCTATATGGTTATGTACAGAGGGATGATTCCTCTTTCAGACAGAGCTCCTGTTTACCCTCCTTTTAGTAACTGGAAGAAACAGTTCACATATGATTCCTTTGATTTCTTTGGTCTATTTTTCCTGTCAGCACTCGGGTTAGTCATAAAACTTAGCTTTCAACTGAACTGCATGCTCAAATTACTGTCAGCTCTCCACTCTTCTTATAGCTAGTCTAAACTGAAGACACAAACACTGAAAACACTGTTACTTTTTATAAACTCATTTACACCTAGAAGTACTAAAAGTACTGAAGTACTAAAAGACTACTCATTACTGTAACAGCTAGCATGATCTACCCATTATAGTGGTAAAACTGAGAGGGAAAAACCCACTGTTATACAACTTGGACCAAGTCTAAGGCAATACATTACTTCAGTTGCTCTAGTGAGAAAATTGCATTACTCCAGCATGCAAGAGGCACAATATTTAAGGTTTTGGCCAAGAGTTATACTAGAGTATACTAGTGTAACATACATTGTTTTGTTAAAATTAATGGTTAAGAGTAGCCTTCTTGTAGCTGAGGGGAAGCTCCAAACATCTGCATTTGTAAATATTTGTAGCGTAAACTATGTCAGGTTGGGATATGAGTAGGGGAGGCTTGTGACTGAAATAGCTTGTGCAGACAAAAACTGCCATTGTAAATATAGTTTTATACGTAGTGGCATATATTTATGCCACTTTATGTCTCACAACTTCCAGTGAATTATTAAATCTCAGACTACAGTGACATATTACAAAGAATGGGCATTTTATGCATAAGGTCACATAAGAATAATGCTTATCAAATGAAAAGTAGATTCCCAATAATACATGGTCACAGAGGAGGGCCTACAGCACAGAAAATGCCTTATGGTAGGAGTTCATTAAGCAAAGATGCATATTGCCTTACGGCTACCCAGTACCATGCCTTTTGCTGTGGCACTCTACCTGCAATGTGTATCTGGCTAACGCTCTACCAACCAGGCCAGCTGACCAGCCAGCTGAATTTGGGAGGACTGATCAGGAAGGAGACCACCAGAAGATCGTGATACACCAGCATGCAAAGAGTAAAAGCAAGAAAGGGGCCAGATGAACAAGACCTGTATGATATTTCTGTTGCAATCCCTGAAAAATTAAAACTACACTAGAAATAGTATAACATCTCTCTGAAGGAGACTTATGATGGCTTAAGTCTACATGTAGGAGCTGACATTTTTTGATTGTTCAAGAGGTGTTTTAAGTAACTTTAAACTTAGATTTTTAAGGGTCTTTTGCAAGTGGACAGTAGATAAGAGTCTTTGAAAGACTGACTAGCTTCTTTCCCATACATTACTGGCACTCTTCTTATAGTAGAACTTCTTAATGAAAAAAAACACAAACATGGTTACATTGACTCTACTTTTTCATTCCATATGTTCTTCCACAATAACTTTTGAAATCAGCTAGCAAGTTCAACCAAATCTATCAAAAGTGCTGGAGCTCTGAAAATATAAAGGCTGTGGTTACAAAGAGAGGGATAAATGAATGCCCCTGGTATTGGTATCAGCTGGTATCTGACAAAGGTAAATCAGTCTCCTCCCACCTTCCTCCTCCCTCACTCCACACCACAGCACAGTTAGTGAACATGAAAAGGAACTTGAGGTGTTGAAGCACGGGAAAGGTCAGGGAACATAACAGAGACTGAGATGGTGGTATATAGGGTACAAGTTTGCAGAAATAAAGATCTTAGTTAGCTGATTATGGAACACCTGTTTGTTTTTCTTCTTTCAAGTACTTGGAGACTGCCAGGTACAGTGTAAACCTGCAACAAAGGTAACTAATCTCACTCTGTAAACAAGAAAAAGGTATCTACTAGCTGGTGTGCTTATGGCTGGGTCTGCTCATGTCATCATGTTTTCCTTTCTAAAAATAGATAGCTCCTGAATGATTTTAAACCCAAAGTACTCTTTTGAAATAAGATACTGATTTTTAAAGCGATGGGCAATAATCAAAATAAGATGTATCCTGTCTTGGACACTGCTACTGAACCCATATACTTTTCCAGGTAATTGAAGAACTCAATAAATATTACAAGAAAGCACAGACCAACCCCAAAGGAAAAATGGTGGCAAGTGGAAACATAGTCTGAAGATGCTGCTGTTGTTCAGAAATGGCTTGCCCCATGCATTGGAACTGCTCTGGTGTACAGGACCAGGAAACACAACTGCAGCTACAGTTTGTACAGCTACAGATGAGGTATTACCAGGCTGCTTACAGTGATGATTATGATATGCAAACCAAGTAGCCTCAGTATGGCTTAGAGATTACAATATTCTGAAATTAGTTTTATTTAACTGACTGTTGCTCCCCATCTTTCTTCAGCTTTTCTTGATTCCTTTGATCTTGGCCAAAACTTAGATATGACAATGATTTATTTGTTATTTTTTAATTTATGAGCTAATTTTCAACTAAAATTAAAACTAGAAAGCAAATTTAGAACACTTAACAAAATCAGTTAATCATTAATTTAATAATTTCAGAAAGACCATTGAAAACAAATAATATCATACCCTCAAAATGAGAGTTAATGTGCTAGAAAGATATTGGTCCATTTATGAAAGCTTCAGTAATGTTACCTACCTATCTAAAATGAGGCTTAACTATATTTAGCTCCAGCCTCAAGTAGTGCACCAAAAAGCCTGCTAGTTGAAGTATAGGCTATTTCAAACATACACCTTTACTGGGTCTTGTTCATTCACCTAAGCATTTACAGTATTTAGTTTGGCTTTTGAAAGTTTTCTTTAAGTTACCTTGTAGACTAATTCCAGTACACATGTATGATAGACAGCTATAAAGCAGAACTCGGTAGAGGCCATTGTTAGAATAGTTACCACTTCCTACCATCAGTTCTGGGCTCCCCGGTTCAAGATGAGGAATTCCTAGAGAGGGTTCAGAGGAGGGCAACAAGGATGATGAGGGGACTGGAGCATCTCCCCTGTGAGGAAAGGCTGAGGGAGCTGGGCTTGTTTAGCCTGAAGAAGAGAAGACTGAGAGGGGATCTCATCAACACATACAAGTATCTTAAGGGTGGATGTCACAAGGACAGAGCCAGACTCTTCGCAGTGGTGCCCAGTGACAGGACAAGGGGCAATGGGTACAAACTGAAGCATAAGAGGTTTCAGTTGAATATGTGAAAGAACTTCTTTACTTTGAGGGTGACAGAGCACTGGAACAGGCTGCCCAGAGGGGTTGTGGAGTCTCCTTCTCTGGAGATATTCAAAACCTGCCTGGATGATGTCCTGTGCAACCTGCTCTAGGAGAACCTGCTTTAGCAGGGGGGTTGGACTAGATGTTCTCCCAAGGTCCCTTCCAACCCTTGTGATTCTGTGTGATTCTGTGAGACCACTGAAAACAGTGTGGGAAGATTTGAAAGCACAGGCCAAAGATAAATAAATTCGTAACAAAGCAAGGCTGTCCACATTCCATTCATATCAGAAAATGTCCTTCCCTTTGCAAACACACCAAAACTATAGGAAACTAAAGACTGGCAGTATCATCACAGAATGAAGATATCAAAGACAATCAAAACAGCCTACTTCTTTCATTATTGGATGCCAAAGCACAATTAAACAAATGAAAAATCTAAAATTGGCTGCATGACAAGCTCCTGTTCCTCTCAATAGGAAAGTTACTTATTTTAAAAATCCTCTGAAAGTATTACTATGCATAAGATCAGTCTGACTTGAAAGAAAAAAAGCTGTAGAAATGGTATGATAACAAGAAAATAGTCATGTTCAAAACTATCATCTGACAATTCTTTATACAAATGCAACTCGTAGCTTGAAGGATCATTATTGTAAGTTTCTTCAACTTCCGATGCTAGATTTATTATTTTTATCTACAAACACATAAGTGCTTACAGTGATTAAGTGTCTAGGAATTAATTTATTTCTCCTGCTCCAGAACATAGTCTAAAGCAGTCTACTGTTGTTCCTGCAAGAAATAGTGCAGGTTTGTCTTTATCTTGAAAATACAAAGGGTTATTGCCTAACAGGGAGAAAAAAGAGACTTTACTTCGATCTGAGTTTGCACTTTCTCTAGCAGTTAGCATTAGCATTGAGAAGATTACACTAACAGACACCATGCTTATAATGCAGGCAAGGTCTACACCTGCAGCTGCTTTTGGAGAGGATTAAAGCCAATGCACTGATCCAATGTTTCTGTTCAGATGTTCCAATCACATACAGATACTCTGTCCAGACAAGGCAGAAATTTGTAAAAAGTTTGTTTAATTATACTATATATGAGGTGTGAGTAAAGCTTTGAATTATACTTGCACAATTATCAGTTTGTTGTTCAATTTAATTAAATTCATATAGTTAAGAATGTATATATTTGTACCAGTTGAAGCTGTTATATTTTGTTTTAACTTGTAGATAATTTGCTTGAAGCTGAGGTATTTACACATTTTTAAGGGATTGCATAAATAATTTCAGAAATTTGTAAATGAATTATTTATTTAAATATGCTTAATTGGTCAAATTTAGCCAATTTAATTTACTAGCCACTAGGATTTTTTATTTTTTCTTCCATATTTCCAGTTTTCATGCTCTGCAGTTAACAGATCTGCCTGCATTTTAAGTACCTACAGATTAATGACATTTAAAGCTAACAAAACTTTGTATCTTACTATGATGTAGGTATCTACACACAAAATTGTTTTGAAATAACTACTTCTGGACAGCTGTATGTGAAGACAAGACCTAAGCAAGTAATGGATTTAAACTAAGCTGACTTCTGACAAGAGTACCCTGAAAGTGGCCCACAGGCTAAACTGATGAAAAATTAGACTATTTTTTTTCCTCCTATAATTGATTNTTTTTTTTTAGAAAAAAAAAAAAAAAAAGGAAGTGATTTTTTTTTGTCACCTTTGTTTTCTTCTAAATTGTAATCTCCCTCATCTTCAGCATTGTGCAGCTGGCTGATTGATGAGGCCTAAGTGAGGAAGGGAGGTAAATGAGAAGTTGTTCTTGGGGTATGGTAAATAAAAGAGCTAGGAGGAGTGAAGGCAAGAAAGGTGTAGTATTTAAGTGACAGGATAATGATTGGTTTACCAACATAAATTGTTATTGATGGTTTCTTAGTAGAAGGGAGACTGCAAAATGAAATGGAGTAACAGTAGGGGTATGAAATGAATGAAAAGCAGTAAAATAGGCTATGCCTGCTGCATGTAACATCTCCTGAGGAGAAAGAAAATCTTTGTTGTTGTATTATATCGAGTATTGCAGTCTTTGAGCTCTTCAGGACATGTCTGAGAATTAATTGAAGAGTAGAAGGAGAAAAATCAAAGTACTAAGTGTAGTGGGGAGTTGTTTAGAAAGAAGAAAAAAGGGAAGAAACCAGTACATAACTTAGTGTGTAGCTAAATGTTAATGAAATTTCTTGTGTCTCTCTTGTCCCACTGAAGACTGCCAGATCCAGTATTTAAGGCTTCACTGCTTTAAAAAGGAAAGAGCTTCTTTGTCCAGAAGATCTTCTAAATGTAATAGATCTTCTAAATGTAATATTCTAAAGAATAGAACAGTGATAAATCTTTTCTTTAACATAAGGCACTATGATAAACATGAACCACTACCACTGTTGAAGAGATATGTTAAGGTAAATAACCTGAAAACATAGACATTGAAATGGATTGTGCTAATTGCATAACAGCGCACCTAGCTTGGATCATGTATTGATTATGTTTTGTCCACAAGCACAAATCCAACTCAAGAACAACCAGGGGGACAGGGGTGGGGTAAATCAGTGACACCTTAAGTAACAGTAAATACTCTCACCCACATCCTAGAAGCATGCTGAGATGCCAGAAAACTGTAACACAGTTTCAGAAAAAGACAGCTTATTCCCATGGGTGATAGCTTTTCTTTAATAACAAAAAGCTTTGTCCACATGTCCTTAAAATGTTGTGTGTCACATGTGTTTGCCTCTTGATACAGACTAAAGACTATGTATATCAGAAGTCAGTATTACTTATGGTGTGAAAGGCTATTAAGATAGGAATGCCCTACATACTTTAATATGCCATCTGGGAAAGAAGGAATTGGTTAAAGATGCAATACAAACAAGTTCTAATGTAAAAGAAAAAAACAGCTCTCACAGGGATGTGGAGAAAGATCTCCAGATACTGCTGTGGCAATGTCTAACCACTCTAAGTAACAATTGCTGCTACTGTCTTACTTCACGAGGATCACTGCCTGTGCAGCTGTACTGTGACCTAGTTCAGAAAGTCAGAAAGTTGCCAAAAAGAAGTAATTTTTGAGTGAGTCCGGTTTTTGGCTGGTATGGCAGACAAGAGGATGGGATCACAGCAGCTCTAATTCCAGTTAATTTAAACCACTGTGAAACGATACCTTCAAAGGGGATTTCCAAGATGAGAAACCCTACCAGAAGAATCTAGGTGAATATAAAAATGTATACTTCTTCCAAGTTTTGTAATTAGGAGTTCAAGTCATATCCTGCTGAAACAGAAATTTATTCTGCTTGAATCTTAAGCCTGCCTCATATTGCAGTGATTCCAAATGAGGTTACCAAATGGGAGGCACCTTCATTTCTCAAACACAAATGAAAGGGCACATACATCCTAGGGAACAGCGCTTTGGGACATATCTAGAAGACCTAGGGACTGGAGGTTATCTCCTGGGTTGCAAAGTGTAGCCTAGTATTTTTAACTGCTGTGTTCAGGAAACAATTCATATTAGAGAGCACACAGGCTAGCACGTCTGCTACAGACAGGAAGCAGAAAGACATGTCACACCTCTAAATCATGCAACTGTAAAAAAAAGCTAAGGATTTCTCCTCATTGGAAAGGAGGTAGGTTTAACCTTATTAATTTGGATATGAAAACTACTGGTGTTGAAGTCCTGGGCAGTGGGGGGGGAAGACTGTTTATAGCAGGCTGCCCAATAGTAACAGATTACGGTAAAGTTTACACATAAATGCCTTTCTGCCCAAAGGGTGTTCATAGCAGGTGCAAGTATGCGTGTATTGCTTAAAATCAGCACTGCCCACTCCAGAACCTTCTAGGAACCACAAGGCAGCTCTCCAAGGACATCTCATGTGCTGGGCTGCATGTAACCGTGAAGAGGAAAGAGGTGCTGTGCATCTGCAAATGCAACCATATGTGGCAACAATTTTACAATCTTGATAGTACTGTTGGTAAAATTCTCTAGCACTGGCTCTGATTAATTTATGCTAACATTAATTCTGTCATATGTTCACAGTTAGTTACATTTGATAGCTTAAATAAGCTATTACAAATTTACTTAATGTAAGTACAGTCATACTCTCCTACCATGTAGACAATGTTGCACAATATGACCATCTTCTTAATGAAGCAGAGGCCATAAATGCTCAGAGGAATGCTGGGAAACTGTGCTCATTTTTAAAATGTTTGAAGATTTGGGGCCATAACTTGCAAACGAAACTATGTATGGGCAGTGTGATCAGCTTGTTATGCACCTGGCCGAGGAGGAGAAGCTCAAAAAGTCCTTGAGTGCTAAGCACTACTTAGCAATAACTAAAAACATCAGTGTGTTATCAACATTCTTCTAGAACTGAATCCAAAACACAGCACTATGCCAGCTACTAGGAAGAAAATTAACTCTATCCCAGCCAAAACCAGGACACTGTCACAACAGTAACTCTAACCATGCAAAAGACAAAGTAGTAGTTGTGATGTGAAATGGAAAACCTGGACTTTCTCTCTCAATTCTTTTCCTGAAAGAATAGGTATTTTTTGTTAATTCCCATACTAATGGCTAAATCAACTTATTAGACTTATGAGAATATTTTACTTTCGTTTGTTAACAAAAGTTGATTACTATTGTTGATGGATCAAAATTAACATGTATCAAAATGAAATTATGCACGACTTGAAGAAACAGCCTGGAAAGATATTTTCTAGCAGAATAAAACTGCTTTGTATACATTATTTCTCACAGAGGGGTAGGAAGGAGGAGAAAGAAAGAAAAGACAAGCATGAAAGTCACTATCTCTGTGAATAATTAGGAACTTGAAGAGAGGAAGTTGGATGGCAAAAATAGAGGAATTTGACTAACATTTTCCCTCTTTACTGATGTTCAGTTTTTGGATGGTTAATAAGAATTTAGTGCATTCCGTAGCTAAGCAACTGTAATTACTGGAATTTATTTAGTTTTCTCTTTTTTTTTTTGTTCCCCTATCTCTTTTCTTCCCCGAGCATTTTTTATATACCTCCAACTAGACAAAGTGTAACAGTTTGTAAGTGAGATTCTGTAAACAGAAAGGTATGCTAAATTCATCTATTTCATTTAATTTGTATTTGGGTCTGGTTGCATTATTAAAAGTTTTACTGATTCTGTGGATCAAGTCAATATTAAAGGCATAAATTACGTATTTACATACCTGTATTTACCTATGGGAGTTTTGCAGCCAGCTCTGAAACCCACTGAAAACTGTTTTGCTTTTTATCTATGTAACTCAAATTAGTAATCTATGTAAGTCACATCATTTGTACACCTAACACTTAGCATGTATCCAAATTCTTACTGACTTGGTCTTATCTCCTGCTTGCTGCAGGTAACTGCTTTTGTCTGCAATTCTGCATAAGGCCTATACCTTCTGGTTCAACAAGGCAGAGGCTTTCTACTGTTTCTTCCCTTAAAATTAATAAATCCCTAACAGTAGTAAAAATCCTTCCATTACGGTCCAAACTGTCCTTGGAAAAGTGTTTCGGTATTAGTTACCCTAATTTAAAACAATTACTTTCATTCTGACACTCCTGAATTTAAACTTCAGACCATCGACCTTGCAGCATTCTTTTCTATCACAATAAAATATTCTCCCTTAAGCTGACTTAGGCAAACTTAAGTGCTTCAGTAAGAAACATAGTGTAATATAGCCTTCTTGTAAACTTTTAAGCTGTTTTCTTGTCTGAGCAATTCCTGGTGCACTTTTTTTAACTCTAAGGGGAACAATTATTCTGTGCCACCAACCACTGAGATTTCGGGGTACTTTCCTACAAGGTGCTTGGGAGCTGGGCTAGTGTATATGCCTCATCTGGCCTCTGCTACTCCTTGCCCAGACAGCGAGTCACTGCGCATGGCAGCCAGTCCCACGACCCACCACCTGGTAGGCTGAAAGTGCTGCTCCAGGAAACCCCAGCCACGCAGCTGAAGGGTGGAGGGTACAGTGGCTGCCCACCCTCCACTGAGCGTGGAAGCAACCAGCTTTGCTCACCCTGGAAGAGCAACCATGAGGTAAGCTATAGGCCTGAGAGGACTGCCTGACTGACTGTGGCTCAGACCGTGGCTCCTGGCCAACACCACTCTTCAAGCTTGATTTGATTTGACAGCTACTGTAACCACCTTCCTCTAGCATACCCACGCAGTGAGCTGCTTCCTTCAAGCTTCCCTTCGTTGACAAAGCAAACTGTGTTTTCATGCTTATCTTCACCTCTTTCACTCTTGCAGGGTGCTAAACTAATAAATGTCCAAAGGTCTGGTGCCAGATGACAGTACGAGCCCACAGTCCTCCAGGGTGACAGGGCTAACTGCGCAGTGTGCCTCCGAGGGGGGGAAGGCAGGTGAGCTTCCTCTTTCCAGCAGGGAGTTCGGCTGCAGCCTTGGGTTGTTTACAGCACAGCCTTTCACTCAGCCGCTGCCGCTTTCCTTTGCCACTCCGGGAACATCTGGACACGCAACCCACATGACTTTTTTTCTTGCGTGTTTTATTTCGGGTGTGGGGTGTGTTTTTTTGCGATAACGAACGTAAGACACGTTAAGCAAACGTTAATCACTTTGAAAAGAGAGGCCGTTAGGTTCCGAAATGGGAGGAGGAAGACCAGCCCCAACCAGGGGACGGTCCTCACGGAGACAAGCGCCCTCCCAGCAGCACCGCGCCAAACCTTCCTAAATTCGCCCCGATACCACTTGTAACTGCGTAGTTAAGACTAGGAAACGCGGCCGTGCTTGTCGCCGGGGTGCGGTTTTACACCGAAAACCCGGGAGCAAACACAAAAATCGCGCTGCGCGGAACAGTAACGGCCGGGGCGCGCCGGCCTTGCGGCCGCGCCGCCTGGGTCATGGCGCCCCTCCGGGCCGGGCCACGCCCTGCGCCTGCACGCGGGGATGGGAGCGGCGGCCGCCCCAGCCCCAGCCCCAGCCCCGCGCCCTTCACGTGCGGCGGGCAAGGCGGGCGCCACCGCCGGCCCCCAGTGCGGCGAGCGGCCCATCCCGCCCCCAGCGCGGCGAGCGGCCCAACCCGCCCCCACCGGCCCCCAGCGCGGCGAGCGGCCCATCCCGCCCCCACCGGCCCCCAGCGCGGCGAGCGGCCCATCCCGCCCCCAGCGCCCCCCAGCGCGGCGAGCGGCCCATCCCGCCCCCACCGGCCCCCGCCGCGCGGCCCGGCGGCGCTGCCCGCCGCCCCCGGCCGTGGCTCCGCCTCCTCTGCCGCTCGGTCCCAGGGCGCAGGGCTGACATCACGCCCGGGGTTTCCATCCGACCGAGGGAGGGGGAGGCTGAGCGGAGCGGCAGCGTGATGGCGGCGGTCGGGAGGACTTAGGAAGCGGTGGCGGAGCAGAGCAGCGCGGCGCCCACCCCGGTTCTCCCTGCGCCCCTCCCTGCCCGGTTCTGGGCCCCATTGTTCGAGCCGGTGAGGGTGGCGGGCGAGCCCACCACGCGGGGCTGCGAGGAGCCGGCGGCCAGCGGGAGGAGCGGCGGCCCAGGCCCCGCCGCGGCCGCGGGAGCAGCCCCCGACCCTGGGCTGCGGCAGGAACCTTCCTGTGGGGCCTAGCGCGGTCCGGAGCGGCCCCGGGAAGGCCGGGCCGGGCGCACGCAGGTAGGTAAGAGGGCCGCCATGGCTCCTTTCCCTTTCGCCGGCCGGCAGTTGTGCGGCTTCCGAAGATGGAAGCGGGGGGCGGGAGGCGCTGAGGAGATGGGGCCTGGGGCCCGCTGTCGGCCAAGGGGGGATGGATGCCCGGCGCGGGGCTGGGTTCTCGGGCCCTCTCGCTGTTTTCCGCGGAGCTGCGAGGGCCGAGGCGGGCAGCAGAGTTGAGCCGCTCTCGCTGGCTCCTGCGGGGGGAGCCAGTGTCGAGCCGCCCGGGAGGCAGGAGGGCGGCCGTGGCTCTCCTCTGGCCATGGGGGGCGCCGGGGGAAGCGAGCATGGAGGACAGCGGCGGCCTTGGAGACGCTGCCAGGGAACCTTGGCTGGGAGCGGCGCCTGTGCAGGCCGCGCCGCCAGCGGAGGGCTGTCTCCGGAGGCGGGAGGCAGCCCTGGCCCGGGCTCCCGCGGGAGCGCCCTAGGGGCGGGCAGAGGGAGAGCGGCCATGGGAGGCCGCGGGAGCGCGGTGCGGGCCGTCAGGGCTCGGGGGAGGATCGCCGCAGAGCAGGAAGCGGGCGGCAGGGAGCAAGCTTCCCCGTTGCTCACGGTATTTCCCGGGGAGCAGAGCGGGCCGGGCCCGGGGGGCGAGGGGGTGTTCGTCCGCGCGGGAGGGCAGGCGGCGAGGAGCCTGTTGCCTGGCGGCGCTGAGCGTGGCCTCGCCGGGCAGCAGCGGCCGGGCCGTGGGGAGCCGCCCGGCTCGCCTCAGCCGCCGCGGGGTGCCCGACCTAGCTTCGCGGCCCCTCCGGGGTTGCAGGGCTGCTTCTATCACTTTCCCCTCCCTCATCGCCTTTGTTTGCAGGCCGGAGTGGCCCGAGTGTCTGAGATGGTGCCCGGGCTCCGGGCATTTCCCACCCCGGAGCGAGGCTTCCGCCCCCAGGAGCGCAGGGCTGGGCTGTTGCATATTAGCTGAGAGCACCTCGGGGCAGGCAACCAGCAGGCGAGCCCCTGATCCTTTTCACACCACTAAATCTGTGAGGGGCGCTGCTCTTTATCTGATTATCAGTGAGTTTATACTTGCAGTCCGTTTACCCTGAGCCTAAACTTTCTTTAGCTGCATCGGATACTGCAGTGATTTAATGCAAGATGCTTTTGTATGTGAAATAGTGATTGTTCCATCTGTGGTAACTTGCTGGTTTGATTTAGTTGAGACAGTTATTTTCAGTGGGACAGTCTTTATCTTCCTGCCTCTACCCACAACTGGATGTAAGCATTGCATGTGTATCTGGAAATGCTTCCATTATGTTTTGTGCATTTTACTAAGCAGATCTTAGCAGAGCATATAATATCTATGGTTTTTACCTATGTGCTCAGGTAGGTGGTTTTTCTTTAAAATTTAGATCTACTTTGTCCTGAAGTCAGTACTATGGCAAAAGTTAAGCCATGAGGTATAGTGCAGACATGCAGTGAGCTGTTCTTCTCACCCTGCAGTGCTAAACAGAATGTAATTTCCATAACACTTCCTATGCTGTAGCTCATGGTTCAGCAGAAATTGCCGTCTTTATAGTACCATCAATGAAAAGCTGCATAAAGAAGCCTGTATGCTGGGATCCAACTGCAGTCAAGCAAAAAGCTAGACAGGTCTTTCATGTGTTTGTGTATGTCATTTAGTTCTTTCGCTTTTTTTTTTTAAAGTGTAGCTAGTAAAAGGATCTGTTCTTCTTTTGAGAGGATTTTTCTGTTTTTCACAGACATGAGGAAATAGTTTAATTTTTTTTTTTTTTTGACAAGAAAATGGTGATAAAATGATCAACCATGAACAGGTAACACACACAAAGCTACTTTTCAGTTAAAAACATGATGTCAAGCATGATGCCCCCTTTCAGTGTTAGTGAAGAAACAAGTTATTTTTGGTATCTTTTTAGTTGCAAACATACCTCCAAATTGTGTCAACGTTTTCCTTTGCTATTTTAGGTATTTGGGGAGAAATCTTGAATACCCGCGGAGAACACTAGAACAAACACATCACCTGGAAAACGTATAGAGTACCAAGAAGTGGATTCCTGATATCCACCTTGTAACATCACTGGACTTCTATTTATCTTTTAAACTTCTTAATATTTACAATGAATGGGCACAGCGATGAAGAAAGTGTAAGAAACAGTAGTGGAGAGTCAAGGTAAGCACTCGTTCATTTTATTTATTCTTAGCTATATATTCTCCTATATTTTATTTATTTAAACTGGCTTGTATTTGAACTTCTGTGCCAAAGCTTCCTGGCTAGCAAGCAGACCACAGGTAGGAGTGGACGCGTTTTCTTACAGGACGTGCTTAATCTGCTTGTTACATTCACATTGCTTCAGCTAAGGATTGTCACGATCTTGTATACACCTTACATAGAATCATAGAATGTTTTAGGTTGGAAGGGACTGCTAAAGGTCATCTAGTCCAACCCCCATAATAAAGCTTAAATAGTATTAAAACCAAGTCACTATCCAACACAATAGTATTACTCTTTTGAGGGGAAAAAAAATGTCTGAAGCATCAAAAGCTGAAGTATTGGCTTAGAATGTTAAAATAAAGCTACTGTATTAATGAAGTGTAAGGCACACATGCATAATATGTTTTATACTATGAATACTATGAGTATAGCCCTGACTAGACTATGTCAAAAGGTGGAGGAGTAAGCTGTTCATTTTAGTTTTGTTATAGAATATTGCATGATTCTTCCCTCTTTAGAGCTGTTAGAGTAGTATAACTGAAAGTGTTAACTTTGTTTTCTGAAGTGAAAGTACAGTTTTCAAGCTGTTTTTTTTAATAAAAAAAAATCAGTTCTCTAATGCTGAATGCTAGTCTTCTGGCATGTTCACATGTTTGGAAGAGCCTGAGTAGAACTTCCCTGTACACATACAGGATGACAGGCAATTTGTAGGGGTGAAAGTAAGTTCTCTTTCTAGAACACTAAGTTCAAAAAGTCACTCTTGTGCTAGACTGGAAATATGATGAATGCTGAAGTTCTAAGAACTTTAAGAACTTTTAAACTTGAAAATAAAAAGTGGTTGTAGACTTCTGAGAGGTGGTTGTGACCGTGCTGTTAGTCTGCCCCTCTTTCTGATCACAGCCTGTTGAACCAGTTAGCTGATTCTGCCGGTCAGAGGATCATAAAGAAAACTGCGGACTGTATGGTAACTTCCTATTGGGTAGAGAGAAATCTAAATTATTGCCTCAAGTGAAGAAATGCAAGAAGAATATAGTTGCGAGCTGATCAGTCAGCATGTGCTGGCCATTCAGCTTGCCTGTAGCACAGCATATGATGGAGTGGGAAGAAAGGGAAGGGAGAAGTGTTTAGGTGGCACCAGGTCTAATACATAATAATTTTTTAAGATTTCTGCTTCCAATAAAGTTCATACTCTTCCAGTTTCTTCTGGTAAGGGGCAAAAGAGTCTTGGTTACTCAAGGGGGGGAAATACAAAATTTTTTTTAAAAAAAATTGTGTGGGTAAGGCTTGTCTTCTGAACTATAAGACCTTCAACAAACATGAATTTACCAGGGATAAGCCTGATTATTTTGTGTGAATTTTCTTACTACTTGAAACAAGATATCTTGCTAAATATTATGTGGGAAAACTACTTTGTATCAAACTGTGACTGCCCATAAATACCAGTATATCAAAGTTACTTAAAAGCTGTAGCAATTTGTAAGACTAAACTAGCTAAACATTGTAGTTACCAGCAACTTCATTAAAAGTATGGGGAGGATGCATCATACTCAAAACTTGATACTTGCCTGTGAAGCGAGACTTTGTTCTTCATCTTAAATGTCCTACTGAGTGCATCTTAAAGTTTTAAGAAGTTTTAAAATGCTAAAAACTTTTTTCCTAATTCACAGATCTTAGAAAGCTTATTTTCATGTTTGCCATGCATTATCAGGAAACTTTTTATAAATGAAAAGTGAGAGCTTTCCATTTTAAATGATGGAACCGCTTATCTGTGTACCCTAGTTGCAAAAACAGTGTGACATTTGGGGATTATCTTTATATGACTTGCCCCTGTTGTTTAGTCTTTCTTTTTTTTTTTTTTCTTTGTAAGTTTCCAGAAAGTCTAGATGGTATTTACTCGGGGGGGAAGTTGCCTTTAACTGTAACTTGGGAAGTGTTGCTCTATTTAGCCTTCAAATCTGGAAATGGGAATTCTACAGAATGGAAGTAGAGATCAGTAACAAAACATGTTTACTAAGCTTCTAGTGGTCCTGTTCCATTTAGAATGCTAGGGAGGGAAGTGGAACAAGTGAAGAAAGCAATTGAGAATTGCTGCTAGGAATAAATTGCAGAGAAGATCAAACTCTAAAGAATTGGTAGAAGAGACAAAGGCAAATACAGTGATAATCTAAGCAGTGGCACTGGTGATAACTACAACAAATCTTTGAAAATTAGTGTCACCTTATAGATGCAACACATAAGTGCAGTAAAGCCATTCACTTCCCTTTGATGTCTGGTGTAAGCTTCCATGACTGTCATTCTGGAGTGACAGTCTTGATAACAATTATAGCCTGATGTAGGGGAGCAGCCATCATTACTTTACAAAGTTAAGAGAAGCAGTAGATCAGGGCTGGATTTACAAAAATACACAAGCCTCATGGATACTGCATTGTATTGTTTCGCAGAAACACTGTGACTTGCAAAAGTTGTGGCAAGTCTGCAGTATTCTCAGCAGTAGAAGGGCTGGAGAAGAAACTGATCGTAAACCTTGAGTTTTATGCACTGGTCCAGCTTCTTGTTTACTTGAATCACTAGTCTGGAATATTTTTTAGTAGCTTGAGGTAAAATACCACAGATACTGTTAATCTGGACAGCAAGTGAGCGTAGACACAAAAACTTTATAGCAATACTCTGAGAAGCTGACTCTTAAGCAAAGTATCTTTGTGTAGTGTTCTTGAAAGTATTCTGTTGCAAACTTGAATATGAGTAAATACAGTCTAGTTAGATAGTAATAAGAAAGCTTAATCAGCAAGAAAGGGCAGTTATACCTGAACTGCAAGACAAACTCCAGGTAGAACAGAGACTGCAGAATTGAAATGGTGCTAATTGAATAACAATCTGATTTCCCATCTCTTCGCTCTTCCTATGTTTCCTGCAGAACAGGGTATAGAGGACTTGAGCAAACATTCCTTCTCTGTAGGTAAAAAAGGGATGTGCTCAGTGCAGCTTAACTGGAAAGTAGCTGGCTGGAATGTATTGTACTCCCCATTTTGGCAGTAAGCACACAGCAGATGCTTACACCAAAGACTTTTTTACCATTCATTACACACTTGAAAACTGATATTAAGAAAATATAATAATTTCAGTGGATTTAGTTCACTTTGTGGGTTGAATAGTCTGTGGATCACAAAAGATACTTAAGTGAAGACTAAAGACTTTGTCAGCAGGCTTCAATTTACTATATAAATTCATACCTTCCATAGGACATAAAGATTAATTGAAAGCCACGGCTTTAGGTTCTTGCTTTCAAGAAATCTAAGTGGGAGTTAAAACAGAGATTCCCCAAGCATATTTGCAGAATTACTCCCGTGCATTGGCTTCTTTTTGGTGGAAGTTTAATAGATAATAAAAATGTGTATATATCGAGAGAAAGCATATATGTAAAACTATACCTATGTAGATACATATTTATACGTTAGTGCACAGGAATTCTGAGATCAGCAAAAGCACCTGAATGCTAAAGGAAGCTGTTGGTAGAACTTACTGTCAATGGCTAGTAGATAAAGCAAGCTCTTCACTTCTGTTAGCAGTAATCTTTTTGGTAAGTAAGTTGCTATTTTATCAGGAACGATCGATCTCTCACAGAATTAGGCATACTAAAGCATGGTAAGGTGTCTTGATCCAAGTTGAAAGCATCTTTTTGCTGATTTTTGGAAGAGTTTGGATAGAATATGTATCAATACCCAAGTATGTGTTTTGTCCAGAAACCTTTCCAACTAAAAGAAGACATTAGAAATTAATGATGCAGCTTTTATTGTGCATATGGTCTCTAGTTTGGCTCTGGGACTCCTCTGAGTTTATCCAGGTCCCAGTCTTTGTCTAACCTAACTGGCTGGCAAATACTTGTTCCATACATTTTTAGATTCAATTCCACCATTCTGAGAGTTTCAAAGTTTTAGCTGATGGGAGCTTTTCACATTCCTCAAGACAGACTGAAGTTTTGTGATATAAGTAGTGTATATACTGGACCCATCCAGATGTGGTCACTTAAGTGTTTGGGTTTTTTTCTTTTTTATTAAATTCCATTTGGTTTTTGCTGGTGATCTACAAGGAACTTCTGTTAAAAACATAATTGTATTGCCTCTGGAACCAGCTGCATGCCAAAGGACAGTCACAGTGCACAACAGAGTAGTAGACCCCTGGGGAACCACTGATGCCTCCTGCCTGTGAAGGATTTGTGGAACTTATTTGTGCTCTTGAGATGTGTGACTTGTGGCTCTCAAATGAAAACTTGCAATGTGGTTCATATGGTTATGGAAGTTGGTAGATGATCAGTGCAGTTTTGATGCCTCTGCTTTGGGGAAAGTTTATAGTAGTGGCAGCAGGTAATAGTCTGCCAGACTGGAAATATAATGCATCTCTTTGAGTTGTTAGCCCATATCAGGAAAATTCAACTGAGCTCATGCTTTGTAATAGCTGAGGACAGGAAATAATACTTGGTAGCCTGTACTTTATACTCTTTCTACCCTCTGCTTTTTACCGGTGGTGATAAATAAGATAAATCTTCCTTATGCATCTAAATCAAATAAAATAGTTAAGACTTCTTTAAAAATAAAACTAAAAAAGATTTACATAGCATTTGCCTAAAGAACTTGCAGTTTTAGAAAGTTTGGCATTTAGCGTCTGTTACTTCTGCCCATTTTGAATGGGCTCTTCATATGCAAATGCTTGCTTTCCTTCCACTTCTGGTTTATTTTAAAAAAAAAAAAAAAAAAAACTCCAACCAAAAAACCTAGCAGTATCACCTCAGTTGCTATTCATAAAACTTGCAGAAAGTCATGCTTTTAGGTTTGGGTGTGTTTTCAGTGTGGGGTGTTTTTTTTTTTTTTAGTGTGTTGAACTTTATTTTACTCAAATTGGTACTCTTTGCTATTCTTAAAGCAGAAGATTCTTAAGGTAGCTTAACCTAATGAATGCACTTGAAATCAGCGGTGGTAAATTATCCACTCTTGGATCTGTTATTAACCTAGACCTTACACAGGAGTCTAAATACTCTATCAGATCTTTTACAAGGTAACTTGGGTAGCTTTCTATCTTAGGATTTCTTTTCCTAGTGCCTTGTGTAAATTAGTAGACTTTGTTCCTCATTGTGTGATCCTGTCAGGGGCGCCTTGTTTTAAGGGGTAAGCTAGTGAAGACTATTGAAAAGAACTAATGACTCAATGACAGGATACTTGCTTTTAATTTGTTTCAGTGATCTGTCTTTTTAAGCCTGTTACCTCCCCAAAGCACTCTCCAGTTTCATTGCATAGATATATGGGGGAGGGGGAAGAGGGCGGGGTTTCAAAAATTAACAGGTAAAAACAAACATGAAAAATTATCACCTTTGATACTTTCATTAAGCTATGTTGCTTGTCCTGCAAAGTAGTTTGTAAATACGTGCTGCATTCAGTCATAAATTCCCCTTGAACATGTAGGGAGTATCCGGAGACAGTGTTTGTAAACAAAAAAAAAAAAAAAAAAAAGAACAAATTACTTCTTCAGTGTGTCAAACTTCCACACCAAATCAGTTTTAACATGTGCTGCTGTACAAATGCAACTACTTGACTCAAGGGCTAGGGGTGAGAGAGGTTTCTTGACTACATATGCTGGAAGGTGCCCTTCATTAGACTTCACCTCAGTTTGTCAACATGCTATACTACTTCTTGTAGAAAATCCATCCTGAGAACATGCTACTCAGTTTTAGTATATACTGTTGCATGCATAAATAACTGCAAGTTATTATTGACAGCTAACTTTGTCATCACTGCTGTAGTTTGTTTGCATGGTAGAGAAATAGTCTCACTCCAACAGTACTGAAGAGATCATCATTATTGCTTTATCCATCTTGTTTATTTCTATTTCCATAGTCTTACGATGCTTCACTGTTTTGTATGGTCTTGTGTATTGCTGTCTTTGTCTAGTTGTGGTTTGGGGTTTTTTTTCCCAGTTGAGCTACAGTGAATTTAATGTAAGGAGCACCTTTAAACACATAATGAGAATTCCAATTTGAGTAATGCAGTTAAGTGTCTAAAAGAGCGCAAATAGTCTACAACAGTTATTGTTAGCAAATATTGTATTTCTGTATACATTATATTAATAACACCTCTATTCTGTAGCTTGGTTTGCCCTGTTGTTTCCGTCTACACTTCCTATTGTAGTCTTGATAATGTGTTGTGCTTTAACCCCATCTAGCAGCTAAGCACTATAGCCACTTGCTCACTCCCCCCTCAGTGGGATCGTAGAGAGAAGAGTAAAAGTGAGAAAACTCATGGGTTGAGATAAAGACAGTTTAATAGGGAAAGCAAGGACTGTGTATGCAAGCAAAGCAAAACAAGGAGTTCATTTGCTACTTCCCATCTGCAGGCAGGTGTTCAGCCATCTCCAGGAAAGCAGCGTGTCCTGGTTTCAGCTGGGATAGAGTTGATTTTCTTCATAGTGGCTTGCATACTGCTGTGTTTTGGATTTAGTACTGGAATGATGTTGATTAAGTCACTGATGTTTTTGTTGTTGCTGGGTAGTGTCTAGACTAGTCAAGGACTTCTCAGCTCTGCCAGGTGTACTAGAAGCTGGGAGAGGGGACACAGCCGGGACGCTGACCCCAACTGACCAAAGGGCATGATGGAGCCCTGCTTTCCGGGAGATGGCTGAGCACCTGCCTGCCCATGGGAAGTGGTGAATGAATTCCTTGCTTTGCTTTGCTTACGTGTGCGGCTTTTGCTTTACCTATTAAACTGTCTTTATCTCAACCCATGAGTTTTCTCACTTTTACTCTTCTGATTCTCTCCCCCATCCCATTGTGGGGGGAGTGAGCGAGCAGCTGCGTGGTGTTTAGTTGCCAGCTGGGGTTAAACCACGACACAGGGCTCCATCACATGTAGCAGTTACTTGGGAAGACAAACACCATTGCTGCAAACATTCCCCCTTCCTTCTTCTTCCCCCAGCATGTATACTGAGCATGACATCATATGGTGTGAAATATCCCTTTGGCCAGTTGGGGTCAACTGTCATGGCTATGTCCCCTCCCAGCTTCTTGTGCACTTGGCAGAGCATGGGAAGCTGAAAAGTCCTTGACTGGTGTAAGTACTACTTAGCCACAACTAAAACATTAGTTCACTATCAACATTATTGTTATATTAAATCTGAAACACAGCACTATACCAGCCACTAGGAAGAAAATCAACTCCATTCTAGCCCAAACCAGGACATACCAACAGAACTACCCCCTTATTTTAATTGACTTTTTCTAGATTTATAGTATATTGTACAACTATAGTTAGCATCCCATATCTCTTCTGCATATAAAAGTTACCATTCAGGTTAACACTGCCCCAGTAAACCATTACTCATCTGCAACTAGGTACATCTGAGTACACAACTGCAGCACAAGATGGCTTTCTTCATAGAATCATAGAATCATTTAGGTTGGAAAAGAGCTTAAAAATCATCAAGTCCAACCATTAACCTATCACTGCCATCCCACTACTAAACCATGTCACTAAGCACCTTGTCTACCCATCTTTTAAATACCTCTAGGGATGGGGACGTAACCACTTCCCTGGGCAGCCCATTCCAGAGCCTGACAACCCTTTCTGTGAAGAAATTTTTCCTAATGTCTAACCTAAACCTGCCCTGGCACAACTTCAGACCATTTCCCTTCACCAAGATATTCACACTCTATCCCAGCTAAAACCAGGACATAATTTTATAATTTTTGTTGGCATTTGGTTTCTTGGAAGCCTGTTGTTGTGGTTTAACCCCAGCTGGCAACTAGGCACCACGCAGCCGCTTGCTCACTCCCCCCACAGTGGGACAGGGGAGAGAATCAGGAGAGTAGAAGTGAGAAAACTCATGAGTTGAGGTAAAGCCAGTTTAAGAGGGAAGGCAAAAGCCACACATGCAAGCAAAGCAAGGAATTCATTCCCTGCTTCCCATGGGCAGGCAGGTGTTCAGCCATCTCCCGGAAAGCAGGGCTCCATCACATGTAACGGTTACTTGGAAAGACAGATGCCGTCACTCCGAATGTCCCCTCCCTTCCTCCTTCTTTCCCCAGGTTATATACTGAGCAGGACATCATATGGTCTGGAATAGCCCTTTGGTCAGTTGGGGTCAGCTGTCCTGGCTGTGTCCTCTCCCAGCTTCTTGTGCACCTGACAGAGCGGAAACCTGAGAAGTCCTTGGCCAGTCTAAGCACTACCCAGCAACAAGTAAAAACATCAGTATGTTATCAACATTCTTCTAGTACTAAATCCAAAACACAGCACTATACCGGCTGCTAGGAAGAAAATTAACTCTGTCCCAGCCGAAACCAGGACACCTGTTCATCAGTGAAGGAGGTAGGAAAAAAAGCAAGTTAGACCACAAAACAAAGTTGGTTAGAAGAGGTCAGCAGTACAAGACCAGAGCGAAGAGAAGACATGGTGGAATAGGGTAGGTGTGACAAACACAGGTGAATAAGTTTACTGAGAATGAAGTCTTGTATGCTGTTTCCCTGATTATGTTCAAGGTACATATGAATTTTCTACCAGAAGTGTTGAACAAAGAAGGTAGTCTCCAGCTCTGGGTTGTCCTGCAGAGAGAGTATCTTGACTATGTTCAGAAAGAGTAAGGGAAAGACAGGAAGGTCCTAATTTATGCTAGCTGCATCTTAAGCAAAAGCAATGATCCTGGCCTGTACAGGAAGAGAAAATGGCAATAAAGCACATTGCCTCTGCTTTTCTGTAAAGGGAACTCAGAAGAGCAGGGGACCAGAATTGCTGTTCCTGAGATAATATATATTTAAGACAGTAGGTGGCAGGTAGTTGTGACACTATTCCAATCCTTGGTTGAGGAAATATTTAATGTTCCTACTAGAGATGTGATACCAGAATCTCAGTAATTAGCAGTGCCAGTTCAGGTGATTAATTTTGTGGAGGTCAGTGGTGCTGCTTTGCACTAATGGGCATTACTCATTGCAAGAAAAGTTAGTCAAATTATGGACCCTAGCTAGGCTACATCAGATAAAGCTCTTTACCTAGAGGAGGAATTGCTTATAGACTCTGCCTCAAAAAATGCAGGGAAAATTAGAAAACCCCAGAGGCAAAGGTGGAAAAGAAAGTGACAAAGAGTGTTATGACTACCTCACAGCTATTATCTCTCTGAATTTATGTTTTAACATCGTTATTATGGAACTTATGTTCTTTTTCTTTAATGCAAGTAAAACGGTCAGGCAGGGTTCTCTTGTCTTTTTTTTTAATGCAGCACCTATTTTAAAAGTCAGATTTTAGTACAGTATGAAGTGCGAAGTGCTCTCACTTATCATTTGGTTTTCAATGGTAGCTTCCGTTGATTATTTATAACAAATACAACAGCTATAACAGCATCAGAAAAAATTATTCTTGTAGAACCTTCACCACCAGGTGAATGTGTTGGTGGGGAATGAGAGTGTTTTCGAAGTGCGGTAGCTCATTACTGCTTTTACCATTGTTTGAACTGTGTGAAAATTGTTGAAACTCAGAGCAAAGGTATTAGCAGTTAAAGACAAACTTCTAAGTTCGTTGTTCCCGAGTTTCCCATTTCCTGTGAGGAGATGACAGATGTAAGTTTTCTTCTTGAATGCATGTGCATGTGTAAATGTGTGTACCTTTCCTAAAATAATTCCATCTTTACTCTTAGGGTTAGCATTTAGCATACGAGGATTTACTGTAAATTACTGCTTATGTGGAAGAGAGTCATAGGTAATCCTGTGAAATCAATTATAGCTTTATGTTCATTTGTAATAGCCAAGACTTTCTTAATGTGTCTGGGTTAGGGAGAAGGGAAGAATTCTCGCCATTAATATTTTTTTTTCATCCCTTAGTACAGTGTTCTCCAAAATTTTTGTTTGCACTCCTATCAATGAAAATATTTGAGCATGACCTCCAATGTGTGTATATGCATTTATAAATTATATATGTGTACCGCTGTACTAATACCTACATTGGAAAACATATAGAAGAAATAGAAATTTTGAAAGGATGAAATAAAGATTAAATAATATTTGAAAATGTTTTATTCTGTTAATGGCCAAAACCCCCTTTTTGCACTCACTAAAAAAATTATTATGAATACTCTTATTTATTAAAATCTTGGTTTAACACTTTGATATAGTGGTTTGAAGGTATGGTTCTAAGTTCAGTTTATACTGGTGCTAGGTTTTAATGGCTGGCATAGCTGAAAAAGATACCTTACAAAGGCTTATGGATCCAAATGGAAGAAGTGCATCGTTGGCTGTGTTTACTAAATCATGGTACTAATTTTTTCAATCCTATCCACTACTTATGCAATGTTTTTTCTTAAAATTTGGCTAGTAAATTTCCATCTGCCCTAGTGTCAGTCAGTTCTTGCAAATTCATCAGAAAGGGTTGCAGTTTTATGTTTTTAACAAATGGGTTCAAAACCCAGTGAAACTTTTTTGAAGATTTTTAAACAGGTTAGAAATTTCTATCTCCAGCTTTTTAAGTGTACAGACATGATAGCTTTTATAGGTGACACGCATTGGTTTTGGCAATAAAATCACATAATGATGGAAACCTTTCCAAATATGTTTTCAGAATGTTCTCCATAGCATGAGTTTCTCTTGAAAAGCAGTTTGCTTTTTCATTGTTAAAATGTTTAACATTGTCTTGCTGTTTGGGATGGCTTCATACTATCGCTAGCTTATATCTCAAGGCACAATATACACTAAGGATGAGGTTAATTGTTAACAATAGTGGATGTAAATACATATTTCATGTAGTCTTGATAATTCCAATTTTTTGCTTCAACTTCTCAGAAGCAATTAAGATCTTGTACTAGGAGTAGAAGTGTCAGCTCTACCATTTTCTTGTTGTTCGCTTGTGCTCACAGCGTTAGTGTTTATTTTCAGTCCACCGCTTCTTTGCAGGAATCTTTTTAAACCACTTTTCCATTTTGTGGGGGTTAGTCTGGTTAAAACTAAGTCATATAGTCCATAAATCCACCTAACGAGGCAGAGGCAAAACTGCATATTTCACAGTGCACAGAAAGAATGAAGGAGTGATTGTGCCACCCTCGCCCCTCAGTGCTGTGGAGCACACACCTCCTTCAGGTCACATCACCTACCATAGCTGACACAGGACCCTCAGACATACAGGCTGAGTAAGATTGCCGGTGTCAATACATATAGTAAATGTTTGTAAAGCTGAATTTGTGTATGTAGGGGGTTTGGTGGTTGTTTTTGGTTTTGTTTTTTTCCTGAGTTGTTAATTTATTGTGGTTTTTTTTGTTTTGGCATGGTTTCCTGGGGGGTTTTTTGTGGTTTGTTTTTTTTGTTTTTTTTTTTTAAGATTAAAAATAATTTTAAATAGAAGTTCCAATATTCTCTTTGGTATCATACCCCTGTGAGTTGTCTTGCTCGCCTCCTGGAGACCACTGCCTTAGTGTGCCAGTGGTTTTGTCTTGACATTGAAAAGTGGTGAGGCTGGGAGGGGAGAGAGCTGTTTCTCTTTCATGAACACCCTAGGGCAAATACTACAGCTGAAAGATTGGCTCCTTAGAGGATGGTAAAGCCTTTAGTTAAATCCTGTCATTCCTCACATCAGTTAGCAGAAGTATGGATTATCTTCCTCACCAGGGAGGCTGGCTTTCAGAGATACTTTGTTTCTCAGTTAAGTCCTAAGGCAGGGTGACTCTGGGTCCTGCTCATATGATAATGAGAAGCAATGACTCACTGTTAAATTTTGTCTATGTCAGCACTACATGTGAAACAAAAAGCAAAGTACAGATAATGTCCCAGTGATTTCTACATCTGCAGAGGCAAAGTGCTAGGAAAGATTGGTCCTGTGTGACAACTGCTAGTGTCTATGCTGAATAGAAGTTGAAACTGAAAACTACTGCTACAATAGTTTTTTTTAGTAAGGTTTCATTTTCAGTATCCCATTTTTTCATTATGGACACTGCTTTAGAGTCATGGCTAGAAAATGCCTCCATTTGTTGTGAGGGGCAAGGTAGTTCTTTATTTCTCCTCTTCACATAGAACTTCTTCCTTTGTTCCAAGCAAGTCTTTGCATATTTTGGAGGCTTTCTTGATTTTTAGGAAAACTTGGATAGGTCTATGTTTTTACTTTATTGCTGCTGCTTTCTTACAAGTATTATTTAAAAAACAAATAAGGTGCTCCTTTAAACATCAGAAGTTGATCGGTAGTCTGGGAAGTTGGTAGTCTGGTCTGATGCTTGTCTAAAACTGTTTCCCATGAGAGATAAATAAAACCCAAGAAAAAAATCCAGTTAGTAATCAAGTATATTCTTTCTTTCTTTCTATCTGCCTTGTAGATACTTACCTTTAGAGATAATTAAGAAATAAGTCTTAGGCTGAGAATTTCTATTCAATTTCTGTTTGAATAGGTAGCTAGTCCTGTTAGGCAACAGAAGTCGGGTTTTGGTTTTGGTTTTTGTGGTGTTCATACAAAAAGGTTTTCTTTTAACTGCTGTAATTTCCAGATTGTTTGGTTAGGAAATTAATTTTCCATTTTTTCTTTTTTTTCCCCTAGTTTAAGAAATTTCTGTGAGAGCAGAGGCAGTGACTTTGACAGAGAGAATGGCTGAACTAAGTTTCTTGTTCTTCAGGAACACCAGCATTAGTGTAAAATGGCTTGGAATTAGCTAGTAGTAAGTTTTTCTTTTAAAAAAATAAAAAATCAGTATCATAGTTTGAAATTATGATATATTAGTTATTACATGTTGTGAAAGAAGATTATCATTAGAAGTGTTAGACCAACTTTTTTTTTTTTTTAGTACAGGAAAAGCAAGGACACAGTCTGCACACAGGTGTATGGTATTTTGATCTTGGCATAAACATGTTCTCTTTTGGATCTTTGACTGCAGTAACTTAAGTGATAAAAAGAAAAATATTAATTTTATCCCTAATTTTGAAAATATTTTTTATGCTGAAAACTGAGCACTTAACCTGTAACTCTTATTGTATAGTTTGTGTTTTGCCTTGGGTTCCCCATCGCTGTTACTGTTGGTTCAAATCCTTTAAATTTCTCAGAGGAAAGTCCTTTGATGTATGGACTGTTGCAGCTCTTGGGGATTTACAGGTATTAAACGTCATGCAGTGCTGCTCAGTACTGCCTCAGTGATCTACAATGTGTCTTTATTGCATATGTTTATGAAGAACTTACTCGTGTATTACCCCATTTCCTACCTCCTTTGCAAACAAGAGCTTTAGGTTTCTGGGATTATAGTACTGCCTTTGTAGAGGTTGTGCCTCCAAGTCAACATTGTGCTGAAGCTCAGGTTGAAACATCTTGTGAAAGGATATGATGAAATAAACATGTGCTGGTAGTCCTCAGAGCCTATCAGTTACTTGTGCTGTGGCCAGTGAACAGGAAAGTTCTTCGCAATTCAGTAGAAATTAAGTCACATCTGTTAATCTTACCTGTTTTTTTGTATGCACTGTAGTTGCATCAAGACTTCTGGGAGTATGTGGTGCATGTGAGGAGGTATACAGACAGAAACTCTAGTGGTAGTTTCAGACATCTATATTAATTTGGATGATTAGAGTTGAAGTAAGCTCTGCCTAACATAGACTAGTCTTGTGTGCTTGAACTCCTATAGTGCTTTTTACTAGTTAATTTCAAACTCTTTTTAAGCATTTATGAATACTGCCATAGCATCTTAAGACTTGATAAATGTTTTAGCAAGTCCTTGCTGTTTCCGTAGTTTTAAAATTACTTGCTGCTACTCAGTTTGTCTTTTCCCATTTCCTTGTGCCAATTTAACACTGAGATAAGAAAGCTTAGTAAGACATTATTGATGCTACGGCCTTTAAATTTTATTTTTTCTGTTTTTCTCTGTGCTATGTACCAATTAGCTGTTACTCTACAGTAGTAATCCTTCATTGTCATTCATACATGGTATCATTAGGCAAGCCCTAAATCGGTTGTGGTGAACACTAGCATTTGTAATTGTTTCTTGTAATTTCCTTTCTTTCTCTCCCCATCCCTTTTACTTCTGCCTGCAGGTTTGTTTTGTAGCACTGCATTTATTAGTAATGTGGTTGAATTCTGACTTGAAGATTTTTACTCTTGTCAGATGTTACTGTTAGTTGATATGCAGTTGGGTTGTATTAGTCTGCTGTTGTCCGAATCAGGCCAATTTATTATGGAAGTGGGGATTATGAAATAGCTCTTACTTTGCTGGTCCTGCTCATAAGCCTAACGGGAACTTATTCCCAAACTCCCAGCTTCATTGAGAGCTAGTTGGCAAGATAAGGAGTCTATATGTTTTGTCTGAATATTGAATATTGTATGATCCACATCTGTTGATAGGTTGGTATTACTTAATGGATGCTTCAGATAACAGCTGATCTCTTCATAAATAAAAAGGTTTGGAATTAGTTGGGGGTTTTGCATCCAACCCCAGAGCAACTAGCATTATCTATTTTTTCCCTATCTCAGTGCCTTTGGTTTTGAACTTACCACTTAATTCCCATGTTGAAGAACATCAAACTGCTTAAAATTTCCCATCAACTGTGAACCTGACTGACATGATTTTTGCTTACTTATCAAATAAACTGGATTTTTTTTTTTAACCCTTTAGTCTCCAGAAGGGTCACCAAGATGGCTTATTCCAGTGTCAGTTTCCTTATGCTACCTTAGAAAAGAGCTACTTTGGTTTAGTTGCCTCTGGCTCTATGTGCAGTTGAGCCTGAAATATTTTGCTGCTGTGTGGAAAGCTAACTTAATTATCATCCTTATGGTTTAGTGTTTTGCATCTTTTTTTAGATTTGGTAATCCATGTTGTTGCTGCCTTATTTGAGCAACCCTTGTCCTGCACAGAAGTATTTGATTCCCTTCACCTCCTCCAAGGTTATGTAGGATTTAGATATTTTTGGTGGCTTTTTGTCACTGGGACTTGTCTGGCTGGTATTTACTTGTGTCTCAAGGTTTCTCCATGTTGAATTTTCCTCTATTTCTCTTTATTCATAGTTAGTGTTGACTTCCACAGTCCCTCAGACACTTACTTGTGGCACTTTGCTATGCTGAGAAGCGCTGTTGTTTTATAATAGTCTGATTTATCCAGCGTTAAAGGTAAGGTAACATTTGTGTACAAGACCACTATTACAATTAAAATCTCTTCAGAAGATTGCCATGGAGTGCCATTAATTTCTGGTAAACAGTTTAAAGTCTGGTCATATTCCATAGCTGGTGCCCTGCTTATTTGGCAAGTGAGGTTAGTGTTGTAGCACCATGCCTGAAGTATGCCATTTGATGACAGAAATAGGAAGTTTGGGAGCAGCCTTGTTGCTTCCCGGTTTTCCTCTCTGCATGTGCAGGGAAACCGAGCAGCAGCATGTTTCTCCATATCTCCCCATTTAGAACAGGGAAGCTTCATCGTGGTCTGTTTCTTTTGCTTTCTTTCAAAGTCGACAGATGCAGATGGTTGATTGAGGTGCAGTCTACAGGAGCCTATTTATGAACAGCTTAATTTCTTTTTTACTGGTACAGTTTTGTTGGTGTTAGCAAAACCAGAAAGAGGAGCGATTTTGCTTTGCTCTGTGGTTTAAGACCTTGTCAGTTAAGTATGTTTTTGGGCAGAGGATGGTCAGTCTGCCCTCTCCCCCCCACCCCACCCCACCTCCAGCTGACTGTCAGCCAGATGACTTGTGCTGGCAGAGGTTGGCTAGGTTTTGATACCAGCTTTTGGGTTTATCATTTTCAATCCTGGCTTTTCTGGCTTCATGCTTACTCTGTAAGTGTTTGCAGTTGATGTGTACATAATTTGAAATTATTTTGCTCTGTGGTGGCGTGATTCCAATGCTGCTTCTTATGGTATCTTTGAAATATGGTAGCATTAACCTAATGAGGAATCTTACTAAAATTTTAACTCAGCTGCTTTGTGAAGTTGTAGGAAACAAAATGTTTCTAAGTTTCTGAATGATCCTAAATAAATACTAATTTTTAAAAATTGTGCTTTCTAAGTATGTTAAATCTGGTGTAAAATGAATATGCAGGTGGAATAATCTGGCAGCTCAAGTACATGCCAAGGAAAGCACCTTGGCACAAGTCAGTGTGACAGCAGCAAATTCAGAGTTGTCTACATGGGGAATTTTACTGCTGTTGTTTTAACAGAAGAACACTGTCTGCATAGCTTTTTTTTTTGAGAGAGAGAGAGACATGTGCATCTAAATTATTTTTTTTTAAGGAGTACTGCTGATCTATAGAGATTGAAAAATCTTTTATATTTTAGTTAGACAGGTCTTTGTGGAGTAAACTTAACTGTTAAGAGGTGTGTATGTGTATATGGGGTTTGATGGAGCCAAACAAAGATTTTGGGGGGGGTGGAAAGTTTGCATGGGTAAGAAACCTCTCTACCACTTTTATTTCCCTTGCTTGACTCCTCGATATTAATTTGAATGTTCTTGCTTTGTCTTGCTTTTTTTAGGTTTCACAAAGAATATATGATTACAGTCTGAATTCTCATTTCTTGTTTATTTTTAACTTTATTCATCTCAACTTATTTAATCAACTGCTTCCATTTGTATGCTACCCATTCATCAGGTCTAACTTAACAATTGATTTATAGGTGGAGGTAAGGCAACTTTTTTCTTTTAATCCTTTTACCTTGACAATTGTGTAATATCATACTAACTTCTCATTGCAGCCGATCAGATGACGATTCTGGGTCGGCATCAGGCTCTGGATCTGGTTCAAGCTCTGGAAGCAGTAGTGATGGAAGCAGCAGTCAGTCAGGCAGCAGCGACTCTGACTCTGGTTCAGAGTCGGGCACTCAGTCAGAATCGGAGTCTGACACATCTAGAGAGAAGAAACAAATTCAAGCTAAGCCTCCAAAAGTAGATGGATCTGAGGTAAACAAAACATATAAATGAACCCTTAGTGGGGGAAAAAACTATTAAAAAAAATCGTTCTGTGCGGCTACTTTCAAGAGCAGTTTATATTTTAAAAAAAAAGAGGTAATAAAGTGTTTTTAATTAGATTTTGATTTGGTTGGGTTAGTGAATGCATGTGTTTAGCTGTCTTGAACATTGGACTAAGTTTGTCATGGGTAAGCACTTGAATTGACACTTTTAAAATTCTCACATTTGTAAGTATTTTGAGTTAAATGCCTACCTAAATTTCATCATGCAGCAGCATGCACTAATTTACTGGCACTTACAGAAGACACAGGCATACATAATGTTGTTATTTCTGAAATTCTCTTTTTTCCCATTGTTTCTGTAATGTTTGGTTTCCTTATATCAATAAATGATTGTACAAAAAAATTCAAGCTTACATAGAGTTGGCTTTCTTTATCAGTAAGTCAGCTAAATTCAGGAAAAAGTGGTGTTTAGAAATCTCTTAAATCCAGTGGGTCAAAATTACCTGTGCTTTTCTGTGTTACATGGACTTAATTGGAGTCGTAGACCATATATTTGAATGGTAGTCAAATACTAGTTACCACAATGATTGAAGACTGTTAAGGATTCTTTGTTATATTTTTGTTTGTATACTTCAGTATTGCTGTATGAAACACGTTACCTAAGTGGTCTGAAAGTATTTATCTGGGTCAGTTTAAAAACGTACTTTACAGATCTTTTACCTTCATAATACCTATACAACTATTGTTAAACGTGCTGTAGAAATTGTCCTGGCAACTATTCTATAACAATCTCTTCTGCAGAAATCTTACTACTTTAAAAAGCTGTCTGATGTTATGAGTGTATGGAGTATTTTGTAGTGACTTTTTTAAACTGATAAAATTTAAGATCAGTCTTAATAGTGATGTTACTTGGGAAAAGTAAATATGTGGTAAAATGAAGACTTTCAGTATGTTTAACTGACTCTTGCATCTCCATTCCTGTTCAGTTTTGGAAGTCTAGTCCAAGTATACTTGCTGTGCAAAGATCAGCAGTGCTCAAGAAGCAACAGCAACAACAAAAGGCAGCCTCATCAGACAGTTGTTCAGAAGAGGTGAATAACGTAATTTAGATTTTTGAAATGTAAACATGCCTGTCTCATTGTCTCATGTATTAGAATAAAATTACATAGAACTGAGTTAAGTCTCTAAGTGTGTGTAGAAGTCTGGTTTTAGTCTATAAAAGTAACATTCAAATAACAGGCGTTTTTATAAAGAATAGTAGAAATATCTCTGTTACTTGTTTTCAAGTGAGTTGTGCCAGAATTATAGCAGCCTCGATTATGTAGTATTTTTAGGTAGATAACCTGTGATGTGTGAACAACATTTTCAAGCCACACAGTAGTGTCTTGCATTGTATTTTTGGCTTCTTGAGTTTTGTAAATACAGTTCAAAATGCTAAAACATTTTTTCAACTTGTTTCTGTATAAAGGTAGCTGCTGTGGTTTTCAAAAGTTCTATATGGAGCAGAAAACTACATTTTTGCAAATTTTCTAACAATTACTACAAAAGAATTCTTGTATTTTAAGAATGACACCTGTATTCTAGGTATTTGAACACCTAAATCATAGGGTCAAAAAATGTTGACTTTGTGCAGTAGGAGAATCTTTTAAGGATATCAGTGACTATGACATGGAATTTATTTATAAAGCAGGCTTTTTCTCCATTACAAAACCTATGCAGTGCAGTTACACTCATTTGGTTAGATTTGTGGTTTTGTCTGGTTTAGCAGCTTATCACTGAAACTTAAACATAGAATTTAATCGCCTATCATTAAAACATTAATTTACAGCTATTGTTAAGTACTATTTCTCTGAAAGGTATTTTTCAGGATAAAACTTAATCTAAACTTAATCTTGGTGAGATTGGCTTTAGGAAAATAATTATAAGAGAGTTCTTGTTTTTTCTTTGAGCATAGAGAAAGAAGAAACATGCTAGTCTCAAAATTTTCTTAAACTAGTTTTTAAATGTGGAAGAATATTGAAGGTGAGAAAGCTTCTGAGGGTAGGAGATTTTATTAGGATTTTGATAGACCCATCATCACGATTAACTTGGGGCAGCTTAAATCATGACTGGTTTTATGTAGGCACAATGGTTATTTTTTAAGACCGACGTTTTTTGTGATGTTCTCTAGAGCTGTGCTGGCACACTGTATTTGTAGATGGATAAATACAAAAACAATAGCAGTCCTTATCTCATTCTGTATTAACAGCTACACTGCGGGGGATGAAGAGGGTAAAACATGAATAATATGCCTCCAATTTGAAAGTGGGAGCTGATTTATCTTTTTAAGGTTAAAATTACTTCATTCTTTTTGTTATAATGAATTGGGGTGGTTTTTTTTACCTTTAGGACTCATCAAGTAGTGAAGATTCTGCAGATGACTCATCCAGTGAAACCAAGAAGAAAAAACACAAAGAGTAAGATATTTTTATAAGTAATATCACACAATTTTTTTGTTATAGTGACATATGCTCATAATTCATGCTTTGTTTCTCCATACTAGAAATGCTTATGTTCCCTTTTTAATTCATCTTGATCTTGCATTTCCAATTTTGATAAACATTTTGGAATATTTCAAATAATCTCGCAAAGAACATCTATATCGTATTAATTTCTGAGCAAAAGAGTCTGTAGTGTTGTTCAGAAACATTCATCAGTGCTTTTATTTTTAAAATACTTTGCAGTTTATTTTTGAGCTGAAGGCCTTCCCTAAAAATTCTTGTAGAAATGGGAAACTAGTTTAAAGTAGGTTATCTCACAAAAAATTAAGTTAGAATCCCTTAGATAATGCCAAATTCTTTTTGTCTGGTTTTTTTTCCTGTCTGACATGTTTAAAAGTTACTTCTGACAGCAATTAACTTCATTGACTAATGAAGAATTTGATCTGAAAGTTCCTTCTAAGTGACAGATCAAAAAGTTTGTGAAAAGGGTTATACATAGTTATTGTGCAGCGGGAGGCAATGACCTATGTTGGTGCGTAGAAATTGAACTGTTCTATCATTCCTCTTCTCTCAATTCATGAGTCGCCACAGTGTTCAGGGTTGCCAGTATAACATCTTAAAGAAATGGTACTAAAAAAAGAAAAAGGCGCAAACAAAAGTGCTAACTGTGCAAAATAGTACTTTCCCATCAATGAGCTGTTATTCAGTCTTTTGTTAGTTAAGAATCTGATTGCATGTAATAGCATAGTCTGTTACAGGAATGATATTTAATCACTTCATATATTCAGTACTTGAATTTTTGTCCTTTGGCTTTTCTGAGCAAGTATGTCTGCAGTTGTTACCTGACATGCAGATCAGAGAATTTGCAATATATAACTTGGTACATGATCAAGTCTTAGAGGATAGTGCTTTGTATCTGTTTTTTGTATTTCCAAATAACAACATAACTCCATGAGATGTATTTATTTTTTTAATTTACTGTTTGCAGAAAGAGCATTTTTCTGTACTATTGGCCATGTGCTGTCTGTACAATAGACACATATATGTATTTGTCTTGGAAGACTGGAACATTGGGAATTTAATTACTTCCAAGACGAATGTCCTGGAAGACAGGAAAGAGAGAAGAAGAGAGGGATCAAAGCACTGATTCCTAGGCTTCCTGCTTGGAAATTTAAGAAAGAGATTTCTTGGTAATATTACAGCTTTGATGAACATTACTACTGCTGTGGCACCTTGGTCAAGTAAACCTAAACCTGATGATAGCATAAAGATTTAGCAACATTTCAATAATGTATACCAGACTTTTTTTTCTTCCTTTTTCATGAAGCTATTAAGATTAAACTTGGCTGTATAAAGTCAGAGTTTGAAGCAAGATACTGTTCATCAGTGAGTATATCTCTCCTGTTGCAAAGTAGAAGATCTCATTTAAGCAGGAACAAGGAGATCCTGCTGCTCAGCCAGAAGTGTCTTACCTTGGCCTGGTTGTGAAGCACTCATCTGGGAGCTCAATGGGAGCTTTTGGGTGCCAGTGCCACTCACAAGTTGCTGCAATTCAAGTTTTTCTGGGCCTTTCTCAAACCTGCCCCTATTATTTTTTGATTCCTGTGCTAAAGTTGCTGATTCTTCACATAAGCCACAAAGACCACAGGCACTAGACAATATGCAACTTTCTAGAATATAACATGACTGGGCTTTAGCTTTGATTTGAGCATGTGTGAGTTCTGATAAATATGTAGCTTTCCATTTAGACTTGCCGAGTGCTTTGGTTTCTTAATGTCATGTTAACTCATTTCTTCATGCTGAACTTTCTATATAAATCCAGATTTTTGTTTTATTTTGGGCTTTAAATCTGACTTTTGAGAACAAAAAACTTAGTCCAAATATCTTTGAAGCTATCGGGCATTTTTACTTATCTGTTATTCATTGATGACAATTTTCTGTCTCATCAGCTGAAATAACTGTTACAAGATTTTTATTTCATGAAGAATGTTGAAATTACAGATACAGATACCCTCTGGATGAATATCTGATTTTTTTTTAAAAAAAAATATATATATATGATTTTTTTTAAAAAAAAATATATATATATATAAAAAAAAGTTATTTTGTCTTTCGATATGTACAGTGAAGACTGGCAAATGTCGGGATCAGGGTCTGTATCTGGAACTGGTTCCGATTCTGAATCAGAGGAAGATAGAGAGAAAAGCAGTTGTGAAGAGAGTGAATCTGACTATGAGCCAAAAAACAAGGTCAAAAGCCGGAAACCTCCAAGCAGGTAAGAAGTCATGCATTTGGATACTCTGGTACTACTCCTAACAAGCAATTGAGTATTTACTACAACTATACATGCAAATGAAAATCACAGCATCACAGAATGGCAAGGGTTGGAAGGGACCTCGAGAGATCATCTATATTAATGTTTATTAAAAAAACCCCACAGTTTTTTTAAAGCTACGTAAGATGTTTATATACAGGCAAGAAGCTAATATACAATTCTTTCTAGTGAATACGTTTTCCTCTCTGCTGTAACTGAAAGTGGAGTAACTGAGCCTTTATGAAATACATGCGGTCAGAAAGCAATACAGAAGATTTATAGTTGTCCCTGTTGAAACATCATTCTGTGTCATATCTTATTGTCTCCAAGGATTAAGCCAAAAAGTGGGAAAAAGAGTGCAGGACTGAAAAAGAGGCAACTTGATTCATCGGAGGATGAGGAGGAAGAAGAGGAGGATGATGATGATTATGATAAGAGAGGATCTCGTCGCCAGGCAACAGTCAATGTCAGTTACAAAGAAGCTGAAGAAACCAAGACAGATTCTGATGATTTGCTGGAAGTTTGTGGAGAAGATGTCCCACAAACTGAAGAAGATGAATTTGAAACTATAGAGAAGTTCATGGATAGTAGAGTTGGCCGAAAAGGAGGTACTTTAATTTATTATTATTATTATTTTTTTGGTCTGTGTTCTTAAGATCCCAAAGTGCATTGTGGTGCAACTTCAGCAAACATTCTCAGTTGCAGGTCACCTGTGACGTTCATAAAGAGCAATAATTTTAAGGTTTACAAAAAGTCATCTTGTTTTGTTTTGTCTTTCATATTCATAAGGATGTTCCTTTTTAAAGTCCTTTCTAAGTGTTGCAAAGTAAAATGTAGAAGAATTGCATATCTAAGTAGAAAATGAAGTGGAAGATAGCTCCTTATTACATAAATGCATACCATATTGTTACACCACTGTTTGTATAGTTTAGTGATATTTGATCAGCATAAATTACATACAGTGGAGTGGAGAAAGTGGACTAGATAGGAGAGCTGACTAGTAACCTGAACCCTGAAAGATGGTGTTCGCAAGGCTGAACCACTGAGGTTATGATTCCCATTATTGCTGTACAAAATTGTCTCAACACAGTGCAATGTGTGGAATGTCTACAAAATGCATCTGAAGTTTCAGTGGTGCACTTGCATGGGAACTCTTGAAAGTATTTTGTGAATAGTGGTAGGCATGTGATATTTACAGCAATAATGGGATGCAGTATCTAGCAGTTCTGCTTGTGTGCTTGAGTGCAAATTAGGATTCTAATTACAAAAACAAACAAACAAAAACCTCACGCAAACCCTGGGCCTCTTGTACTTCAGAGCTACTTTCTCCATTAGTTATACTGAATCTGTGAAGTTTCTGACCCATCTCAGAACTTGCACTCTTCTTCCTCTCAACTTTCTTCTCCCATGCTGTCCCAAATTCTAGTGTATCCTGCTCCAGTGCGTAGTGTTACTGCTGTGGTAAAAGCCTTTGGAACTAAGCTTCTTATATTCTTCCTGCCCAGATGATGTTGCTGCTTGTGCTGTCTTTTGCTGTTGCCAGTCTCTGTTGCTTTATCTGGCCCCTGCAGCTTGCTGGGCTCATTTCCTTACCTGGCTGTCCTCACAGAAATGAGCCTGTTTCCTGCTGCTAGTATGCTTCAGCTGTGATAAAGACTGTACTTAATTAAAATTTTTCTCAGGTAAGATAACAAAGGCAGAAAAAGTAGTAAAACATGTTTAGGAAGAAATAGATTTATAGTATCTCTAGTAGTAGGTTATTGATGTCTCGAGGCTGACCAAGCATAACATCAGATGTCTTTTGTATGCTCAGAGATGAGAGTAATATAACAGAGAAGACGACAAGCAGCGTTAGTGGAGTATTCCCTGGTGATCACTTTAAAGACTAGGAATGTAAAGAAAATTTTCATGAGAAAAGATAAGTTATTGTAGGTTAGGTGCAGAAGTTTTGCTTGTTTTTTTGATTCTCTTTTGACTACTTGTGCATGTGTTAACATACCTACATCATAATTGTTCAAATGAGAGTAATGACATGAGAGCTGTAGGAACTAGTCAAGTATATGTTCATCTAAAAGTATCACTAATTGCTTTCTATGCTACATTTCTTACTGGTTAACTTTTAACAATGCATACTTAATTAAGGCTTATGATGTGATTTCTTTCTCAGCCACGGGTGCTGCAACCACCATCTATGCAATTGAGGCAGATGGTGACCCAAATGCTGGATTTGAAAAGTCAAAAGAGCCAGGAGAAATACAGTATCTTATTAAATGGAAAGGTTGGTCACACATCCATAACACTTGGGAAACTGAGGAAACGCTGAAGCAACAAAATGTTAAAGGAATGAAGAAGCTAGACAACTATAAGAAAAAGGATCAGGAAACAAAACGATGGTGAATATTTTCATGTAGACTTCCACATTACTTATTTTGTAACAATGCTCTTTTGTGCTTCTGAGACCTGTTACTTCTTTTTGAGGACATAGTTTCTAGTGTCTATGCAACAGGAAGACAAAAACTTTAAAAACTGAAGCCTCCTTAACATGTTCCTGTAAGATAATCTTCTGAACCTGAATTTAGTATGTGTATCATAAATGGAGTTTTAAAAAGATGGGTAGTGTTCAAAAATAGATAATAAATTGTACCTTTTATGAATTTTGTAATTTTACGAATTATGAAGAAATCCATACATTTTAAAGTCACCTTTTTGGTGTTCAGTTTTATTAGAATGTTTAAGATAATCAATTAATACTGGTAGGATTTTTAGCAACTTAATCATAAAATGGATCTTTACAGAGTGAGCCACTCTGTGATGCTTACATTCAGAGCTTTAGAGCTGCCAAACTTTCTTAGTTTTAGAACTACACAGTGTAGTAAGTGTTGTAAATTAACTGCCATTACAGGCTGAAAAATGCTTCTCCGGAGGATGTGGAATATTACAACTGCCAGCAGGAGCTTACAGATGATCTACATAAACAGTATCAGATAGTGGAAAGAATAATCGGTATGTTACAAACTTGCAGACAGAAAAAAGTGTTGAGAATTCTGTATGTTCCCTGCTTATATGTTGCATTTGTGGTTAAGTAATTTAGAATAATAATATCACTAACTTTTTAATACAAAACAAAGAAAAGTTGTCATACTGTCTGTGCTTATGTTGTCTTGCTACCTAAAATGCGTATTTTCATAAGATACAGAAGTAAAATGCTGATCAGATATATCTGGTGTATTTCTGCAGCTCATTCAAATCAGAAATCAGCAGCTGGTTATCCAGACTACTACTGCAAATGGCAGGGTCTGCCTTATTCAGAATGTAGCTGGGAAGATGGTGCTCTCATTGCCAAAAAGTTTCAGGCACGCATTGATGAGTACTTCAGCAGAAATCAATCCAAGACCACTCCATTTAAGGATTGCAAGGTGAGTTTATGATTTGCAATGGATTTATACTCAGTTGTGCTGGGTCTGGCTGCAATAGAGTTAATTTTATTCACAGCAGCCTGTATGGCCCATGTTTTAGATTTGTGACTTAAACAGTGTTGGTAACACACTAGTATTTTGGCTGTTGTTGAACAGTGCTTGCACAGTGTCAAGGCCTTCTCTGTTGCTTGCTGTGCACTCTCTGCCATGAGTAGGCTGGTGGTGGGCAAGGGGCTGGGAGGGAACACAGCCGGTACAGCTGACCCCAGCTGTCCAAAGAGATATTCCATGCCATTTAATGTCATGCTCAGCAATAAAACTGGGTGGCCTGAGCAGGGGGTTCAAGGTGGCTGTTGCTTGGAGACTTACTGGTCATCAGTTTGCTGGTGAGTTACTGCGTGACTTCCTTTCTGTCATTTGTGGGGCTTTTCTTGGTTGTGGGTTTTTGTTTTGTTTGGTTGGGGTTTTTTCCTTCACCCAGTAAACTTTATTTTGACCCAAAAATTTTTCACTTTTGCCCTTTCAGTTCTGTCCCCCATCCTGCTGGGGTGGGGAGTGAGTAAGCAACTAGGTGGCGGCTTAGTTGCTGGCTAGGTTCAAGCCATCACATCAGTTGTGATAGTAAAAATGTGAAAACTTTCTATGAGTCTGGAGAGAAGATACATATTATGAAATTTTTTTGAAAGTTGTTCATAATAATAATGATATATAGTAACATATATGGAAAATGTCATTACTAAGAGTAGATTTTTGTAGATACCAGTCCCCTGCGTTTTTACTGGCATTCAAAGATGGGCTTGTTTAGTGTTGTAGTTAATTTTAAAAATAAACTTTGAGTGAGTTAGTGTCACTCCACTTGTGAAGTTTAGATTAGCAATTGAACTAATTTCAACTTGCATATTGGTCGGTGCTTTTATATGGCCTAGTTTTCGTCGATAGAGAAAGACTAGACTTGGTGACCAGGTAGATACCTACTGCTGTTTTTTCTATAGGAAAACATTTTTGTAACTTCAGTGAGAAGTAGGACTGATGATCAATTTGCTTTTGACAGGTTCTAAAGCAGAGGCCAAGGTTTGTTGCACTAAAGAAGCAACCATCTTACATCGGAGGACATGAAAGTTTAGAGTTAAGAGATTATCAGTTAAATGGATTGAATTGGCTTGCTCACTCGTGGTGCAAGTAAGTATAGTCTGAAATGAGTTTTTTCTGTTTGTAAATTGTAAGCGTTTGTAAAATTTCAAAATTGATTTTTCTGTATTTTTTGAAGGTGGAGGGTTTCATACAGTAAGCTCCAAGTAGAGATCTGAGGGGAGTTGTTTCGCTCTAAGTAGTACCAAAGCTTATCGTTCCATGGCCATTCTCAAAAAACAGCTAAGCTATGTTGTTGCTTTGCTTTTAGTTTCATATGGGAGTAAGTAATATTTTTAAAAAACAAACCTAAACCAGGAAAACTAGAAAGCCAAAAGCAAACACTCTGAAATGTCAACATTGCTGTTAACACTTCTAAAATTAAGACTCATGAGGAATACTTGCAAGCTTTTTGTTAATTAATTCAAGTATTAAGTGGGGGCAGGTGGAAATTTTTTTATGGAAGAATAATGGAAATAAATATCTTCAACATGTACAGTTGCAAAATCTTGCAAACTTATGTGAGTGGTTTTTATGCTTAAAAGATAATAATTTCTTCTTGTCCAATCCCTCACCCTCTCTACAACCCTCCCAATTATTTTTTTTTTAGAGGGAATAGCTGTATTCTTGCGGATGAAATGGGTCTGGGCAAAACAATACAAACAATTTCTTTTCTGAACTACCTGTTTCACGAACATCAGTTGTATGGACCTTTCTTGCTGGTTGTGCCACTTTCAACTTTGACATCTTGGCAAAGAGAGATTCAAACTTGGGCTCCTCAGATGAATGCTGTAGTTTACTTAGGAGATATAACTAGCAGAAATATGGTGAGTATTTCTTGTTATCGTTGGAAAAGCTTGTAGATTAAAGACTTACTTCATATTCCTGTCCTCTACTAATCTCCAGTATTTTGGTTAGGACTGAGCAAATACTGAAATACTGTGTGTTTAAGATGCAAATTGAAAGCTTAGATTTTGATCTGATAGAAACATGTGTGGAAGATCTCCTTCCTGTTTAATAGTGAACAGGATTAAGAATTTAGTCTTGCATTTGAAAACAAATTGTCTCCTGCCATATGATTATTTAGGTGGATATAGTAACAATAAATATGTAAGCAAGCCGGTCATGATCTTAATTAATTTCCTGAAGGGTTGTTGGTTTGTTTTCTTAACGTGTTTTCTGAATATTAGTAATCTTACCCATTAAAGTAAAAAAAAAAAAACAAACCCAAAAACATTTTTTAGACATTCTTTGCTGTTTATTCAGAAATTCAAACATATTTTTGGAGTGCTTAGATAGGTTGGTAGTTCAGGCTTTTGTATGTTAATATGTTGTGCTTCTGTTTTGTAATCGTATTATTATTGTATGTCATTAAACTTTTACATTGTTGCAGTACTTAAATTCATCCCGGTCAACAGGATCTTTTTTCTCTAGTGAATCTAGTTCACTTGATTCTTTTTGTAGATTAGAACTCATGAATGGATGCATCCACAGACCAAACGATTAAAATTTAACATACTTCTAACAACATACGAAATTTTGCTGAAGGATAAGGTAATCACACTTCTTCAGGGAAATAAAAATAATTTCTCCAGTGTAGAACTCTCTTTAGACTTGCATGTTGTGGGTTGTGGGCCATTAAGTTTATGGAGAGTGTGATAGCTTCTTCTTTTGGAAGTATGACAGTGCATGGCTTGGTTTTGCGGGGGGGTGTTTGTGTCTGGGTTTTTTCCTCTAGATTTTCTGTGTGTGTGATGAGGCTTTTTCAGTCTTTTCCAATACCCAATTAGGTAACAACTCTCTCCATTTTGCTTGGGATTCTCATTAATGTAATAATCTCCTCCCATCTTCAAGAGCTCTACTTCTTTGCAGACGATCATCAAGAAACTGAAAAAAACCCCAACCCCAGCCCCAAACATGATACAGAACTCTGAAATCACATAGAGTTTTTCTTTGTTATTGAACATACAGTAGTATGTGTGCATGTATTAATACTGTCTCCATAGTGGTAGCACACAGAGTTATTATTAATCCTTCTAATAGTATGTGGAAATTTTTATAGATAATAAGAAACAGAACATTTTACTTCATTTATTTGTACACACTGGGAAAAAGAGGTCAATAGTGATTTTTTTTTTTTATAAAAAATCAATGTGGGTCAGACTTTTGGCCATTTTTTTTTTCCTTTTAAACTTAACTTATATTCTTTGGGGGATGCTTGCACAGCCTGTCATTGAATCTGGCAAATGTAAAAGCCATAATTAGTACTAAAAACATATAGCTGTCCGTATTACATTTAAATAAACCAAAAAGCGATGGTGTTTATAGTTTGATTATAAAATGTGGGAGATTATTCAATGTGTTTATTTGTATAATGTTTCCACCCCACCCCTACCCCCCCCGCCTTTTCTTTAAGTCATTCCTTGGTGGTCTGAATTGGGCGTTCATAGGAGTTGACGAAGCTCATCGCTTAAAAAACGACGACTCTCTTCTGTACAAGACTTTAATAGACTTTAAGTCTAACCATCGTCTTCTCATTACTGGAACCCCTCTGCAAAACTCCCTCAAAGAGCTTTGGTCTTTGTTGCACTTCATCATGCCAGAAAAGTAAGGAAGAGTTTCATGTTACTCTTTTTAACATATTTCTTGGTCAAGTTTCTTATTGTGAAGTAGTGCAGTGATTTGAAAACCAGTAGAAGTGGAGAATCATACTGAAAGATTATTTAAATACTCTTTATAAAAAGTAGATGCATAAATTTTTTCATGCTGCTTCTGATAAGTAATGCTGGTAGCAGTTGTGACCTTCTTCCATTTTAGCAGACCACAAAAATGATGCTTGATATATGGGTCAGAACCTGGAAAAAAAGGCTTCATCTTAGCCTAGGAGGAAAATCATATGGATTTACTCTGGGGAAATAGAGTGGAATATTTTTTGTGTTAGTACTATTAATGAAAACAAATTTGTACCAAGATGCCCAATATCCCGTAGTTCAGTCAGGTAGCTGGTTTTCCCATACGGTTTGCATACAGTAAGCTTACTGTGTTGACCTTATTTTTTACTGACCTCTGTTTGTACCTAAGATAAATTAGAGCTCATGTGTCAGAGCACATGTTCCTGTCAGACATCTTGTAAATGCTCAAGCACCATAGCTCCATTTAGTTTGAGCTATGGATTGTACCGACTTCTTCAGAACCTTACAAGCAAAGCCACCACGGTCTAGTACCCATTCTTCATTTGACCATAAAGTCTGTTCTCCTAGTCTGGTAGCACATAGGATAGTTACGCTTCAGCTAGATTGTACAAGCTGCAAAAAGTACATTTAAGTCTTGTTCTCTTGCACACCCTCCAGCCATGCAGCTGTTTTTTCATGCTGCTCTTGATAAATGTAATAATGGAATTTCTGCAACCATCTAGGTGAGTATACTTGCAGAAAAATAAAAATGTTGGGTTTCCACTGGGGAAGTTAAAATTCAGTAGTTTCTGTTCTGCAAATGTTTTGGAAAATTTCATTCTTCTATTTACAGGTAAAGTATTTAAAATTTCTTGAAAAAAAAAATCAGAAATGGGATAAATTAAACAGAAGACAGCGGGGAAGAAATCCAAATGTGTGTGTGCTCTTGTGGTATATTTATGCACATTCTATGTTTGTTATCTTTCTTCTTGAATTTTGTTTCTTCAGGTCATTCACAGTATGTCAATATTTTGTGCTCATTGTTTATTATGTTGAAGGTTTTCCTCCTGGGAAGATTTTGAAGAGGAGCATGGCAAAGGGAGGGAGTACGGTTATGCAAGTCTTCACAAAGAACTTGAACCATTTCTGCTGAGAAGAGTTAAAAAAGATGTAGAAAAGTCTTTACCTGCTAAAGTTGAGCAAATTCTGAGGATGGAAATGAGTGCACTGCAGAAGCAATATTACAAGTAATAACACTTTTTTAATTGTGCTTTTTTAGTGATATGTCTACATGCAATTTACTGAAGTATAATGTAACGCAGTTTGAAGTTAAGGCTTCTAGGGTTTCACAACAATAAAATTCTGTAAAGCAAGGGCTCAAGAATTACGCTTGTCTAATGTCTATTCATGTAGCTTTTGTTTGGCATATTAGTACATTCTTTTGGGAGCTGCTTTTTTTTTCTTAAGCTTGTTTATATTTTTGAGAGCTTATATATGTCTTGTTTCCACATATGATTTGAAATTACTTATATTGTACATCTTATATCATAGGTGGATTCTAACCAGGAATTATAAAGCTCTCAGTAAAGGTTCAAAAGGCAGTACCTCAGGCTTTTTGAACATCATGATGGAACTCAAGAAGTGTTGTAACCATTGCTACCTCATTAAACCACCAGATGATAATGAATTCTATAATAAACAGGAGGCCTTACAGGTAATGTCACTTTTTAATTTAAAAAAAACCAAAACAAAACCAGTTCTATTTTACATTTGTAATATTCACACAATTTTATAGTGCTCTGGCAGTTCTTATTGATGTATATTAAGAAAAAATAGGTTCGTTGGAAAAATGTACATCCTGGGTTTTACAAGTAAGTGAACTGATTTTTGTTTCTTAATGGAACTGAATAATTTTCAGGTAATTGGCTAAATAAAGTCAATAAAGTTAATCACAAGCAAAGTAAAAAGGAAATAGCTTGAAGGAGGCTGTGTATTTTCATCCAAAATAAACTTTAAGACCTATTTTAAACCTTTCTTAAACCTAAGTCAAATAAAACAGCTAAGCAAGTAAATGTAATGTGAGTGGAAATGCATGTGACTGGCAGTGATGCACCAGCAATATGTGTGATAGCAGAAAATGATCTGCTGAATGCTTTTAACCCTGTTTTATAATCAAATACTGTTCTCTGTATGCCTGCAAACAACCAAAGTGAAAGGAAATGGAAGTAACAAGCATCCAAAGCTCAGTCTGATTTTATTGTTGTTGTAACAGATGAAAACAATTATCATCACTACCAAAGATGGTCAGTTGTTTTTTTTTTTTTTTTTTTTTTTTAAGGTTAACTAACATTTGTACCAAAACTTTTGAGAAGCACAGCAACAGATAAGGCGACTGTTGTGGTTGATGCAGTTTGTACCAACATAAATGTTTGTAAAGATTATTCTTTTCTGTAAGCTTTCAGGTTGATAATTTAAATACTTTCCCAAAGCTACTAGTTTGTGCAGTGACAAATATCCTCTTCCTTTCTGGCATAAAGAATAAAATCACCAAACTCAAATTTAGCTTTCTCTAAAATTCGATCCCAAGCATCTTCACCTAAAAAGGCCTAACATGTTCAACATTAAATTTCACATTTGGTTGAGTTCTTCTGTTCTAGTTATTACCAATGGAGCTGAGAAGCCTTACCAGGCTTTAGATGGGTTAGAACGTTAGGCGCCACAAGCGAGATTCTTCTCACTTTATCTTGCCTAGAAACTTGATTGATAAGCTTTGTTTAAAAATATTTAGAGGGGTAAGCAGCAGTACTTACTTATTTCAAGAGATGGAAAGTGAAGAGAAAGCAGTACTAAGAGATTTTTTTTCTCAGTCTTATATTTTATTGGTTACCAAATTTTATTTTTTACTTGGCAGAAAATAACTTGGTCCTACATCATTACTGCTTAAATTTTTGAGCACATATATTTACTTCATGTTTTGATGAGATTCTAAGATAGGGAACTGAACAATGCATTTTCTTTAAAATATGTGAGTTAGTAATCCTCTTGATTTCAGTTATATTCCACTAAATGAAAATCAGAGTAAACTTTCATGTTCAGTTAATGCTGCATACTAGTAAATTTATAGCAGTGTTGCCTTATGGTCACATGAATTTGGTGGGGATTTTTTTTTTTTTTTTTTAAGTTTAGGACACTATTGTATGCACATTTTAAACTGTAAAATTCTTAAGGAATGTCAGAATTTGCCTTTTTTTTTTTCTTTATTCCCAGAGCAAAAGAAAGCAAAGCAAACCTTGAATGAACGTTTGACCAACTGCAGTGTGTATTAGTGTTGAGATAAACTTATTTTGTAATATGTATTTCTTGGGTTTTGTAGCATTTAATACGCAGCAGCGGGAAACTAATCCTTCTTGACAAGCTCCTGATTCGTCTGCGAGAACGTGGCAACAGAGTTCTGATTTTCTCACAGATGGTGAGGATGCTGGACATCCTAGCAGAATATCTGAAATACCGTCAGTTTCCCTTTCAGGTAAGAATCTTGGTGGTAGTAGCCAAGAAGCATTGATCTTGAATACAAGAAAAATCTTTTCTTTACTCTGAGGGTGACAGAGCACTGGAACAAGTGTCCAGAGGTTATGGAATCTCCATCCTCTGTGACATTCAAAAGCAATCTGGACATGACCTGGGACAACCTGCTTTAGCTGTCCCTGCCTGAGAAGGGGAGTTAGACAAGATGACCTCCAGAGGCCCCTTCCAGCCTCAACTGTTTTGTGATTATGCAATCTTTACCACTTGCTTAAGAAAAGATACAAGAATAAGTGTTTTGTTTTGTTTTCTAGAAAGACTGACAATTGCTATATGCTAAATATTATGTTGAAATTAAACTGATTTTAATTAAAAAGTTATGCGAAGTGTTGCATTACTTTCTTTTTCCTTCACATAACAGTTTTGGCAGTTGGGAATTCAACTTGCTCTGATTTCTAATACAGTATAAGAATTACTTTTTAACTGTAGCATTGAATCTTTTTAGAGGCTTGATGGATCAATAAAAGGGGAATTGAGGAAACAAGCACTGGATCATTTTAATGCAGAAGGATCAGAGGTATGGTATTTTTTTCCTAAGGAATCTGTTGTACTTTTCCCAAGAAGTACAAAAAACATTGCACAAAAAATGTAGGCTGAGAAAAGTGAGGAATATATCAATAAGGTTGAAAATTCATTGTCATTGCCTAAATGATAGGGTTTACATCTGCTCATTTTTTTTCCCTAAGAAGAGGTTAAGCAGAAAACATATAACTTATGAAAATGGCATTTAGCAGTTGTGTAGCCATAATTTTTTTTCTTCAATGCTCTTTAAGTAATTTTAATTACTATATTAAGTCCTGCAGAAATTTAACCTCAGCCTTGTTGCTGTGTAGAACTTAACCCAACAGTGTTTACAAGAGTATCGAACTTAGACAAGCAATTAGTATCAAAAACATCCTTTGGCAATGGGCAGAACTGACTTGCGTATATCCTTGCATGAACAACCATCTTTAATTGTTTAAAATCTGGCTTCTGTTATCTTCATTTGTTGCCGCCTGCTTACTTGCCCTGGAAGAAGTAGTGAAGAACTGATTTCTAGCCATTCTTTGTGAGCAACCTGTGAATGTATAGTTGTCTGTTACAGCATCTTTCTTTTTTGACCTGGAAAATTTGTAGCTATATGCAAGATATTCCAAATCTTTCATCAGCTTAAATCTTTTGTCCTACACTGGCAGATTTGGCGCAGGGGAGGCTATTCTTGTTTGTGTTTGGGTTGTGATTTTGTTGTTTGGAGGTTTTTTTAATCAGTAATTGAAGGATAGTATTTGTCAGTTGCTACCGAGCTTGTTTCTGCTATGATGGATGGAGAAGGACTTAACTCGATGACATGAACTTCAGATATTTGTTAAATACAGAAGTTAATTGTTTCAGGCTTCTAGCATAGGCATTGTTGCCTTTTTATGAAATCTTTGCAGTTACACTGTACATTTTTTGAGATGAAGGGCATTTAAACTTCATGCATTTAAAAATGGAGGCAAATTATGCATTTATGCAGCAACAAAATCATGTTCTCTGGGTTTTTTTTTTGTTTCTTCCCTAAAAATTCTTAACATTCTGTATGGGTTTTGGCCATTACTGAGCTCAGGTCTACACGGAAATTTCTATCGCAATTCTCAGGACTCATTCCTGAGTGTAATGGTTTGCTGTTTCCTGTAATTGTACTGAAAAATTGGGATTTTTTTTTTTTAACCTGTTTTACTTCATCTTTAATTTCATATGTTGTTTTATTGCATGTCTCAAGATCCTTCTGCAGTCTTTCATAGTTGTCTCTGAATTAATAATTGTATATCATCGACAGGCATGTTCACCTTGTGGCTTTTTCCATTTTCAAATTATTCATGAATATGTTGAACAGCATTGAACCTGGCAGAAGACTTCTGCTTCCTGTCTCTTAACCAGTTACCTGTAGACTCAAGTGTCTTCCCTGCTTTTGACATGGCTGTTGAGACTTTCAGGGCTTGGGGGAGGGGATGTGGGAGAGAGGCTTGGTAACATATAAGGATTTAACACTAGGGTTTTTGTATGTCTTGGCCAGTCTTTTGTTTGGTTGGGATTTTTTGGTTGGTGATCATCTTCAAGGATGCCACTTCCTTTAAACTGTTGAGAAGTCAGTAACTATGAAAGAAACTGATATCAATGTTTGTTTTATACTTAAAGAAGCTTTAACTATAGAACAGTTACAGAATTGGTATTATATTACTTTGTAGTCTGCACCACAGACTGCATAAACAAGTGTTATATTGGTTCATTTAAGAACATTAAAACTACTGTATATAAAACTATTTCTTATTTTATGTTTTAGGACTTCTGCTTTTTACTGTCCACCAGAGCTGGAGGATTAGGTATCAACTTGGCATCTGCTGACACTGTAGTTATATTTGATTCTGACTGGAATCCACAGAACGATCTGCAAGCACAGGCTAGAGCGCATAGAATTGGACAGAAGAAACAGGTACGCACATTCAGCTTTAAGCTCGAAACCTGAAGGAGGGTTCCATGCAGTAGCTGTCCCCTCTGTCTGCACCATTCAGTCTTCATGTATTTGCAAGAATAACTAATACTTGCTGTGTATGTCCAAAAATGTTAATAATGCTCATTTAATTTTCTTTTTTTAAAAAAAAAATCTCCCTATATGGAGAGGTAATATGGCAGCTGCAGTATATGGATGGGAGAGGGAGCAGAGTTGTGAGCTTGTCTGTCCCATATTCATTGGCATCATGTCATTTTAGAAAATAACTTCTACATCAGGCATATCCCCCTTGCTTAAATATTTCTTAGTTCTCTTCAGGTTTCTTTCTTGCAGAAGACATACAGTAATAATTGGAAATGTGACAGTTTTGCCTGTGGTAATGCTTGTGCCAAATCACTGAAGTTTAAAAAAGGTCTAAGAGTTTACTACTTTGTTTTTTTAAAAAGCTTATGTAAAGACTGTGGTAACATGAATGAACTAGTATTTCATATTTGAAATCAGTCAATAAATTCAGAAGATACATAGTGAAGACTGAGATTTCTCCTTGTTGCTTACTTTTTTTTGAATATACATAGGTTAATATTTATCGGCTAGTCACAAAAGGATCAGTAGAAGAAGATATTCTTGAAAGAGCCAAGAAAAAGATGGTGTTAGATCATTTAGTAATTCAGAGAATGGACACTACAGGGAAAACCGTACTACATACAGGCTCTACTCCTTCAAGGTATATTTATATTTATTTCAATATCAATTTACCCTTAAGTATATTTGAAAAGTAAGTAAAAATGTAAGTTATTTTACTTGTTTAATGAAAGGCGAAGTAAGGTTAAATAAATAAAGATGCGAAGTATATTGTCTTTGTAGATTTTTATTTGCATATTAAATATATTTTATATATAAGGGGTTTTAATTTACTTGTGATTATAGAGAAGCTTTTCAAGTTACTAAGATAAAATGTTTTTCCTGAAACCTCCTTTATTTCAGCTCAACACCTTTTAATAAGGAGGAGTTATCAGCAATTTTGAAGTTTGGTGCTGAGGAACTTTTTAAAGAACCTGAAGGGGAAGAACAGGAGCCCCAGGTAAGTAGCGTTTCTTGACTAGATAGATAAAACAACCAAAAATATGTATGAATTATTTCAATGTAAAAAGAAACAATTTCTTTTTTAGGAAATGGATATAGATGAAATCTTGAAGAGGGCTGAAACTCGGGAAAATGAGCCAGGTCCATTAACTGTAGGAGATGAGTTACTTTCACAGTTCAAGGTATTGCTCCTTTCCATCCTGCCATAATTACACTTTCCTTTATAAAAGTTACTATTTTTCTTTTGTGTACCTCTTTGTCTCTTCATTCTTATGAAATAAATGCCTCAGTAAGTCAACTCTAAATCTCTTTCTAATAAAATGTTTTAAAATACATTATGTATTTCACTAATAAAACGAGATGAATGTGAATGTGTTAATTCTTAGAATTCTAGGTAGTTTTGTGTAACACAAAATAAAAAGTTTGCATTTCTTAGTTGATGACTTCTAGAAATAGGTTTTAGCACTGAAGTAAACTTGAATGCCAGGTATTTTAAGTGTTATTAGTTAAACATATAATTTGGGTGCAAAGGCAATGCAGGGCATGATGTATGAGCTTAGATCAGCAGATTATTAAATAGCTCTCCTGCTGATCATTCATTTGCAACATATTTTGATTTCTACAGTGTATTAATGTTTGGTTAGTTTTATATTATGATAGTTCCACATTAACTCAGGCATTCAAATGTCATTAACGCTATTTTGAAGGATATCACTTGAACAATCAAACAGCTATCGGGGAGCTGTTTCATTATGCATCTGTATTAGTCAAGTTTTAAAAGAAGAAAAAGATTGTCATCTTTTCTCATCTTAGCCCATGTTGCATGGGGTCTGTCTGTTTCATAAATGAATAAAAATACTTTCATTGGAGACAGTGTTTCATGAAGCATTTTGCATTTATAAATTGTATATGTATTATAAACCAATAGCATACATATAAATGCATAAAATACATAAATGCATATAATATGCCATCTAGAACTTTGTCCTAAAAAACATTAGTTGTTCAGTCTTTTTCAAATAAAGTCAGGTATTGATTTAATGAAAATATATATTCTGATATACAAGGTGGCCAACTTTTCCAATATGGATGAAGATGATATCGAGTTGGAACCAGAAAGAAATTCAAGAAATTGGGAAGAAATCATTCCAGAAGTCCAGCGGCGAAGAATAGAAGAGGAGGAAAGACAAAAAGAGCTTGAAGAAATATACATGCTCCCAAGGATGAGAAACTGTGCAAAACAGGTGTCTCTTGGTTCTGACTGACTTGTACTTTCATGTTGCTGTTGGTTTAGTTTGTTTGTTCAGGGTGGTTGTTGGGTTTTGGGTTGGGGTTTTTTTTCTCCTTTTCTCAACACATGTTTTTGACAGGCTAGGTAAAACTACGTATGTTTGTTCACCACGTAGCTTTGAACTACTTATTCTGAAATTCCAGATCAGCTTTAATGGAAGTGAAGGGAGGCGCAGTAGAAGCAGAAGATACTCTGGATCTGATAGTGACTCCATCTCAGAAAGAAAACGGCCAAAAAAACGTGGAAGACCACGAACTATTCCTCGAGAAAATATTAAAGGATTTAGTGATGCAGAGATCAGGCGGTAAGATACAGGGGGGACATGCATGTTTAAAGAGGCAAGACAAATTTTTATTATTATTATTTATTATTATTGAGCTTGAAAGTACAGAAGGCAGTTTATTTTTCCTGAATTTATTTGAATTTTCTTTATTCTAGTTATTTAATTTTTTACCTTGTACTTTGTAGTGCTGACGTAGTGAACTCTCATGGCAAGAATTTGAACCCATTTTAATGAGGGATAAAATTAGATTTGAAAAATATTCTTGATTGTTTTAAATTTGTTAATTCCTGCAACTCATGAAGACAGTGATTTTAAAAATCAGTTGTTAAAATGGGTGAGCTTTTCTTTTAACATACAAGCAAAATAATCTGCTTCCCATCATTTTATCTAAAAACTGCAGTGCTGAAAGAATATGTAAGTCATTTTGGTGACAACTACAAGAATTTGAGCGGATTTTGTCTTTTTAAACTTCTTGACACTGAATTGAATTAATGTGGTATTATGTTTTTTACGCTACTTTGCTTCTGAAATTTACGCATGTTTCTCTAAAATGCTGTAAATCTTTCAAAATATTTTTGGTTAGAGAAATAACATTAAAGATCCTTTTTGCCTTTCCATTTCATCTAATACGACAGCAAATCGGTACTTTTTTCAAGGCTATTCTTGTGCTTGCAGTAGAAATTTAGGGCCTTGACTGTTGAGGAAATGTTCTTTTTTTTTAAATTTTTTTTTTTTCTTTTTTTTTTTTTCTATCCTGGGTATCTCCAGTTTCTTTCAATCACACATGCTTACAGAGAGTATCATCCATGTCATATTTTCTGAAATCTTTAAATCACCTGCTGCAAATTGCTCCTTTTACTATATAATGACTACATCATGTCTGAAATCTGTTTACTGTAAATCCACGTTAAATTTTTATGATTAGACACATCCAGCTGCTGAATCTTCTGTCTTGTGAAATTAATAAAGCAATTTCTGAAATAAATTGTACCTTCTATTGTTTATTTACATCAGTTCTTAAACCCATAAAACTGACTTTGGGTTATCTGGATACACTAAGCTGCCCTACTCTCTCTACTTTTTTATTCTTTTTTTTTCCCCTCATTGTCTATATAGCATTATACTAAGATTAATAATTTTATTAGGACAATTTTAAAACCAGTGTAGTTAGTTAAGCATACATTTAAATGGCAAAATTATTTTCTGTTACTAGGTTTATCAAGAGTTACAAGAAATTTGGTGGCCCTCTTGAAAGGTAAACTTGTTTGATTATTATTTGTGTGAAAACTTGGAACCTTGTTTTCATAAAAATTAGAACAATATGCCAAGAAGTCTTAGGTTGAAGAGAAAATACGGTTTTTAGTCTTTTACCTTTACTATAACATGACTTTAATATCTTTCCTTTCTTCATGTACAGTATTTGTGCAAACAACCACACAACAAACCTTTCAATTTGCAGGACTACTTTCTTTCTTTCTTTACACCTTGCCTGCTGTCTTGTTTATTCTTCATTGGTGGTAGTCATTCAGTGTCTTGTTTTGTAGCCTGTTGAAAACCTATCAGTTTATCCACTGTGACTGTCAAAGTTAGTTTTGCATTTTCCTTACTGTCAGTTCTTATTTTTAAGCTTTCTTTATTCCATATTTTAAGAAAAACTTCCCATCCTTATTTTCCTTAAAAATATTTGTAGTCCATATGAACATATTACATATAATTGTTCCTTTTATTTTTTTAGAGATGTACAGTAATGTACCTCAAAACTGTAGGGTCCTTTACAGTTCTTGTTGTATTGTACTCTGATACCTGAATCACTTTTTTTTCTTGGATCAAAATTGTACACAGCATAGCAAGTGCAGGTGACTGATAACTTGCATGATGATTCCTCTAGTTTCGAAGTCTGAAGGAGTCATTCACAATTACTAAAGTTTCAGAGCTATAAAAATATGTATTTGTTTTATTACAGGTTAGATGCTGTAGCTAGAGATGCTGAGCTAGTTGATAAATCAGAGACAGATCTTAGACGTTTGGGAGAGCTTGTACATAATGGATGCATTAAAGCTTTAAAGGACAATTCATCTGGACAAGAAAGAGCAGGTACAATGTATTCAGGGGGCTTGGGCAGCAATAAAAAAATGTCTAAGAAGTCTGAAATATTCTTGCACTCTGATCATGACATAAAAAAGTTTTGGGGGAAATAAAAAAAAATATTGGCACGCAGAGTGATTTTTAAAAAGGGCTATAGCCAGATGACTTTTTATTTTCCCTTTTCTGTGCGTGAATTGTTGTCAGAGAATGCAGTATGTTTTTGCTTTACTGTAAAGTTCAAAAGTAATCTGTTACTATCTGGATTAATAATATCTGGATTTGATTCTGGAGCTTAATTAAGCATTTTGTTAAGAAAAAGTCATTTGGTATAACTGAAAGTTTGCTGCTATAGCAGCAATCTGACTTGTTTTCTTTACATTTTTCTGTGTGATATTCATGAAGGTAAATATATTAATAGCTTTGTCATTTATTTTAAGGAGGTAGACTTGGGAAAGTTAAAGGCCCAACATTCCGAATCTCAGGAGTGCAGGTGAACGCAAAGCTAGTCATCTCTCATGAAGAAGAGTTGGCACCATTGCACAAATCCATTCCTTCAGATCCAGAAGAAAGAAAAAGGTATTGATTTTTTTTTTTTAAAGGAAGTAGTAATGTAGAAAATTTTTCAAGTTTTATTAGCTTTTTTCAGACAACTTTGACTCAAAGCACACTATGACAGCATTGTCTCTCTATTCCTTGTAAGGACTGGCAGCAGTAACTTCTTCCACATCTGTTCTTCTTTCTTCCCTTGCCACAGAAGCCAATATCAGCTTTGGCTTCTCAATTATATTCACTGGGGACTGCATTCAGTTACTAATAATAACCAGGACTAGAATTCAGAGTTGCCAAGGAGCTGCTGTAGGTGTTGTCTCTGCTTGAGGTGAAAGCAGTATCTGTCAAAGCACAGCAGTAGTTGTTTCTACCCTCTGAACTTTTTACCTTGTCACCTTGTGTATCGCAATCCCTAAACTATCTACTTAGTTAGCAGTTACACTTGGATCATGATTTATGCTTTTATTCGTGGTTAGCCAACTCTGTGACATACCTCATGGCCACAGACAGTGTTGTTCATGTTTTAGTCTTGATCTGCTTTAAAACACATTTCAGTGCTGATTTCAATAAATATTTTTTAGAAATGTTAAGAAAATGTAATGATAAATATTTGGATTCATTTCCTAAATATACCAGCATCTCAGCAAAGAAAATAAATCTAGTCACATCACTTTTAGTATGTTCCCTTCCCCCATGCTAAGCTTCAGAAGTAAAAATCCCTTATTTATCTTTCTAATTTATTTCTGCCAGATATGTCATCCCATGCCACACCAAGGCTGCTCATTTTGATATAGATTGGGGTAAGGAAGATGATTCCAATCTGTTAATAGGCATCTATGAATATGGTTATGGCAGCTGGGAAATGATAAAAATGGATCCTGATCTTAGTTTGACACAGAAGGTATGTCATCTACAACATTTCATCAAGGACTCTTTTTGTTTAGGTAATAATGCTACTAAGAACAGTTACTGAAAGAGCTTATTTTATGATAACTGAAATTGAAGAGACATTATACGTCAGTTGTACGTCTTTGTATCTTTGTGTAGGTCTTGTGTATTCAGTTGAAGTATGCCTTCTTGCAGTCAATTATGTTGCTGTATTTCAGAGTAGTTGGACCTCTGTCATTTGACTTTTTCTTTTCAGTCTTTTCCTTTTCTATTTCCGATGTTCTAGTTTTGACCATTTTGTGTTCTTGAACTTTTGGAAAAGAGGTTTTTCTAGAGATTTGATTCGGTTTCCCCATCCCCACTTAATTCCCAGGTTCTTCAGTTGAAGCTGTCTTTCACTCACAGCATGAGAATAGCTGTACTAGAATTAGTGCAATAGCTCCTTAGCAATAGTGAGCAACAGGTGTTGAGGGAAAGACTGGGGTGAAGTAAACTTTGTGACAGTGCCAACAACCTATAGTTTTGGGATTTGGGGATCCAGGGTTGTGTCCAAATTTGTTTAATAATGATTCCTACTCCTGCTTTCCATTAATTTCCCTGTGTTTTGAAACCACCCATTTATATTTTTGGCATCTGCAGTACCCTGTAGTGAGTTCTGCATTTAGAAGATGAATGACGCAGAGCCAGGAGTTGTGTGTATGACAGAACTCCTCTACTAGAGGAGCTCAGAGTTTCTTAGATAAACTGTCAGAGTGGAAACAGAACTCTGAAGCTAGTTTCTTGAGTTTTCTTTAAACTGTGAGGCATTTCCAAGACTGCATTGGCTGCATGATTGGAGACAAATGAAAACATTTAAGAAATTTTCCATTGCTTCAAGCATGCTGGCTTATTGGCTAGGTATAGTTGAAGTGGATTGTTTTCCACCACCTTCTACACAGCTGTTTCTGTTCTGTGTGCTCCAGGCTAGCATCTTCCAAACTTGATGATACATACTTACAGCTGTGATACTACCATTGTTCTCCTCAGATTTTGCCTGATGATCCAGATAAGAAACCCCAGGCGAAGCAGTTACAGACCCGTGCAGACTACCTCATTAAATTACTGAATAAAGACCTTGCAAGGAAGGAAGCACAAAGGCTTGCTGGTGCAGTAAGTAAAATTTGGCATTCATTAGTGAGCTATAACTACACTTATGTGCATGTCAGCTGATCCTTTCTTTCTCTTTTTTTAGTTTTGCTCTTTCTATTCATGTAGTATTACTCTGTATTGCTAATCATATTACACAAGACTGACTCAAGAAACAAATGGCGAATTTCACATTTTATTATTCTCTTATTATTTGGGTATATTCCCTACTGTTGTGCTATGCTCTGTCTACAGTCCTGAGAAAAGTGGTGGTCATTAGTGGCAATAAATAAAATAAAATTAACCCTCTATTTGATGTAAAAAAAGAGAAGTCTTTTTTTGCAACTGTGGTGCAAAGATGCTTGTCAGTTGACATAATGAGAGACCAATTTGCATTCAGGGCAGTTCAAAGAGGAGGAAAACAAGAACTAAGAAGAATAAGGTGATAAAGGCAGCAAAAATAAAAGAAGAAATAAAAAGTGATTCTTCACCACAACCCTCAGAAAAATCTGATGAAGATGATGAGGAGGATAACAAGGTAAATATCTTTCATATGGTAAAGAAGGCTATTCAGTTCTTTCTATTAGTATTGATTTCTATTTTATCTTCTGCTGACTTAATAAAATTGAACCACCTGAATGTCATCCTTTTCCTGTGGCCAGTACAGTTGATGTTGCATGAGTACAACACATGGAAGACTGTATCTATTTTAATCTAATGATAAGCCAGTAGCTGAGGAATTATGAGTAGTTTTCCAAAATGTATTATAAAAAAATGTTGTGGTCTAATTACAAGTGGTATTTTTCAGTTTCAGCATTCTTTAAAGACTTCAGCATTGTATCTGCTAGAAATGCAAGCCTAATGTAATACACAATTATAAAACTAGTGTTTCTGGCTAATGCATAATTACGACCGACAGTGATTCTTGAGGTAAAGTTTTTTTATTCAGGCTCAGGAAAAAAAGCATCAAGCTCAATCAAGCAGCATGATAAAATGGTGTTTCAAGACTTGCCTGGAAAGGTCCTGTATGTGGCATGGCTTTCATTATCCAAAAAGACTATTTAACTGACAATTTAACCTTGTTGTGTTCTGTTACTTCTGATGTGTTCCTTTAGACCTCTGCTTTTGTTGGCTCTTTTTGTTTCTAACATTTATCACACAACAGAAACCACTAGAGATAAAAATTTAAATAAAGTTTAGGGTCATGTCACACCCATTTTTATGACTTTGAAAGTAGCTGAAATAGATCAGTGCAAATCTATATGTATCATTAAAATATTACTTGGTTTAAAATAAACTAAATTAAAGTATCTTACGTAACTATTTTAAATTATTACAAACCATTGTAATTGTCAGCTCACTCTAGAAGAAAAAATACTTATGCGAATACATAGTTAAAACTGAGTCACCCTTAAAAGAACCATGATACACTTATAAAAATAGTTGTTTTTAACTAAAGCATTCCTGTATGTATTTAAATTGTACTATGAATAATAAAATGTAAAGCCAGGAAAAAAAATAAAAAACTTTGAAGGTAGACTGGCTTATTTTTATAAATACAGTAATTTGTCTGGAATGTAAGACTAAGAACTGCAAGTGTCATCAGTGAAAGTGTTCCCAGTAAATTAACATGGCCCAATGAATCCTAAAACTAAGCAAATTAAGTGTTCAGACTACTTAAAAAATGAGTGTTAAGACTTCATCTCCACTCAGAACACACTGCCAGTCAGTTCATTGATTTATTGTGTTTTGGGAAAGTGCCTAGAATGCTGTCTGGGTTTTTTTATATGTAATAATAGATATTCGTCACTAATACTTTTGGACACAGACTAACAATCACACTTCTGAAAATTGACTATATACAAAAATGGGCTTTAACCACCTAAATGGTAGGCTTTAGCTATTTTTTTATCATACTATGTGGAATATTTAAAACTTGCCTGTTTAACTGCTAGAATATTCAGGAAACTCTTGAAGTCATTGGATTTTTGCTTGGAAGTTTCCATGATACCTAAATACTGAAGTCCTGGTTGGGCTAATTACTTGATACCTCATCTAAGTAACTTGCTCATATTCATGTATTAAGCATTCTTTCATCTATTTTTCTGCAATGGATTCTATATGTGCCTTTCCACAATGTACTTCAAATCAATTCAAAGACGATAATAATACTTGTGCCTGTATGTAATACTTTTGTTACTTATAGTATTTTTCTTTGTCTGAAAGTATTTCAGTTTCTATCTCAGACCATCCAAGTGAATATTATAAAGACCAGTGGAGTGGTATTTTGTTCACCTTATAATAATTAAATGGGTCCCTATCAGACAATCTGTAACTAAGAATGCCTCTGGAATAGAGAAAGTTGGGACTTTGTTACCTTCTCCTGTGAATGTTTTAATATGGGATTGGTAAAAAGTTACCTGGACAAAGCTAACTTAACCAGAGTTTTTCTAACATCCCCATCACAGTGTCCTGACCAATCAGCTCAGTTTTGCAAGACTTACTTCCTTATAGTTTTTAGCTCTTCAGAGCCTAACTCCCTTTTAGAGGGACAGAATTCTAAGTTAATTCTAAGTTAAAATGGACATAATTTCTCACCACCACTACCACTTTTGTCACATCAAGGAAGTGAGTGAGTAGTTCTGATCTTTCTTTACAACTGCATTCAGTTCTATTTGACAGGTGTTAAGTCTACGTCCAAAAAAAAAAAAATGCACAGATAAAAAGTATGTTTTAATCTGATGGTTACAAAACTTGTATAGATAGGAACTCAGTTTGATGTGACATCTATGCTTGCGTATTGCAGGATGAGATTGTTTCAGTGAAACATCCACATAAAAAAATTAAAGCAGAAAAAGAAAATGAAGAAAAGCCTGAGCCAGATATTGGTATAAAGAAGGAAGCTGAAGAAAAAAGAGAGACAAAAGAAAAGGAAAATAAGAGGGATTTGAAAAGGGAGAAAAAAGAAAAAGAGGATAAGAAAGAATTAAAAGAAAAAGATATTAAAGAAAAGAGAGAAAACAAAGTAAAAGAATCCACACAGAAAGAAAAAGAAGTGAAGGAAGAGAAGGTAACTAGGTTTACTTATCTTACATAGCAATAGAAAAGGCCACTAGGTTTTTGTGAATGATTTTGAGATGAAAAGGTATTTTGGAGCTGATCAGTTTTCATTTCACTGAAGTCTTTACGTAATTTGAGCTTTTATTTTTACTAACTGAAACCATGAGGACAGGCATATCAAATGGGAAATTAAGTCTTCAATGATACGTATCTTAGTTGGATTGAAAGTACAAGTCTATGCAAAAAATTCCTTTATTCCTTTTCCATTCTCCTTTTCCATCCCACAGAGAAAGTAAAATGTAGTGTCATTGTATGTCAGCAGAGTGTTTTATTATTGAAGAGAATGTGGTAGTTACAGGGTTGTCACATATTATAGGGTAATCCAGAGCCAAAATAAAGTTTACTTAAATATTTTTGTATCTTGTTCTTAGGTAAATGAAATCAAACCTGATAATAAAGAAAAAACTAAAAAAATTCCATTGCTGGATACTCCAGTTCATATTACTGCAACTAGTGAACCAGTTCCTATATTGGAAGAATCTGAAGAACTGGATCAGAAAACTTTTAGTGTGGTAAGTCCATTTTTGATAAGTTAGTGTTTATACTTGATAGTCTAAATGAGGACAATTCCTGATGTTCTTGATTCTGTTACTGGGCACAGTAACACAGGTGACCTTGTGCTAGTAAAGTCTCAGAATCAATGGATGTTACTGACACAATACTAAAGTAATTTTTGTCTTCATTCCAACAGTTTTATTTTGTTTACTGTATTTCTGGAGATAGTAGGAAAACTTACCCAGTGGTCTGTGTGTTGAATAGATTTAGAATATACATTATGAAGAGATATCCTCAAGAATAACTTGCGTATCCTGCTTCTTAAAGAGCAGACATGAATGAACTTCAGTTGCAGTTCTGAAGACTTCTGGCTTCACCTTATCATACATGCCTTTATTCTTTGTAAGATAACAAGAGAAATTAAGTTTCAGCACTTTCATCCTGAAGTATTGCAGACTTAAATTGGATTGTACAGGAAGAAACAAATGCTAAAGCCCTTAGAAATACCTTGCTGGAGTAATTTCTCTCACACCAGACGAATATAGTTTAATCACTACTTCTGACTAAGAACAGAATCAATATTAGAGGAGAAAAGGTACATACACACAATTTATGTAAAGTTTTATAGGTAGCTGGGGCCTTTGGAAAGGTATCAGTGAGGTACTTTGAGCAGCTACTCTCCTGTGGGTATTTTGTCATTCATATTTAAAGAGTTTTTTGTTTCTCTCAGCCAAGTTTATTGGGGCTGCTGTGTGTGCTGGCTGTGACATGCAACATTCTCTTGAGTATGGTAGTGACTGGTCTATGTATGGTTTTATTGTAAATATTCCATATAACTTGCATGTGATTTCCAGGATCAGCCTCAAGTAATTCAGATGTGAATCACTGAGAATTTGTGGAGCTAAGTGACAGAAAAGTCACTTGATTTCCATGTACAGTTACATTTTTATGATGACTTCTATACTTAGGCAGTGCACTCTATAAGCCGTCTTTTAAAGTCTACTTTAAGCTGCGGCTAGCCAATACGTAATGCAGCTGCTTAATTATGTAGAGGCATGAGCTGGTAATTGAACAGCTTCCCTGATTTTTCTGAGTTGTCCTTAGATGCTTACATTGTAATGGTTATATTCCATTTCATTCCATTCCAAATGTGTTTGGCTTTAAATTTTTTTTCACTTTTTTTTTTCCCCCTTGTTAATTTACAGACTTCCTCTTGTTCTTACTGGGAGTAATTCTAGGTTGGGTGTGTGTATAGAACAACTTTTTTTTTTTTCTAGGCTTTTTGTTCTGGAATGCATGTTTAACATTATGCCATGGTCAGATGCAGTCTAGTTAGCATATTTAACTACATTTTCAAATGGAAATTACTACTGTGGGTTGTTTGAGCTTAACTAATTTGGCTCTTTGTGAGAAGGAGAATAATGCATTTCATCTGTTTACCATGACATTGCAGTTTGATGGTATTCCTAAGCAAGTATCTGTAATCTAAATCATGCTGACTGTTTTTTATCTGGATTTATTATTGAAACGTGATTCAAAGTGTAAAAATTTAAGAATGCACATATGACATATGTGTTGCCATCACTGTTGTTACTAATTTAGGCATACCCAAATTAGCTTTACTCTAGATAGCTCAAGTTCTGCTAGTGTCTGCGTAGGACTGAGGGGTTAAAAACTGCTCAGAGAAGCAATATTGATCCTCTGTTGAATGCTGGTTTTAATTGTTACAGAAAGTATCTTTTGAAATGTACTGAACAATCTCATATTTAATTTTTACAATGAGTTTGTATAAATTTCAAGGTGCAAAAAAGTATGTTTTGTTCTATATGCTTGTGCTGAAAGCTGTAACTATGATTGTAATTGTAATTTACAAAATTACCCAGTTGCAATGAGTCCTTTCCCTCAGAAAATCCCTTATATTAAATTAGTGCTTTCTTAAATCCTTGATATCTATATTACACAATCTAATACTTTCATAGAGGAATAAATTTCCAACTGGGTTTAAAATACAACTTTTTCCAAAGGAAACCTGTAAAACATTTTTAAGAGCTGTTAGCAACCCTTGTGTTTCATTTGGCTTGTAACAATACTGTCTTTGCCTGTATATGTGTGTATATATATTGCGCGCTCTCTCTCTCAGTAAATGGTGGATCATGTTTTAGAATTCTTTTTTTTTTTAATTTGAATACATTTCTTCTTTCTGTTTTACAGTGCAAAGAAAGAATGAGGCCTGTCAAAGCCGCATTGAAACAGCTGGATCGACCAGAGAAGGGCCTTTCTGAAAGAGAGCAGCTGGAACATACTAGACAGTGTCTAATCAAAATTGGGGATCACATTACTGAATGCCTAAAGGAGTACACAAATCCTGAACAAATTAAACAGTGGAGAAAGTAAGTTACTCTCCTTTTTCATACTGAATAGCAGAGCATTTGATCCAGTAGGTCATCTCACTTCTTACAACTGAAAGAAAACACTAGATAACTTGTTATGTAGACTGTGTTTAATGGAAAAGCATTCTTACTTTTAAGGATCTGGTTTTTTTCAACTCTGATGTGGTTTCTTTGTTGTTGTTTTGGGGTTTTTTTAATTCCTGCTAAAAATAGGCAATTATAAATTTGTGCTGAACTTTGTATGACTTTTAGTTGCAGAATTCTTTATTCTTTTTAAAATATACTCTGAAATTAAATCACATATTACATATTAACTATGACTTGATAAAAGTATTTGTCATAACATACTCAGATGTATTTGAAAAATGAAAGAAGAATTTGCATTTTTATGAGCTGACAAAAAAAATCAAGAAAAATTGTTAGTTTGTAAACTTCTTATATTTCATTGTTAAGTTCCTACTGCAATTTGAGTTACCTTTACTGGAATGTGCATTTTAATATTTTATGGTTGAAAATACATCCTGCACTTCCATATACAAAGTGTTCTATTTTCTTGAAGACTTCAGTTAGTGTAGCATGCTTCTGCTGTTTTTACTTGCTTTGCTGCAAAATATTAAGGTGATCTGAGATACAAAAACAAGATCCATGTCTTATATTTTGGTAAATGCTTTATTTCTTTAAGAGGAAATGCATAACAGAACTATTATTCATAATAATGCTACAATATTATAGTAGATTATTAAAATGTATTTCAGCTATCTTTGATAAGAGTAAGTGTAGTTAAGCTACTTAGCTTATATAAAGCTAAACAGGTGTCATTAGGCACACCATTGACTGATTGTCTACTTCTGCAAACTTCTAGGCCAAAACTATGTTTAAATAATAATGATTAAAAAATCACAGTGAAGAAGCAGACTGTTGCTTCCTGAGGCTGCACGCTTCAGATACTTCCTAACACTAGTATTCTGTAGTCTTTTTTAAGCATTCCACCTGTAGATTTGACTAAAAGAATTCTTTAGATCTGTTACCTGTGATCATACAAGCAAATGTTTTTTTCAGGGTTTTGGCATCTTGACAGCAAAAGACTTTGATTGTTCTTCTTTCATTCCTTCAAGCACAGATTAGGCACAAATTTATTGTCATGCCACTTCCATCCTCTTTCACAGTTCTCGTTTGATTTCAAAAGTTTTGACACGGCTTTGGAATTCCATGTAAAAATAATCTCTCGCTGGTATTTTCATGAAATAAGGCTTGTAGGCCAAATGTCTTACACTGTAAGGGATTTCAAGGTTCTTTTATTTTACTTACCACTCAGTAAATAAAAATTTAAGTAAATACTCAAAATCTAAACAAACTTCCAGAAGACATACCTAAACTGATTTACATTTTAAAGCATTTTCACAAATCATTCTGTTAACACAATTGTTATTAGTACTGCTTTCCATGCACTTTGCACTCTGAAGTACTTACAATAAATATTGCAAAGTGACAAATTGTTAAAGGAATTAATCTTTCAAATGTTTGGAATACAGCTAGGTAATGTTTGCTGTGCAGCTAGGCAATACTGTAAATTTTATCATGTTTCTGGTTTACTGAAGTACTGTTCAAATAAATTCAGTTAAATTCGTGTTCTGTTCATAATACAAGAAAAACAAATGTATAGAAGAACTATAACTTCTCTCTTCTTCTTCCTCAGAAATTTGTGGATTTTTGTCTCTAAGTTTACAGAATTTGATGCCAGAAAGCTGCACAAACTGTATAAACATGCAATCAAAAAACGCCAAGAGTCTCAGGTAATGTTTTCAGACCCTTTCTAAATACACAAATATGTATGTTAAGTATTATAAAACTTTTATTAGATTTAAAGACTTGTAAGGAATACTTCGATAAATACACTTCAAGTAGCATTTTGGTTTTAGTAGTCTCTTTTGTTAGGATATTTTTCTAATAAATTCAGATGAACTTTGGGATTTAGCATGAGTTTTTGTACTTGTCTCTTTTAGCAACACAGTGACCAGAATGTTAGCAGCAATGTGAATACACATGTAATTAGAAATCCAGGTAAGAAACCTTGAGTATATTCTTGTACTATATCTCTTAGTTTTCATGTTTGTTTCATTTCACATCTCCTGGAATTTTCTCCCTCATTGCTAAATATCAGAGTTAGGCTATTAGCAAAACTTTACTGATGCAATCCAGCTGAGTGCAGACTGAACCTGGTACTTATGGGTAGCAAGTTATTTGACCATCCTTTAAATATATTTGGAAGCGATTTTTGTGTTTAATTTTGGGGAGGGAGAGAGCTCTACTCAAAACCTGTAAATTTCTTGGAAATTCTGTGCCCATTTGTAGCTGTTGTAATGTCACTACCATGTTAGAAGGCAAGCTATTCCTTGAACTCATAGTTTGTAATTAGTTACATGGGCTGTCTTTTTTTGTTGACAGCAACACTGATTTTTCTATGCTCCTTCACCTGCCTTCTTATAATACTTGCTTTTATCTTGTGTTATGTAACACTTGGATTATATTTTTATGGACTTATTGTATTTTATGAATACAAATGAAAGTCATTTCATTAGCAATATGTACTATTCATGCTAAGGCCATCCCTTAGAGAGGAAGTTGCTACCATTCTGTCTAAAATTACTCTACTAAAGGCATCCTTACTCACTGCTCATTTGGACCACGCTTAGCTTCACAGACCGAATAGAGAGGTTGAAAAGTTCATTTCCGAGTCCTATACATCAACATTCTATCTTGCTTCCCTCTTACTTCTGGGTTTCTTTCAGTTCCTTTGCATTTGTCTTTCAACTACTTAGATCTTGTTTCTGTAAAATTATAACATCACTTTTGTAATGCTTTACAGCTTTACTGCTCTACAGGTAGAAACACTGTTTGAATTAGGTGAAGAAAAGACTGAGACTTCTTTTTAACCTCTTTTATTAAACAGATGTGGAAAGGCTAAAGGAGAACACAAACCACGATGACAGTAGCAGGGACAGTTATTCTTCTGATAGACATTCTTCACAATACCATGATCATCATAAAGACAGGCATCAGGGAGATGCTTACAAGAAAAATGACTCTAGGAAAAGGCCCTATTCAGCCTTCAGCAATGGAAAAGATCACAGAGACTGGGATCACTACAAACAAGACAGCAGGTGAGTTTCTTCAGCAATTTTAAAATCTATTCAGGATTCCGTACCTGTATCTGTAGTATGCTTGTAGCAAGACCAAAAAATCTTTTTTGAGTAATGCAAAACTGCGAATACATCTCTCTAATGCAGTTCTGTTGATTTGACATAATTGTGGTACTTACTGCGTGTTCGGTAACACTAATACAAATAATTTATATTTTTTAGATACTACAGTGATAGTAAACATAGAAAGTTAGATGACTACAGGAGCAGAGACCACAGGTCAAACCTGGAAGGAAGTTTAAAAGACAGCCGGGCTCATTCAGATCACCGTTCCCATTCAGACCACAGGATACATTCAGATCACCGTTCCACTTCAGAGTACAGCCATCATAAATCTTCTAGAGATTATAGGTACCACTCAGACTGGCAAATGGACCACAGAGCTTCGGGTAGTGGCCCAAGGTCACCATTAGATCAGAGGTCTCCTTATGGCTCAAGATCTCCCCTAGGACACAGATCTCCGTTTGAACACTCATCAGATCACAAAAGTACACCTGAACATACATGGAGTAGCCGGAAAACATAACAAAGACTGACATTTTCTGGACCTTCTTTTAGCCATATACAGTAAACTAACACAGTAATTGCCTTACATGACTTGAAAGATACGGACTGGATATTCTATCAGTAGCAGTATTGTTACTTCTTTCCAGGATGCAAGGTCTATTATCCCAACAGAAGAAAAATATTTTTGTATTTAAAGTTTATGCTGCACTGTGCTGCAAATGTTGTGGCACTCTTTTTTAAGAAATGGAAGATGTTTACTTTTACAGGGACCTCAACACTGCCCCTTTCAGACTGGATCTTACTATAAAACTCTTCATGTCAAAGTGGTTTTAGGCTGAACACATTTTAAATTATGTTTGTAAATGAACTTTTAAACACTGACCTGTGCTCGTATTTCAGGAAGGAATGAGGAGTTTATTTTCTTTTGTTTCTTAGTAAAGAACTCTCAAGGACTTTGTTCACTTTCCAAAGCTACTTGTTTACATTGTACACTGCGACCACCTTGCCACTTTTCATCACAAGCTTGAATATTTAAATTCTGTACCTATAACTGTAAAATAGCCAGGATTTCTCCTGTTTGTGATCAGTTATAATGCCTTTTTACAAAACAAACAAACAAAAAAATACTAATAAAAAACAAAACACACAAACAAATGGCTGTAAATTATTGTAAATTAATTAAATGAGCTTTTTTCCCTCTCAGGCTTTTTCTGACTGTTCCTTTCCCCACCAACTCAGGCCTTCTTGTCACAAGTATGAAAACAAAATCAGTGTACTTACATGTTTTAATAAAATATCTTGATGGAATCACTGTTCAGAATGTAAAAATGGGGAAAGGGCACATTTTATTCCATTTAGTGCTCCTTTTTTATTGGATACTTTAGGTAACATGTTTTGGTTTTTGGGGGGTGTTTTTGGTTGTTGGGTTTGGTTTTGGTTCTTTTTTTTTTCCCTATTAAACTGTCAGTATCGTGATTGTAATTAAATGGTAAGAAATATCCAGTTAAACTGTGCTCTGGAAAGTTTTTCAGGTGCATTGGTTTTAAAGAAGGAGTGTTAAATATCTGAACATTTTCAGAATCCAAATCAGCCAAAATTATTGTAAATCCAGTTGTGTTCCCTCTTCACCATGGGCAATAATGTCAATTGTGCTATGCAGCCAGTTAATATTTTAGAAGATTTGAATTACTTTATTGACAGAATTGTTACAATGCACACCGATTGTACATAGATAACTTCTATCTGACAAATTAAATTTAAACTAAAAGGATATGTGGGCTCTTGTAGTTTTCTGCTGTGTTTTTCTCTACAGCGTTACTTTTTCCTCAAGTTTACCCATAAAAACATAAATTCTTAAGTACTAGATTTTAATTTGCAATGTGATAATTAGGGAGGATTATCTAGCCTGGCATCATGTGGTTGGAGCTGTATCTGTTGCTCCAATTTGTCTTTGCTCTTGAAATGTTGAGCATTTTTTCCAATTGAACAGGTTTATATGAAAGCATTAATATAGAGCCGAAACTTGTCTACAGAGGATCTGTTAAGATCTCACTTTAGGCATAGTTGCTGCATATTAAGTTTTAAGTTTATTTAATGTGGGCTGGGACTCAATTAATGGTGCTTTATTTCTTATCTCTTCATCTGCCCAAGATCTGGAGGGGTTTGAGTTGTTCTGCTTTTTGAGCTTAATTGATGAAGCAGTTTTTAGGCAGTGGAGTGGTGTCTGATAAAGTTGTGCGTGTGCGCCATGTATCTTCCATGTCCAATGGTGAAAATCTAGAATTTGTAGCATCTCCAGCCACTGACTGATTCTTACTGCTTGGGTAGTGCATAGATCCATCAATAGAGAGAGCCTAGAGAGAGCAGTCCCGCTAAGCCTAGTTCACCATCTGTGCAGCTATGTTACAGCACTGGGGCTGAGCTAACATGACATGGTTAGTCTGCATCCATTTATGCTAAAGGTATCTTGGGTCTCTCTGAAATAAGAAAGACACAAAATACTTCCCTGGTGGCTGTGATAATTAGGATCTTTGGCAATTAATCTACTCAGGCTGTGTTAACTTTTATTCAATCATATTTACAGATTTACAAGTCAAGTTTGCAACAGTTTCCCCTCTGGTTTCCATTAAGTCTTAAGTATGAAATTTGATGGGGAAAATAACCTCCATTGCTTATGAGGCTGAGTGTTATCATGTATCTTACAATTTAGAAGAATCCCGTATCCTCTGCAAATAAGCAATTTATAGTTCATTTTCCATGCATGCAGATTTGATCCTCCTTTTGTTCCTTTGTAATGAAAAGCCATCAAGAAGTGTGTCCATATCTGAAGCATCCATCAGATACTAATGTTGCCTGTCTGTAAGAGGTTTAGGAAGTAAGAATTCTGGGGGCTGCAAGAGAACTCCTCATACAGTTGATGATAAAGATTTGGGTGTTGAATGTACCATGCCTGGAAGTCTTAAGGTTTTTCATCTTAATCCTGTGACATACTTCTAGTCCACCATTCCCAGTGCTACCTAGAAAGAGTAGATTGTTGGTCAGTCTGAAAAAGGACATTAAAAAATGTATTGCTGTTACTAATATTAAGGATGGAGAAATGCATGCTCTGACTTGTTGCCATTAATTCATCGGCTGCTGTGCTGGTGTCATAATCTACCTGCTCACAGTTGCTCTGTGCCTTCTCCATTTTGATCTTCAGTGCAGATGTCCTGGGTGTTATGAGCAGCACTCAGACAGCTTTTGGCTTCTGAGAGCCTTTTGCTGCTATTGAGAACAGGACCTGCAAATATTCGAGCACCAACCACAAAAGGATGGCAGTTTCAGCAAAAGCATGATGCTCCTATACAAGAAGTGTGCCCCAGCCACCCTTTGAGAGATGGACAGCACAGCGACCCAGAGGTCTGACTCCTTAGGCCAAATACCTTTGATGCCTGTCCTCCTTCTTTTTGGAGCTCAGTTGGCTTGTTTTGTCTCTATATGATGCTCTGACATCAACAAATGGATCTTGTCACCTCCACAGCCCTTACTGTTTAGCTGCAGGTTTCCCACTTAAAGCGTAAAGTGCCAGTGAAATACTCTCACAGCAATGTATTTTAAGCTGTTTCAATTTCCAGTGTTAAACTTAGTGTTGTGTTCAGTGACAACAACCTTTTTTTGGTAGGAAATTACCTCACTATCACTTGGGAAGGTGAGAAAGACTGAAGACACTAAAGGCAATCATCCCGATACAGCTTTTCTTCCTGATGAGACATTTTATTGCAAGTCTCTCCATGATCAAGTTTTATTTGACAGAAAATCAATTAAATCCTCACTTCTTTTTGTGTACTATGGCTGAAATGAGGTGCTCTCATTTTCACCTTTGCAGAAATAAATGTAGACAATCTCTTGCTTCTATTGGAGAGTAGTAATGGCTATTAAAATAGGTAACACCTGGTATGAGTCATCATCCACTTGTACTGATGAAGGTTGGGACAGAGATGTAGTGCTGTCACTTGTATTGTCATTCTTCCAACAAGCTACTATGGGTGCACCTGAAGTCTAAGCTTTGTTCTTAAAACTTTATGCTGAAGCTTTTATGCTCCAGAAGCGCTAGCCAAGACATACGATTGTGTGAGACACTGCTAGGAGCAGAAAGAAGAATGGAATGCAGTGTTTGTTTCTTATCCTTCAAATTTTTCTCTGTAGTCCAATTATTAAGATAAAAGTCAAGAAAAAAAGAGCAATGGGGAGCATATTCTGATCCACCCATCCTTACACTTCTGCTATGTATGGGGTCAGTGAAAGTTCTTCCTTTGGCTATGGCCAATGCTAAAACAAAGAACGTTTCTAGCATGTATTTTCCAACTCCCTAACCCTACCAATTTATCAGTAAGTACCTTATTTTTTTATTTTCAAAACTTTTAACGTGAAAATTGCTTTGGGTTAAATAATGGCGTTTAATGATGATTGATAATTTGCATTAAAAAAAGTAAGAATTGCCATTTTCCTGTTGAAAATAACTATTTCTAGACCTAACGTACAAAGAAGATAATTCTGCTTTTTTAATTATTTGTAGCATTTTCATAAACCTATTGTGGAAGCTGCTTGCTTTGTTTTACACTCTAAAGCTGAGTCAGCATTAGGCTTTTAATTTATATCATATCAATATAGTTCCCACTTAAAATATAGCAGCAGAATAATTTTTTAAAAAAAATCTTAGTTATTTATTCATTCATATTCTGCATGATATATGTTGTGGAAAAAATTGACCAGGGGGAGTTTTACAGAAAAGTGGTAAGTCTTGGTCAAGCACGTAATTTTTGGTTTACTGCAAAACTTCATTATTTAATATAGAAAATGTGCGTGCATTTATTGTGGATTATCAAGACTGTATTTCCAATTTGTTTTCTTCCATTGTGTAATATGACTTCATGAATCTTAATAATTCACAGGAAATAAACTGAGCAACAGTCCTTTGAGATACGTAAGTGCTATCTGGATTTTATGAAGAAACTTCAAAGCAATTAATTATAGTTCTGTGTGTAGTCAACACCTGAGTTCTAACTGTAACCCCAAACTACTTAGTCCAAGCTTGATTCATTACAGTACTGTTTTTGTTCTAGTTGTAAGGAAAACTGTAGCCATGTAATGGTCTACAATAAAATGTATGAATTATATGCAAGGTAGCTGCTCTCTGAACCTTGGTTAACTGCTTAATCTTTCTGTAGCTGCTGACCCACAACCTTTGGCCACAGCAAGTAACGCAGCCTCATATGGAAGTTCTGTGCACCTGGACCTCTAGTCCATTATGGGGCTGACATAGAAGGTACCTATTGTGTGCATCATGTATGTATCAATAGTCAGGCAGTGGTGGGCTATTTCACTTATGTTTCCTTATGGAAGCATACGTTATGTCACACAGTTGAATATAAAGAAGATGCTGATCCATTGCCTCCCACTGCATGGCTACAAAGGACCCTGCAGCACTTCGAAAAGGACAGCGGGACACAAACTGCCAGGACAATTCACACATCGCACAGGTCAATCCTGGGCCACATTTGAAGGGCCTCTGGTACGGAAGTCTGCAAGGGTTGGGCCGTTGGCCACATCTGGTTGGCAAACCACAGCATGGGCACATTCTAACTGAGAAAATTAACCCAGCTGTACCAGCGCTATTCTGGAATTGATTTGCAAATTTTTAATACAACATAGTGTCCTTTTGTGTGAGGGTTGTACATGAAAGCCAGTGAAAATGCCCACTGCTGACTAAAGCCACATGAAATTTTTCTGCTCAGGATTTCCTGCCAGAAATGTTAATCCTGAAGTTGAGCAAATTGGTGTAATTGGTGTAACTGTGAGAGCTGCGCATTACCACAGTTGATCCTGTATAGCTGCACCAAGAAAAAGGGCATTGCTGGAAGGATAACTGTGTACGGGGTGTTTGGCTGCACTCTGTTGGGAAGAGGAGTCAGGTGAGGGTGTATTCTTGGACGCCAGCCAAATGATCGCTGGGGAGGTAGTGGTGCCCCAGGGTACTGCCAGCACTGCTGACCCCTACTTTTCAAACATGAAGTGTCTACACCCAGCCTGGTACTGATGCCCCTCATTTTTCCAGCCCAAGTTTCCACCCCACAGCTTCACCCTCCACGAGCAGCCTACCCCAGAGGCAAGGAAGGAAAGCCTTTCTCTCAGCCTTCCCCTCCCCCTCACCATTGCTCTGCTTCTGAATCCATCTTCCCAACTCCGTTCCAGCTTCCTACCAATGCCCTTAACTAAACTTTCCAGTCAGTTTGTTTTCTCCAGGGCCTGCAACTTGGTGCACTCATGCACATAGCCTGCAGCCCCTCTACAGCTGAATTATTTTAAAGCGTGCTGTTTCCATTGCTAGCCAACACCCACCTTTACTCTTGGCTGACTGTTGCAGTTAGCAAAGCTTGTGCGTCCCTGTAAAATCAAAGCTTGAGCTCTCATTTTGGTAAGGATTTTGCTCTTCCCCAAAATCAACCAAGAGTGTTTTCAGAGAATAGAAAGGGAAGACATCCCAGGGGAAAATGTTATCCATGTAACATAACTAGGATTCTGTGAAGCATGTTGTGTCCTTGGGAAATTCATTAAGATGAGTAGTTCCTATCTGACAAGTTCATACAGCTAAGATGGGGGCTTACTGTAATAACTCTAGGCTAAAAATCATGCAGAGGAATGAAGGTGAGACACGGTGAGATATGTTGCAAGTCTGTTCCTAAGCTGTTAACAAGGAGCTGGTAAAACTACTAGAACTGGTAAAACCAGAGCTCTCCAGAGCACAGAGGTTTAACACAGATGCTGCTTAATGTTGCAATAGCCCTGTTTTTGACAGTTCTGCGGACCGTCAGAGCAGTTCAATGGCAGATGAAGTACTACAATCAAAAAGCTGCCATCCCAAGAGAAGCTTCTGTTAAAGTACACTTCATGAGCTTTATTGAAAGTGAGCTGAAAAATACATAATTGTTGAAGACAAAGAAATCACTGACATTTTGAGAGGTTTTAAAATGTAAACTTTTGGTCCTGTTAGAAGGCTTAAATCTAGATCTAGACTGAGTTCATGCACTAAAGCTGACACCCAAAGAACGTATGTGGATGTTATTTATTTGCTAAAAGTAAATATTTTATTTGTCACAGGTTTTTTTAGAAAGCTCAGTTTTAAGTCTCTGAAAATAAACATCTGGAAATCACATCAGAAAATCACATAGCACTGATTCCGCGTAAGAAATGAATCAGAGAGCTTTTATTAGTGCAGTGTTCTAAGACCTCAACTGAGTTTTAACTGCAATTGATTTAGTATTTGCTGAAGTAATTGGAGTATTTGGAAAATAATCATCTCATAACTTAAAATTAGCTACTGGTTTTGGTTTGCAGTAATCCTAGCATTGATAAGTGACTGCCTGTAGTGTGTAGACCAATTAAAATTAACAACTGTTTCTTTAGTATTCCTTTTAATTGCAGAGGAACAAAGAGAATGTCAAAGCTCTGATTTTTGTGAGCATATCAAATCATTCTTTAAGTGAAACTTAATTTATATTAGAAGTTTCTGAGATACTTAAGGATCTATTCTGTGAAACTCTCTATGACTACCAGTATCATAACTAAGTGCTATGTCTTATGAATCTTTGAATTCTGAAATGTAGTTGATGACTGAGCAACACACACCAACCGTGGCACTTAGCATCCATAATAAAACTGTTAGAAGTCCATAGCCTTAAAATGCCTTGTTCTTTTGTCTGGAACCAACTGCTCCATCTTTTTTTGGTACTGTTTGCAAGGGACTTGTTAATATGATAATTAGCATTCTGGTTTAAATTTTTAACTAAATTAGATTTTGGGGGGTTGATGATATTCTTCCTCTAATGAAATCTGCAGATGGATCCTCTATCCAGAACAGAACAGGCAGGAGATCAGTTTTAAAAGATCTTGAACAGTAAATTGTAATTCTACCTCACTGAAGACTATCAAATCTAGAAGGGTAAGGTCTAATCCAGTCTTTTTTTCCTGGCATGAAAGCAAACAGGGCTGGAAAATTACCCTTACCTTCCCAAGATCTTAAGGGTTCACTAAGTCATGTCAAATTCCAAATAAATACATCTAAAGAGTTAGGATCCCGATATCCATTAACCTTACTGCTGGAGGGAAACATGCAGGAAAGGAATACTCTGTGAGCTTTAATGAAAAAGAAAATACACATGAAGCACTGCATTCTCTAGTTTGGTGCTTTAAAACTATTCTTCCCATCAGGTCTATTGTACTGGGACAGGCTCTAGCTAGTGACTGAAGGGAGATGTTGGGAGTGTATGTCCACGAGCTAACAGAACAGATCACCCCGTAGGTCCTACATATTCCAGCACATTCTGCTCAAGTTTTTAAAGTATAAGCTCCCATTCCCCCTGGTACGTTATCCTTGATAGTGCAGCCTTCCCCATTCTGTTTTAATTAAGTGAATTTGTTACAAGATGAGTAGTATTTACTATCAGATGAGAATACAGCCAGCAACTAGAACAAATGAATATGAAATTATCCGGAAGGCGCAGTATGCCCAGTTATTACAGTCTGCAAGCATGTGTGTCTCTTGAAATAGTTACCTTTGTGAAGTTCTAGGATGTAGCCTCAGGCAATCACAGATGACTGCCCTCCTGCAGTTTTAGAATTCTAGAGAAACTCCATAACCATGACTACAAGCAGAAAAAAAAACCCGAACCGTCATTGCTTTGTCACAGAGGCACAATGGGGGAATATGTAAAGTTTAAAGAGTGTGTATTATTTCACATTACAATACTGAAAACAAAGTAGTATGATGTATCTTACGGCATCAGTTTACTTGTAAGTTATCCAATTTGCTTTTAAATTTTTGAATACTGCATCTGTACTTAAGGATCGCTTGTAATTTGGTGGAAAATTATTCTTACTAGGGAGAACAAAACGTTATTTAAGTATAAAATTCAAAACAGACCTTATTATTAGAATCACAACCTATGTTTCCATAATTAGAAAAGAGACATTGTGATTATTAATTTGAAATTTGCTTACATTAACTGTGAGTCAAGTTATTTTTCCATTCATAACCTAAAGGCTTAATATATGGGTTTGTAGTATAATAACATACAGAATAAACAGACAGACTGACAGCCTACCATTTCTTTTGTAAAGTAAGTACACTGTAAACATTCAAAACTGAGGTAAGACTATTTTTAGATGACAGTATAATTGCAAAACAAATCACTTAAAACTTAGGAGATTCCAGAACTAAGTTTACTTGCAGAATCATAATTCAGACCCCTCTATGCAATTCTTATAATGCAATTTTAATGAGACCCAAGCTACTTTTCTTAGCAAAGCCAACTTCATGCGCTGCAGAGAGCACGTGAGAGTACACTGCCGAGAGCGCATGAAGTAAATTCAGTATGTCTTTTCTTTTATCATTACTCAGTGCACAATCACGGAACAAAAACCTAGTCATTTCTTCTCAGGTGCAGTGGTGCACTCAGTTTAGTACTGCAAACACTTTAAAATTTATGCTTTATGAGATGAATTGGTGTTATTCCAGCATAACAAGGGGGACACGAGACACACATCAGTTACTTACATCTTTTGAATATCAAAATACTTTAATGTATTTTATTTTATCTTCACATGCTACAATTTATTCAGTGTTTCTTTATCCATTAATATCTTCTTTCAGCCATCACGACTGACTCACATCTCTTGGCGTAGGATTTTTTCTCCTAGATTGTTCCTGAGCCCTCCAGGAAAGATCTCTGATTTTAGCAGGAAGGCAAGCATGGCTGGTTCCAGCTCGTCCTGTCGGGGCAAGCTGGGAGACGAGAGAAGCTCATTTGCTTGTCTGAAAAATGGCATGTGGGAATTTTGATTACTAAACCAAGTCTTTTCATTGGCTCTTGACTTAAAAATAAAATACTCAGCAGATGTGAGAAACAAGATGAGGAAGCTGAAAGCAGGCATATTGAGGGAGACCTGTTATGCATCAGTTCACAAATGTTGGAAATGAGCTGGGTAGTGATGTGGTCCTGTTTCTCCATGGTAGGAACTCATATGTAATTATCTTCCTCTCTTTTCCACACTTCAGAACTTCAGTGCTAAATTGAATGAAAAATTTAAAGTTCAGCTTCAGTGTTCTAGTGCACCAGTGTTGTTCTGACAAAACTGCATCTTCTGGCATTTTTTTTGAACAGCAGTGCCCATCAGGGTAATGAGTGAGCCTCAGGCTCCTGCCTGTGCCTCTGTGAGGTAGCAAATGTGGAATAGCTGCAATCTTCTCTTGGTTCTCTCTTCCTATCTCTCGTAGAAATGGCAAGTGCTTGAATGTAATCTTAAAACTAAACACATTAGGCAACCTTGTTGGTGTCCCACATACAAATACCCTGGTATTCCCAGGCACCAAAATTACACAGAATAACAGAGTAAGCAAACTTTAGGCTATGTAGCTGGCATACTGTGGAAAGCATTTTCTCAGTGTCGTTAGTTGTGTCACCAAACACTGTGCATGACTACTCCAGTCTATCTTCCATCTGCTTTAGGAGTGTGACAGCAAAATACATCCGTAAGGCATCACATCTTTTGATGTTTGCCAAACACTGAACCTAGCTGCAAGGCAGATACCAGGTTTGGAAGACTGGCCAGGGGATAACTTCCACAAAGACAATGAAAAAAATATGAATTTCAGCCAGCCATGAAAGACATTGCTCCATAGTCATTCATGGGAATGCTAGCACATGGCTGCAGACGTGTGCTCTATGGCAGCCAACAGCACCTGGCTCTCATGGCCTGCCCCTCCATTCATGCTTCCTGGGACATGGGGGAAACAGGGAATTTAGACAGTGTTGTGTGGCCACACACAAAACATCCTCCGCCAGCCAACGTCCTCTCTTTGCCACCCAAATAACAGATTGGTGGATGCTACAGGAAGGTATTCACTCTGTCATAACTCATTCTTCAACTGCAACTTCTTTAAGAATCATAATTACTATGAGGGATGATAAATAGCTATAGCAGCCAAGTCAGCAATTATAACTTTATTTAATAACCATTTGACCACCTAGATTTGGCAGCTTCTACAGAGTCTGAGATTTTGCATAACAGAATATCCATTTAGTCATATGTAAAAGGAAATCTTGTATTGTTAGTGGAAATATTCTTTTGGGGAGCCTAGTGAAGACGAAATGCCTTGATTTTATTTATTTGTTTGGTTGGTTGTTTATTATTTTTCAGATCCTCTTGTCCTAAAATACCTGTTCTCATTTCTGGCTTATTAATTTTGTAACATTGGCTTAAAAGATTTGATTTCCTCCGTGTTCTCAAACTCTTTTGAGCCAGGTGCCTGATATTATTGCTGTGGATGTACAGAGGCTTCCAGAAAATGTGAATTATTTGGCAAACACCCAATGCATCTACAATAGGATTTTAGACTAAGAAGTGGATTTTTGAAGTGCTGGTCCCTTCCACTTGGAGTTACACTGCAGAGCAGTCTCCATCTGCACAGGGCCGGTTAATTTCAGTTGAAGCCAGACACCCCTCAAGCACCCAGGCCATGGGAGCAGAATAAAGCTTGACTGATGTAACCCCTCCTCCCTGAAGGTGTAGGGTGTGGATGTTGGGCCCTCAAACTGTTTTTTTGCTCTGCCAACCCACGCCTACTGCACTGCATGACTTACTAATATAGACGCCCCCCCCTAAGGAAAGCAGTGAAAGAGCACAGAAAAACTGGAAAACTTTTGCACATCCCCCCCACCTGTACTATCCTGGGTAGGGCTCATCAGATTGGTGCTTCCCAACAGATGCAAGGGTGTCCTCTCTGTCCTTTCCATGCCAATTCCAGCACTTTCATGGGTACTCCAGGTCTTCCACACAGGGGTAAAAATTAGCAAACATCTGCTACCTTATCAGCTGGTTTAGGCATTGTTAGCTTTTAGCTTATTGATTAAGAATTTTAATGAGATAGCACAGTACTCTCCATTTGCACCAAATATTCTGTATTGTATTAAAAACAATTGTTCTGTCACTTCAGTAAAAATTATTAGAACAATTTACTGTACTTATTGAATGCAGTTGATTAAGTGGAACGAGCTGAAGGGATGCTAAAGGGTTAACAAGAGACCTTTGTGAAGCCAACTGTAGCTGGAATGTGATAACAGCCCTGAGAAAACAGAACATCCTTGAGGAGCATCCGCCTTTGAGTACTAACATTGTGGTTTAGGTTAAACTTACTAACCATATGAGGTAAAAAACTGTAGATAAGAAACTAACAGTGTAGGGAATGTGCATCATCAGAGTAAACAAGAAGAGATTTGTAGCAAATTGCCTATCTTTGTTGCCGGCCTTGGAAGGCGTGTAGGGGACAAACCGCCTAGCATTTTGTCGATATGAGGACAGCCAGGGATGGGAACCATGAGATACGGAGATAAAGGGGAATGCTTCGAGGATGGGAAGCTGACAGGGGGTGGGGTGTAAAAGCCGAAGTTCACCAAAAGGACAAGGTGAAGAAGAGTGGATGAAGTAAATGACCCCTGAAGACCACCGACCCAAATCACTGAGCATGCACAACTGGGAGGACAATATATAAATCATTCCCAGGAATTAATTTACCTACCCCTACCTTTTCTGAGGAATGTAACAAATATGTTTGTAGAACTTGTATATAAACTATGCAATTAACCCTGTGCGGCACTCACATTAGGAGGAGCGATCCCCTGTGCATCTGGTGCCAAAATAAAGAATTCCTGCTTAATAGTCACCAAGACTTTTGAGTCCTGATTTCGGCTTTTCACGGCTTCAATGCCTGAAAAGACAGGTTCTGGTGGATTATCCTAATTTCTTCTTCATGATTATTTCTTCCCTTCATATAAGTCACCAAGAAACAGCCCTATGGCAGCTACTGTAAATGCTTGCTTGTACATTTCAAATCTCTCAAGCACTTTATTATTTCTAAGACCATTTTTTTAGGTACTAACTGCTCTTTTTTTGTCTTTTAACATCATTTTAGAAAGCAAAAAATACGGAGAGTTATTTATGAATGAGCAGAAAGTACTGACTGAAGTGCAAGATGTTTATTTACTAAGCTCAGCTTAATTTTTTTTTACAATTTCACTTTTTCACTTGGACAAGCTGGAGAGGTGGGGGGCCTGTGTGAACCTCACAAGGTTCAACAAGGCCAAGTGCAAGGTCCTGCACCTGTGTTGGGGTAACCCCCAGTATCAATACAGGCTGGGGGATGAAGGGATTGAGAGCAGCCCTGCTGAGAGGGACTTGGGGGTGCTGGTGGATGAAAAGCTGGACATGAGCCGGCAATGTGCGCTGGCAGCCCAGAAGGCCAACCGTACCCTGGGCTGCATCAGGAGAAGCGTGGCCAGCAGGTGGAGGGAGGTGATTCTGCCCCTCTACTCTGCTCTGGTGAGGCCTCACCTGGAGCCCTGCGTCCAGCTCTGGAGCCCTCAGCACAAGAAGGACATGGAACTGTTGGAGCGGGTCCAGAGGAGGGCTACAAAAATGATCCGAGGGCTGGAGCACCTCTCCTATGAGGACAGGCTGAGAGAGTTGGGCTTGTTCAGCCTGGAGAAGAGAAGGCTGCGGGGAGACCTGATTGCGGCCTTTCAGTAC